>OZ024740.1:288324240-288359240 GCA_964016885.1 Eledone cirrhosa
ACAGCCCTATTTTTAAATCAACTTTATAATATATATATATAAACGATGAGTTGTAATAAAATGAAAACGAAAATTCATTTCTCACTCGAACAAAGCGGGTGCTATAATAAGCGTCCGCTAAACTGATACGTACATATATGTATGTGTACCTGTATGTATATATATATATATATATATATATATATATATATATATATATATATATATATATATATATATATATATATATATATATATATGCATGCTACTGTACGTCTGTATACATATATGTATGTACGTATACATACATACTTATATATATATATATATATATATATATATATATATATATATATATATGCATGCTACTGTACGTCTGTATACATATATGTATGTACGTATACATACATACTTACATTTAAGTAAGTGCCGTACTAAGAGTGAGAAATGAAATTTCGTTTTCATTTTATTACAACTCATCGTTTTCGGTGCGCCTGACCGATTTAACTCACTCGATATGCAAATTAGGCTGCTCAGCCATTAATTTTCATAAGGAAAGTATATACTTTCGAACGTTCAACCATCTGTCAGAAGGGTATACGGTGCTGATGATAGCTAACAAGCTTGAAACTAGTACATCGTTCCTGTGTCAGTGTTGAACAAAAAGGTGACGTGGTTGCCTTAACACCGTATGGCATAAATTCAGGCTGTTCAGTTTGTTTACAAACGAACAAAGCGGGCGCTATAATAAGCGTCCGCTAAACTGATACGTACATGTATGTATGTGTACCTGTATGTATATATATATATATATGTATATATATATATATATATATATATATATATATATATATATATATATATATATATATGCATGCTACTGTACGTCTGTATACATATATGTATGTACGTATACATACATACTTATATATATATATATATATATATATATATATATATATATATATATATATATATATGGTTCATCGTAGTTCCTAAGTAGTTACTGTACGGAGAGTTAGTAAAGGCCAAACGGCCAAGGCATACACCAAAACTCAGGTATAAAGACAACATCAAAAGAGTTTTGATAATGTTAAAAATCAGAGAAGATAACATTGCCTTAGATCAACCATCTTGGAGGAAAACAGTGTTTAATGGAAAATGGGAATTCGAAAAATCTCGTGTGGAGCATGAAAAATTAAATAATTGTTTGGATATTTCATATTTTGGAAATCATAGTTCACTGGAGTAAGAAGTTATAGTTGGCCGGAACATATCCGAGTGTAGGTGGTGTATATGAAATGTCTTTGCAGTGAGGGAGATAATAGAATTTGAACTTTTTCAGCCGATTCCAGTAATCAAGAACTGTCATGCCATTAACTTTGCTTTTCATCCTTACGGGGTCGATAAAATAAAGTACCAGTAATGCACTGGGGTAATTGCTGGCCTTGTGCCAAAAGTAGAAACAATTATTATTATCATTGTTATTGAGTGTGGTAAATTGGCAGTATCGGTAGAGTGTCGGACAACATGCTTCGTGGCATATAGTTATGTCCCTTTACATTCTGATTTCGAATCCCACCTAGGTTAGCTTTGCCTTTCATCCTCATGAAGTCGATAAAATAAATCATCAGTAACGCATTGGGGTCGATTTAATCGACTTTTCCCTCCCCAAAAGTGTGGGCCTTGTGTTTAAATCAGAAAACATCATTACTGCTGTTGTTTTGGGTTCTTCAGTTTTGACCATACTTTGTTTCGTACGGGGAGATCACAGCAAGCAACAATATTTAAAGTGGGATCGCGAAAAGTTTGGAAGAGAAAGGATAATGGTATGCTCTTCCTTGATAGAAAGGTTCTAAGAATCAAGAAACACATCCCGCTGGCATGTCAACATGTTGTTTATAATAGCACTCCATCTTAGGTTGCTATTCACTTAGGTTGTTATTTGATGCCATATATTATATATATACATATATTATATATATATATATATATATATATGGGGAGTGTGTGTCTGTGTGTGTGTGTGTGTGTGTGTGTGTGTGTTTGTGCTAGACTATGTGTTTAAAATACTGTATTTAAAGCATTCAAACATTAACTGAATGTTTTGATGTGCTTAGTAGTGGTGGTGGGAGTAATGATAGTTTTGGGTAGCTGACTTAATCCGTTGTCCGGTTTTGCACCACTACCATCGCCACCACCACCTTCAGCGGCGTTCACGCTGTTGCAAACATTCGGGTCAGGTCACCGATCTAAACATAATTTTCTTCCTTCGTCCCACAAGTTACGGAGTTCCTGAGAAAGGTCATGGTTGCTGTCCTTCCTCTTTTGAAAAAAAAAAAATCATAAATAAATAAATAAAAAATACAGTTTTATCGGAGAAGTACTAGTAGTGATGATGACGATGATGGTGGTGGTGGTGGTGGTGGTGATGGTTGTCGTCATTATTGTGGTAATGGCGGTTACTGTAATAATAGTTGTAGTAGTAACGTGGCGTTTGGAGGCCAATGATCAGTGTTCTAAAACGAAACACTAACCTCCACTTTATCTAGTTCAGAGGTTCTCAAACTTTTTGGGCCACCGCCTATCTCATGGCCACATAATACCCTCAGCCGTCCCCCTCCAACCCTATTTCCAGAGAGACCTGCCTACACCCAAAATAAAATCGTTGATTTATATATAATGAATAATATAATATAAACTATGTATAAATAAATATATATTTTTTTATTTTACTATATTTATATATAATATGTAACATTTGATATTTAATATACTATTATATCATCTCTACCAGCCCGCCCCCAGTGCCCCCCTTAGGCCCCAGTACTCCTTGGACCTCCTCATTACAACCAGGGGGTGGTAGGGCCCATTTTGAGAACCTCTGATCTAGTTGTTTCAAACAGTAACTCTGACTGAGATCATTGAATAGATTTGAAGTGCGGTGGCTACCACTCCAAAAGAAGGGTATGTTGTATAGATAAAAAACAGCTCTATGCATTCTATTTTGGTTGGTGAAACGATTAACTTATATGCAACAAAGTACACCGTTGAATGAGACGAATGTCGCTTCTCTGTTGCGGAATGTTCCTCATTGTACGACAAGAAAAGAAGAAAACTGCAAGCATATGCGACTAAAAGTTCACCTCACCCCCAGTAATCTGTCACCATTGTTCTATTATGCGTTTCCTGCTACCTTATGTAGCTCCTTGTATTCTATTGCTCCCCGGAGACGGTGTGAGTAGACATTTTGTGAGAGGAGGATAAATGCTCATAATCATCGTTGTATGAGTTCCCTGACCGGTGAGCTCAATATGGTTGATGTTCAATTTGAACTTCTGTTGAGCGGTGAATGGGCAGAATGGTTATAACGTCGGATAGAATGCTTTGCGGTATTCTTTCCGGCTCTTTGCGCCCTGAGTTCAATGCCCGTCGAGGTCGATAAAAATGTACCAGTCCAACATTGGTGTCGATACTTCCTCTCTACCACACTGTCTCCTTCTCTGAAAGAAATCTGCTGAATAAGAATGAGCTCCGCTGTACGTTATTACGGTTCCCCTACGACTCCACTAGGAGTTACGGGTCCATTGAAAAAAAGAATATATATATTTATTTATTTATTTATTTATTCATTTGCAGCAGCACTGTCCTAAATATTTGAACAACAATTATATATGGGTTGGACTTCTTTCTGTTTTGAAGAAAAGTGTGTGGCTACCATCTTTCCTCAAAATGTGGCATTTGTAGCAGCATTGAAGATTTTAGCTGTGTTGTGTTGCTCCTGAGTAAGGAGTCTGTATTTTTGTGGGATTGTTTCTTTAATATATTTGTGACCATTTTCGTTCTATTGGTATATTGTTATGTTGAATTTGAATAGCATTTACTAGCTGTTTGTTCAGTAACACAGAGGAGACTGAGGTTAGCTGGACATGCTCACCGACATTCAGAGTTGACACTGCACTCAGTACTCCTTTAGGAGCCCCTGTACGGACACACTAGAAAACGTAGACCAAGGTTGACATATGTTGATGCCTCGAGGACAGACACGGGTCTCTTGGAGACGCAGGGCATGGCAGCGATGATGAAAGACAGAGACCGCTGGAGAGAACTCGTCTATGGATCTCGGTAATATTTTCCGCCCTAGAAAGATAGATAGATTTTCATAGAATCATTGTAAGTTTAGTTTATTTTTATGCTGTGAGCTAAAGTTTACGAAAGACTGATGGGTTGAGAGGTAACAACAGTAAGTAGGTTGTTAATGTAGACAAGGAAGAATTGGAAGTCATTGTTAAATCGTGAGGTACATAGACATTAAAAGTGTTCGGTGTAGAGAACTCGGAACAACTGGAAACTGTCATTCAGTCTATTTTTAAACGACTGTTCCTGTTTGTCCTGAATTACAGATCTGTCCATTTGTTAGAGATTCGTGAATATTTATAATATAAGCACAATACCTCTAATTTGGAATAGGACAGAGAATATTTGGAATATTAATCACAGTACTTGACTGATAACTTATATAACCGACCTCGAAAGGAAGAAAAACAATATTGGCTTTGGTTTGATTTGAGCTCAGAACATAATGAGACGTAACTAAATACTGCAAGTCATTTGATCCGGTGTTCTACCGATTCTGCCATCCTATGCTCTTGTTGGTTCGTAAACAATACAATCTAATGACAAAAACTCGATCTGGAATAATAAAAGTATCATCCTTCTATTTTCTCAGGCATTAATGTTTTTCTACATTTCCTTATCTCATGGGTTTTCATATTGGCAGTATCGGTGGAAGGTCGGACGCCATGCATTGCAGTATAGTGTTATAGCCCTTTACGGTCTGAGTTCAAATCCCGCCGCGGTTAACTTTGACTTTAATCCTTACGGGGTCGATAAAATAAAGTACCAGTAATCTACTGGGATAATTGCTGGCCTTGTGCCAAAAGTAGAAACAATTATTTACAGTAACGAGCATTGTTCTCCTATCTTTCCCACTACTCTTCCCGATTTGGTTATAACTGCTGAAATATTCTGCGCTAAACATCCATTATCGTATTTTAACACATATTGTAGTTAAATTTCTAAAACCACAATTTAATTAGCAAAAATGGTAAAGCGCGTGTGTCTCTTTACGTTTTGCGTTCATATCCCGCTAGTGTCGACCTTGTCTTTCATCCTTCATCCTTGTCTTTCATCCGTCGATAATATTACTTCCAATCAAATACTGAGATGGATTAAATTCACTACCCACTTTCATCAAATGTGTGGCATTATGCTACTGTAAAATATCGTCGTTGTTGTTGTTGTTATTGAATCAACTAGTCATTTTCCAATGGCAATTTCATTAGTTTCAGAAAGGGCAAAATTCAAAATATCTAAAAACTTCAGCTTGGTGTTTTCGGGGTTTATTGAAATGATTTTATCGGAAAAAATATCAAATCAATAATTTTCACTGTGGTTGGAGGAGAAACATTTCATGGAGGAATTGCTGTTTGAAGTTGAAAATTGTATTACGCATTTAAATAGAAATGATGACGATGATGATGCTGATGATGATGATGATGCTTTTGTTCTTTTGACATGCTAAATATGGAAGCTCTCTTTTTATATTTGATTTTATATCCGCCATTGTTCTTTGAATACTTTTAATGTTCTGTTTATGTTTCAACTGTTGCTGTAATATTTTTCCATATTTGAAGCCTTGCATACTAACAGGCCTTCTAATTTGCAGCAAATTATGTTTTTTCTATCTTCATTTGTAGCTTGTAAATCTTACATCTAGAGATTACAAACACTGTATCTATTAGCTATAAACTCAACAGTTATAAACAATAAGCACTTTATTTATTGGTTATGAACCGTACATCTATAGACAACAAACTCTATATCTATATTCTGTAAACGCAACACCCGTGGACTACAAAGCATAGATGTTTGTACAGCAAACGCTGCATTTTTAGACTATAAACCCCACATCTATAAACTACAACTTCTGCATCTACAGGCTACAGCCCCTATATATTTAGGCGATAACCTCCACGTCTATAGGTTACAAAACCTACATATATAGATTTCAAACCTTACATTTATACGCGACAACTTCTACATCTATTGGCTACGGTCCCTATATCTTTAGCCTACAATCTCCACATCAATAGGCTATAACTTCTACATCTATAGGCTATAACACATGCATCTATAGACTTCAAACCCTCTATCAATAGGCTACAATCCTTTAAATCTATAGGCTACAAAACATGCATCTATAGACTTCGAACTCTACGTCTATAGGCTACAATGTCTTCATCTATAGACTACAACTTCTACACCTATAGGCTACAAAACATGCATCTATAGACTTCGAACTCTACGTCTATAGGCTACAATGTCTTCATCTATAGGCTACAATCCCTACATCTATAGACTGCAAAACAGGCATTTATAGACCTCAAAGCTCTTGCGACGCTAAACTCCGCTAGTTGCAGACTGCACATCAACATGTGATAGCTCTCTCCACTAAGTTCGATCACCCGCAGCAGCGTTCAAAAAGCAAAGATCCAGTCCAGTCCATAGTTGACATTGTCAAGCCATCGTTTTGGCTGCCGGCCTCTGCTTCTCTTACCAGCCAACCTTCCTTCCAGGCATAACCTACTCACACCACGAGTTGATCTTTTTATATGGCCGTATAGTTTGAGTACTCTTGACTTGACAATTGATGTAATTGGTCTAAGTTTGGTAATCTTGAGCAGCTTACTGACACAGAGACGGTCTTTGAGCCGCTTGCCAGTCGTAAGTCTCATGATGTGGTTCTGGAATGTAGAGAGCTCTGAAGTGACCTTGTCGTCCAATTAATACAGTCAAGACCATATAAGACAACTGGTATGAGGTAAGTATCAAAGATCTTAGCCTTCAAACGATAGGAAACTCGTTTTGACGTTTGTACTTCCTTGTTCTTGTTGAAAGCTGCCCAACCTAGAGCGATTCGATATTGAGCAGCAACCATTCCATTGTTGTTTGATGATAGTTTGTGACCAAGATATACAAACTCCGCTGGTTGTAGATTGTGAGTTGGAGATTGGCATTGTTTTTATCAGTTGTCATACATTTTGTTTTAGAGATGTTGACGTGTAAGCGAATGTTTGGCCAGTAAACAAATCATTGAGAAATCAATAGAATTCAACAACCCTGTGCACATCACCTTCATTGATTTCACAAAAGCTTTTGACAACGTGAAACTATCCAGCTTGTGGCAACTCTTAAACAAGACCTCAGTTAACAAAAAATACATCAACCTATGGAAAGAAACTTTCACCAACTCAACAGAATATATCAAAACAGACTTGGGAACTACACTCTGTATAGACATCTTGAAGGGAATTAAGCAGGGGGGTGTACTATCAGCGCTTTTTTTCTGTATAGTTAGAGCTGCACTTATCTACCAAACTGAAGAAGAATGCTCCTCTGGTTATCAAATAGGAGGTAAAATCCTATCAAATCTCACATTTGCAGACGATCTGACCATTATGAGTTACTCTATAGACTTCAAACTCTACGCCAATAGGCTACAACTTCTACATCTATAGGCTATAACCTCTATATCTATTGACTACAAATCCTCACCTATAGGCTAAAACTCTAAAACAGTCCTCTGTCTTATTTCAAAGCAAATTTTGTTTTCACTTTAAAACATGGATTTCTAATTTTGCCACAAGGCCACACATTTTAAAGAAAGGAGTATGTTGAAGTAGTAGACTTAATCGTTTCTCAGTTTAATAACACTACGAGACCCTTAAGAGCCTTTTGTAGATTCCACTCAGTTACTATCATTCGATTCTGGTCTTTGGTCTCTGGTACTATTTCAGCAATCCATGGATCGTTATTTCTTCCTCCATTCTACACAACCGAGATCCAATAAAAAGTGCCCCAACCAATAAATAAAGAAAGAGAAAACGAAAGAAAGTGACTGGCATTTATTTTAACGACGACAAAGAGTTGAAAAACAATGTTGACCTCGACGGGAATTGAACTCAGAATAAAAAGAGGTGTAATTAAAAATGGCATAGCAGTTGTCTCACTCTGTTTAATTACAGCTCTTCAGAAATACTTTTCTAAAATAAATCTACTAAAGTTTTTAATTTTTTTCGGTCGCTTACACATACACATACACACGCATGTGCACGCACACACACACACGCGCGCGCACACACAAAAGTTAAAGGTCAACAACAGTAAATCAAACGATAAATGTTATTAATTTAACGCTTATATGAAAAAGGAAATAAATGATTGTCTTCAACGTTTTGAACATTAGTCTTTTATCGGAAAAGAAATAAAATAATTGAAAGGGTTAACAAGGTAAAAAGAAAAAGTGGACATGTCGTATGTCACAACATATATATAATAGCAGACTTGTCAACTCTCTCCGTCCGATGGGGAGATCTCCGATTCACTTTGGGGTGAGTGAGAGATGTCTTCTCTTGTGAAAATGGGTATAGCTTTCATTATGTAAAATCTCCCCGATTTGGGGCACCTTTTTTTCATGGTACTCTCCGTTTGGGTTTTTAGAGGTTGGTAGGTCTGTAATAACCACCAGCCTGTTACTTAACAGACAGTTGCATACAGTCGCATGCAACCGAGCAGTTTGGTTCATGCCCAGGTCAATAGCGCATAAGTCATTAATTGTTTCTAATTTTGGTACAAGGCCAGCAATTAACCAGTGCATTACTGGTATTTTATTTTATCGACCCCGTAAGGATGAAAGGCAAAGTTAACCTCGGCAGGATTTGAACCCAGATCATAAAGGTCCGTAACTATGCTGCAAAGCATGGTGTCTACACGGTACTGCCAACCAATAGGTTTGCTCCGAAAATGTATGACTTAGCCTAGTAACGTTAAAAATAACAGCTGCCAAAATGGTAAGTAGAGACTGTCAACTCTCTTCACACACTGAGAAAAGATAATCAAGGCGAACTATTTGCACCGGCAACTCTCTGCAATTGGAATGGCCTCCCATCGTCTCAACACAGTGGAGTTATAGATAGATACAGAAGCTGCTTTGAAGACAAAGGACTGTGATGGAAAGAATTCGCGACTTGGTGAATTGGCAGTATCGGTAGAGGGTCAGACGCCATGCTTTCCAGCATAGTTACGTCCCTTTACGGTCTGAGTTTAAATCCCGCCGAGGTTAACTTTGCCTTGCATCCTTACGGGGTCGATAAAATAAAGTGCCAGTAATGTACTGGATAATTGCTGGCCTTGTGCCAAAAGTAGAAACAATTATTCAAATTCACTAAACGAATGGTCCAATGGTGATGAAAACTTGATAAAGAGGAAACGCAAAGAGAGGGAGAGAAAGAGAGAGAGAGAGAGAGAGAGAGAGAGAGAGAGAGAGAGAGATTGTAATGGTGTAACAGTAAATACACGGACACATACGTACACATAGACACATGCACAAACACTTACGTAGACAGACACGTACACACACTAGACATACATAACTGACACACACAGAGACAAACATACGAACATGGACACAAACATACCAACAGGCACCCTCTCTCTCTCTCTCTCTCTCTCTCGTTCTCTCTCTCTCTCTCTCTCTCTCTCTCTCTCTCTTCTCTCTATCTATCTATCTCTTTCTCTCTCTCTCTCTCTCTCTCTCTCTCTCTCTCTCTCTCTCTCTCTCTCTCTCTCTGTTTCTCTTTGTTTCTCGCTTTCTCTCTCTCTCTCTCTCTCTCTCTCTCTCTCTCTCACACACACACACACACACACACACACACACACCACACATACACACACACACACACCACACATACACACCAGCACGTACCCTATAGATGCTTCTGTGTGTATACATACATCAGTTTCCAGGTGTGTACGCGTGTGTACGCGTGTGTCGGTGTGTATCAGTTAGTGTAAAAGTTTTGTGTTTTTAAGTGTGTATGTGTGTGTGTCTCTATGTTTGTGACTGTTGAGGTCTGTATGTGTCTAAGTGTGATCGGTATCTCCCCCCCCCCCCCCCCGCCGCTCTCTCTCTCTGTGCTGACCACTGAGAAATAACGAGGTCGCACAAGGTCAATCCTTAGCGCTATGTTCAACGTAATTAGTTTTTCCGGATTAAATTAACGTATATTACCAGTTCCTTTGATGTTTTTATGTCTTCATGTCATTAGTCTGTCTGTCCTCCTTCTCTCTCCCCCTTTCTCTCACCCTCTCTCTCTCTCTTTCTCTCTCTTCCCCTTTCACTATCTCTCTATCTATCTATATATATATATATATATATATATATATATATATATATATATATATATATATACATGCATACAGACACATGTCTATATATATATATATATATATATATATATATATATATATATATATATAGCACCTTGTTTCTTCTAAATATATATATGTGTGTATATTGATTTTATTAAGGTTAAATAGTGAATCTTGGGAGATTCTGGAGTTTCCCCACCTTCTCACAGGCTCATCATGTATGTATATATATCTATATATACATATATATATACATATATATATACATATATATATATATATATATATATATATATATATATATATATATATATATATATATATATATATACACACACACATATATATATATATATATATATATATATATATAGTAGAATAATCGAGTATCGAAAAATCGGCGCACGAGTTCACGATAAACAAAATTCGACATGAGTGGCAGAGGGCTCAATAATTCAGATAAATCAGAGCTATAACTATCGTTAAAATACCAACACACAAAGATTATGTCTAAAATCACCCATACGACCGAAAAATTACGATCAGGAAGATTCGGGTCACTCAGATAAAATATCAATAAATCAATAAATATATATATACGGAAAAAATGAAACGAAATTTCATTTCTCACTCTTAGTACGGCTGTTACTTAAATATAAGTATGTATACGTACATACATATATGTATACAGACCTACAGTAGTATGTATATATATATATATACATACATGCACACATATATACATGTACGTATGGATTCACCGAACATTTATTATAATGCTCGGTGTGTTTGTAAACAAACATCCCGAATTAAGCCGTACAGTGTCTAGCAACCATCGTTGCTCATTTGTTCAACACTGACAAAGGAACGCTGTACTAGTTTCAAGCTGTACGTCCGTATACATATATGTATGTACGTATACATACTTATATTTATATATATATATATATATATTGACAAGCAGTTTTGTTTTGAAACAGCAAGCGAGTTTGAAAATAGAAAGTAGAAGCTTTCGCCGTATTTAGCATGTGTTGGTGTAATGGTAGCGCAGTGGTCTGGGTAACCAAATATCTGGGTTCGACTCCCATGTACGTCAATACATATCTTTTTCCATTTGTTAGAGCGTTCCAAACCCCACTATTTCTATTACACACACACACACACACACACACATATATATATATATATATATATATATATATATATATATATATAATGAAATACACACACATATTCATATGTGTGGTGTCCACCTTGAGTTTGGCTCGATGACCGATGGAGCTAAAATAATCAAAATAATTAAAATAACTCAATAATCAGAGCTATTTATCAAATTACAAAATATGAGAAAATAATAGACAAAAAAAGTCCTGGCTGCAGTTTCGCCGATCTGTGTGCCATGATTCTGCACTATAAAAATGCATAATCGCTGTGAGGTTGATATGGCTTATCAAGAGACCCCTCAGAAAAAAGGACTGTTTCTTGACGCGTTCGTAGCAAGTAACAAAATCTCGAGGGACAGAGGGAGGAATTAACACGTGATACAGTGGTAAAAAAAAAAAAAGGGCTGTTCCTTTATATATATATTCTTTTATTGGTTTGATCATTCTCAGCAGTTTGTAAACGTTTATATAGACCCTAACATGTAATATCGGCTCACGAATAATCGTCACACCCACCTCCGCTTATTCATTTTTCAGATTTTTTCCACTACTACCCATTCTTATTCCACCCCTTCTCCGCTTATTAAATTTTGCTAATCTATCTCTCGCAAAATTTTATTTTAAGTGGTAACATTCCTGAGATAATTAATTTTCTTTATACATTAAAAAAAAACATTATACATGACTAAAAAAGTACACTATTAGAAATTCCATAAGCTATAAAATAAATAGGATGTGTTGGGGTCTCAATAAGTAAACTAAACGACTGATTCTGATTTTTTTTTAAATGAACGGAGAAAACTTAGAAAAATTACCGATTTTCACCCACTCCCCCGCTTATTCCACACACACCACCGCTTATTCCCCCCCCCTTTTTTTTTATTTGGGACCCAAGAATATTTCAGTTTGGTAGTTACATTTATACCTAGGTCATGGGGTTTTGGTTATGTATATTCTCTGCATGTTTTTAAATCATTACCAATCGTCGCTCTGTGAAACATAGGTATGTGCAGTGTGCTTCTATTTCTATTGTATTGAGAGTACTCTTCGTAATATGTGTGCAGTGGATAGTAGTGCTATTTTTTGTATGCTGTATATATTTATAAGTCCCAGTGGTTTGGTTATGTGTTATCATAAGTATTGTTTTTCTTTTCACCATCCACATTCAGGTTATTTCTATCTCCATATTATTGTTATTATTGTTATTATGGTTATGGCGGGGAATTGGCAGTATCGGTAGAGGGTTGGACGCCATGCTTTGATGCATAGAGTTACGGCCCTTGCCATTCTGAGTTCAAATCCCGCCTAGGTTAACTTTGCCTTTCATCCTTACCGGGTCGATAAAATAAAGTACCAGTAATGCACTGGGATAATTGCTGGCCTTGTGCCAAAAGTAGAAACAATTATGGTTAAAATCGGCAGTATCAGTAGTGTCAGACACCATGTTTTTCAGCATAGAGTTATGGCCCTTTGCGTTCTGAGTTCAAATCTCCCTGAGGTTAACTTTTCTTTTCATCCTTACGGGGGTTGATAAAATAAAGCACTAGTTATGCACTGGGGATAATTGCTGGCCTTGTGCCAAAAGTAGAAACAATTATTATTATGGTTGGGCGGTGGATTTGCAGTATCGTTAACCTTCTTACCTCAATTATTCTATCGCATTCAATGGTGAAGTCCCACAAAAGCTTAAATTCATCATTCTCTAACATCCCATCTGTTCTCTGCTCATACCATTTAGTTGTTCTAACAAACCTACATTTCTCAGATATGGCAGCATTATCATGTCATTTTTTGTACTCTCACTGTGCCAACATAACACGTTCGCTTACAATATGGCTGACTGTTTCTCCTTTTGTTCTACACATTCTACATAATTGTTTCTACTTTAGGCACAAGGCCACCAATTACCCAGTGCATTACTGGTACTTTATTTTATCGACCCCGTAAGGATGAAAGGCAAAGTCAACCTCGGCGGGATTTGAACTCAGTTCGTAAAGGGACGTAACTATGCTGGAAAGCATGGCGTCCGACCCTCTACCGATACTGCCAATCCACCGCCCTTTCTACATAATGGTGCTTTTTTCGTTTTGTCAACATGGCGTTTGATGTTGTTTCTTCGAAAAGCCTGTTCCTGGGCGCTGCACACCAGAACTTTGGTGCAACCTTTCAGATCGCTACAACCAGCTCTTTTCCCATTCAATGCCTACTTTATATCTAGTACGGAGTCGATAAAATAAAGTACCAGTAATGCACTGGCGTCGATTTAATCGACTTTCCCTTCCCTCAAAATTGTTGGCCTTGTACCTAAATCAGAAACCATTATTATTATTAGGGCGGTGGATTGGCAGTATCGGTGAAACATTGGACAACATGCTTTGCGGCTTAGAGTTATGGCCCTTTACGATATGAGTTCAAATCCCGCCGAGGCTGGCTTCGCCTTTCATCTTTACGAGGTCGATAAAATAAAGCAGCTGTAATGCACTGGGGTCGATTTAATCAACTTTCCCCTCCCCCCAAATTACTGGCCTTGTGCCTATACTAGAAATCATGGACTAGTGCTTCAGCGTGGTATATTGAGACAAACACTTCAATTATTGAGGTACTTCCTTTCTTGTTGATGTTTAACAATAATATCTGATCGATTAGCTTTGATCTTCCTCTGTGTGGATCGGCATATTCCCACGTATGGTTGTTTTCTCATTCTGTGAGACCTTTTCTTGTGTATATTTATACCATTTCTTTTCTGTTGATATTTCATTATACTGTAATAACTTCCACTGTAAGAAAGTTCCAACTCCGTTATACCCGTATTGCATTCCTCTTATACTTGTAGATGCATTTCTCACTAAGGCTAAGCAGTTACAGAGAGTATAGTTAATCGTTTCTTTCCAACCTTGACGTATTTTGCAGTTAATGTATTCAACTTCATTGCTGTAGGTGGTTTCTTGTAGGAAGGTTTTGATCCTGTACCACAATTAGTTTCAGTTTTGAATCCAGTGTTACTCAGCTAGTGTTGCGAATATTCCTCGTTTATTTCCACTCTGTTTAGTTCAAATGTATTGACCATGTAAACAAAGACTTTTGTTGCCATCGATTTAGCATGAAATTTTATAGCATGGTTTTCAACTTTTTCAAAATGTTCTATTTTCCCCCATAACTTCTTGTCTTTTCAACTACTATTTTGTATCTGTTAGCTTCCCTAAATACAGAAAACAATTTTGTTTTGTTTTGTTCAAGTTTTGTAGCTATTTTATTCTTCGATGGAGAATGTTGAAATCATAATAACCTTCTAGATGCAAAAATGTTCAAGGTTAATAAAAGCGTTCAAGGTCAAGAAAAATATCAATAAATGTTATATGAGAGTGTCTTGACACTTGGTATGTTTTTGGAACATGCCTATGTTTATGTATATCCTTGTAAATAATGTATTAATATATTTACTGAAGTGGTTGTGTATAATTCCAATTGTGCCAATTACAAATTGTGTGATAGACACATTCCTTAGCTACATAATCAACAGCCAGGTTGATTCATTAGCTTTTAAACTAGCTTCTGCACAATAATTTGGAACTGGAATCTCGATAATTAGCATACTATTGTTTGTGTCTATGTTTTGCAACGGAAAATTGTCAGGTTTCTTATTTGCTATTTGATGGTTTGTCTATGTGCTGAAGTTTCATGTTTTTTTTCAGATTGACACTTTCTAAGACACGTGGAGATTCTTAGGGGTCCCATAGGTAAGTAGTTTCATGTAGGTAGTTCATTTGGTACGTTATTCTGTCTCCGTGTCTATTTTGTCGAAGCTAGAGCGGGACATACTGATACAATGTGGTATATTGTCTCGGGAAATGCTCCACAAAGATGACATTTGTTGCTTTTACTGCCCTATTAAGATTTGCGCATCCACTCCAGAAACTTTCTTTTACATATATATGGAGTATTCAGTTCGCGAAAAATATTGGCCACAAAAGGCATACCTTTTGGGTCGTTTACTATGTTCGTTTCCGCTGCGTTTTTAAGTTTGGACCTTAGCTACTCGAAGTCTAATCCATTTTCTTCGTGAGAGTTTAGTTGCTGCGAATATAATTGATCTGCTGCTTTTTCTATGATCATAGTCATTAAGAGCATGGAACTGGCTTGATTATGAGTTGGAAAGATTGTAGTGAATATTAATAATTACCACCTTGTCTTCTAAAGATTTACAGTTATTGGGTGTAATGATTAACGTGTAGCATGTGATTTAAAAAAATATATAATTGAGATGTAACTCAAAACTTTGACTCCAATTCTTCAGTTTTCATTCTCGGTTCAATTAGTTTACACAATTTATGCTCTCATCTATACCCAAGTATTTTATAACGTAGAATTGTCCAGCTTCTGTAGGGAAAATGAAGACGACAGGGAATTCTTGAAGGATCTATAGGGAAAAGTGTTGTGTGAGATTCTGGGAAGTGAGACACAGCTGTAAGTGACAACAGGCGAAGAGATGGGCGAATTGGGTGCATATAAGTCATGCAGTTCACCAGTTCATAGAGGAAGATGCCGTTGTAGTAGCTGTGGAAGAGACAGCGCATATGCGAGCTTGTGGTTGAAGTGTATTGATGTGTGAATATTTGCCAATCAATTAGACTACCTTCTTTTGGGTGTCATTTAAGACTTGTGTGCCAGTATAGTACTAGTAGTACTAGTAAAAGTAGTAGTGTTCCATAGATATGAGTAAGTACTTTAATGCAGGCCTTACTTGAACATTACTGAGGCTTAGCTATTGGTCAGAACTGAAGACCATGAAACGGAACACTAGTCTTTGGGATACAGTTTTAAGAATATAGTAATATGCCGAGGGAAAATCAGTAAAGTGGACTACCTCCTTCCTCGTGATATTAACTACAATTGAAAGATACAGGTACATAGTTCTTAAGAGCCTCCTAAACGCCGAGGACCTTTTAATGAACATTGTTTAAACTCAAGTTTCTTAGTTTTAAATGAATTGAAGATAAATCTCACTCTGAACAGGACACCGGTTTATCGCAAGTCACATTATGAGACGATCTTACATTCAATCCACACAGTATAACCATGTGAATTAAGGTAATGTAGAATATTGCATTTTGTTCAGAAACTCAGTGAAACGTCTGCAACAAACTTAAATTCGCAACCTATGAACAGCTTACTCGCTCAGATGCCTGACTTTTATACGAGAAAAGAAGTAACATGTCTCAGTCAGAAATCGAACCTACAGACCAATGTTATCCATTTAACGAACACGCGACCAGTAAACTGTAGTTGAATGAACCGACGTTATGGACTGTATGCTCAGTAATGGTAAGAACTTACGGCTACAATATGTTACCTACACGTATCAACCTAGCATGATAACAACGTTGCAATTGGTTTAGATTACATCCGGTTAGTGAGATTATTTCCGGTTATGCAGTCGTGGAGTAGCGAGATGTGGCGTGATGTGGTGTGGTGTGGTGTGGTGTGGCGTGGTATGGAGTGGTGTGGTGTGGTGTGGCGTGGTATGGAGTGATGTGGTGTGGCATAATCGAAACTGGATCCCACTGGAGATGCAAATCAGGGGAAATAATTGTATTGACTAAAAATAGAATAATAGTTAACAAATTTCACATCGCATCTATTCTACCTACAGACCACGGACACGTGCAGAGTGCAGAGTCATCCGAAAAACCTAAACCCATTTGTAATACGTTACAACTTTACTTTCTATCAGTTCGAGGTTGATAAAGTACCAGTTCTATACTAGAGTTGATTAAGCCGCCGCCCCCCCCCCCCCTCTCTCTCTCTCTCTCTTTCAGTACTAGGGGTGATACAGCCGCTCTCCCTCCCTCCCCCTCTCTCTCTTTCAATACTAGGTTCGATTCAGACGCTCCCCCCTCTCTCTCTCTCTTTCAGTACTAGGAGCGATTCAGCCGCTCCCCCCTCTCTCTCTCTCTCTCTCTTTCAGTACTAGGGTCGATTCAGCCTCCCCCCCCCCTCTCTCTTTTTCAGTACTAGGGTCGATTCGGTCCCCCCCTCCTCTCCTCTCTCTCTCTCTCTCTTTCAGTTAAGGGTCGATTCAGCCGCTCTCCCTCCCCCCTCTCTCTCTCTCTTTCAGTACTAGGGTCGATTCATAGCCCTCCTCTCTCTCTCTCTCTTTCAGTACTAGGATCGATTCAGCCGCTCTCCCGCTTCTCCCTCTCTCGCTCTTCCGGTACTGGGGTCGATTCTCCCCCTCTCTCTCTGGAAGAAATCGGCTGAGTTCAGAACTGGAGAGGGGTAGGCTCCATAAGGTTTTAAATGTCCAAGCATGCCGTGTGCCAGGATGGCGTCCCAACGATACGCTTCCTTCTTCCTGTGTATATACATAGAAGGGTTGTTCCAAGTTTAATATCCTTCCACTATTCATTATGCGTATGCTTGGAATGGTTGGTTGCCTTTGACACTCAACAACCTCCCTTGACAATGATTCTAGTTTGTATTGATTCTGTTTGAGAAAGTTTACTCAAAATTTGTATTCAATTACGATATTTAGTTACAACCTTTTACGTTCTGAGTTCAAATTACTCCGAGGTGAACTTTGCCTTTCTTTCTCTAAGATCGATAAGATATAACGTAAAAGAATACAAAAAAAAAACCCACAAACATTTACGGCTCAAACAAGGTTGTGTGGTTAAGCAGTTCAATTTTCATCCACGTGGTTTCGACTTCAGTTCCAATTGCGTGACACTTTGGGCACGTGACCTCTACTACAGACTCGGATTGTGAATGAAATTTAGTTGACGAAAATGTGGAAGCCCGCCGTATATATATATATATATATATATATGTGTGTGTGTGTGTGTGTGTGTGTGTGTGTGTGTGTGTGTGTGTGTGTGTGTGTAAATATATATAAATCCTTCGAACACACGATATCATGAAGAGCAAAAGACAATCTAAATCAATGAAAAACATCCTAACACATGCCAAAGTACTGCCAACCACAACAACGAAACCCACAGTAAAAAAATGCGATAGACCCAACTGTGGTATATGCATCAACCTAATAGAGGGTTCGGAATTATATTTCAAACAAGGACAACGTTTTATAGTAAAACAGAATTTCACATGCGCATCAGAAAACCTAATATATGTATTAACTTGCTCAGGTTGTCGAGAACAATACATAGGCCAGACTAAAAACACCCTCCGCCAACGCATGACTGTCCGTAGATCCCAAATCAAAATACGGGAATACAGAAAAATAGCACTGAGTGAACACATTGATACCTGTGCCGCCCAAAATCATCCCAACTTTAGAATTTTTCCCCTGTACAAATTTAAAGATAATGCCACCCACACCCAGCGCATCAGCAAGGAATCTCACTTTATTAACAAATACGGACCCCCGTCTAAACACTTCTCCCTAAGACGAACCCACAACATACAAACGTTGACATACATACCTACATCAGCATACATCCTACATACATTTATACCCACATATAAACACAATGACATACGTAAACACACATGTTCTATGATGCAACACAAATATACACAAATTTGCATACCTTTTGATGTTTATAGATATATACACGTGCCGACACGCACACATACACACGCGCATACATGTATTGCACATTGATGGGTGCATACATATTTGTACACAAGTATCCCATACGGCAGGGCCCAATGGATTCCTCTTGCAGTACGTACAATCTGGACTCTCACACGCCTTGTTGTTATGACGATACTATACATGATTTCACCTCTTTTGTTATTGATGTTATTGATGTTCTTTTGGGAGAATCGTTTTTGCAAATGACTGAAAATATCGAATAATGTACGCCATTTTTACCAGTACCACAAAAATACTGGTCCATCCACACACACGCGCACACTAACATACAGACAGGCATACACACACACACACACACACACACACACACACACACACACACACTTCTCCGTATATGACAAGAGCTGAAAAATATGTTTCAACATGTTAAAATACCCCCCCCTCACACACACACACACACACAAACAAACGTACACACACACATTCCTACTGACCGATTCATTTCCATTATCACAACAATGAACCACTTTGCTACACACACACACACACACACATATTTGTCTTAATAGACACCTTAACTGTTGACCTCTCAACATGACTGCAACTCAATCAAGCGGAAAAGGACACTCTTCGACAAACCTACATTTGGCGCGAAACCTACTCGCGCTAAAATCAATTTAAACATTCACGTGACTTCTACCGACCAATCAAAATCGTTCTTACTACAAAAAGTTTTGCAACAAGAATTGGCGCGAAATTTATAGTGACATGCAACAACCAACCAAATCTTAATACCTTCCAAGCCACTTTTTTCACATAAAACAGTAAGAATTTCCCAAACTGATCAGATTAGAGCAAAAATCACGAGCACTCTATCTCAAATTATTTTTGAAAAGCATAAGAAATGCGCAACCGGTAAAAACTTAAAACCAAAACTGAATACTAACTAATACTTATTACTAATTTATACTTATTCCTAATTAAACTATTTTTCACTGGGAAAAATTTGTCAGCATTTTCTTTTCCTTTTTACTAATATATATATATATATAAAACCACAGACCCTCCATCTTAACTCTACTTTTCAAAAGCAGAAGAACTGCGAAACCGGTAAAGGAACCAAATAAATATATATATATATTTTTAAATAGGACTCCAGTTGAATTTTCGATTTCATCTTTTTTTCTTTATACTTTCACTCGTGTAGGACACTTCGGTTATTTTTCATTTTGTAAAAAAACCTCACTTTCTAATATATATATATATATATATATATATATATATATATATATATATATATATATATATATATATATATATATATTAGAAAGTGTGTGTGTGTGTGTGTGTGTATGTGTGTGTGTATGTGTGTGTGTATATATATATATATATATATATATATATATATATATATATATATATATATATGTATGTATATAGGAATCTTATAATGTAGGAATCCTATAATGAAACGAGACGTCCATCTGGGAAGAGATATATTATTTCATATGAAATAATAGAGCCAATTTTCCACGCAATACTTTTAGTTAGCACCCCGAACGCATAATTGGGAATATAATCACTTATTTCCTAATGTTTGTTGAGTGAGTTGGAATTTGGCCGGAGTATCGCTAAAAAGCTTTCTCCGATATTGTATTTATTATATATATATATATAGTAATAATAATAAATTTGAAGACTAAAATCCAAAGAGGGCTCATTTTTTCCCGTTCTTAGCCAGCGAACGTTTCCACGAACCAAAGTATCGTCTTCCTGTCTTCCTCCGGTTGCAACGTTTTTTGAAATATCCAGTTCTGCGTTTACAGATTGACTTTGTTAGTTTCAGAATATCCCGTTAAGGGTGAAAGCAGCGATTCTTTGCTTAAACTTTAATCTGTTATTTTAATAAATATAAATATATATATATATATATATATATATATATATATACACACACACACACATATACACACACAAACACACACACACACACACACACACACACACACACACACACACATATATATATATATATATATATATATATATATATATATTGAGAAGTGCACTAAGCAGCCGAAGTGTACGATAAAATTATATATGTATATATACAGTGTGGGTAACCGAGACTGCGGCAATGTGTGTATAAATACATACATTTTTGATATCTAAATATGTGAACATGCCAGAACATACGAATTTCTTTA
The DNA here is from genome assembly GCA_964016885.1 of Eledone cirrhosa. Classification (NCBI taxonomy): domain Eukaryota; kingdom Metazoa; phylum Mollusca; class Cephalopoda; order Octopoda; family Eledonidae; genus Eledone; species Eledone cirrhosa. Next base: position 288,345,420 of record OZ024740.1, read on the forward strand.
TAAATTGAAAAAATGGTAAACACCTTTAATCGATTTTCGGACCTAATTGGATCCTCGTCAGAAGGCGTGTATATCATCTAAACCAGGGGTTCTCAACCTTTTTTTCGCTGTGGACCACCAAAATAAGTATTTTTTTCCTGTGGACCACCTAAACTTTTAAATCTTTTGTAATAGAACTGCTAGAGACATTCTAACCACATGCCCATAGTATCAGAGCTGTCAACTCGAAATTTTCAAATATAATGGACATGTGTGTAATTAAACAAAATATTATATTAGTTACATTTTTGTGAAATGGCTACAATTTTTTTATGGCTACGAATTCTCTGTGGACCACTATAAATGCTATGTGGACCACCGGTGGTCCACCTGGACCACGTTGAGAATCACTGGTTGTTTAGATTCTAAACAACCATAAGGAAAAAAAATATATATAATATCAAGGTCGAAGACTGGCAAGTGCATAGGAATCTGCGGGGAGGGGGGATTTGTGTTGCGGAAAATCTTTAATTTTATAAATTTGTAGTTAAATACAAGTTAGATTAAATTCCTATTTTGGTCCTAGGCTAGAACTATTTTCTTTATTTTTTTACTTTAGTTTTCAAGATTTCGTCAGTAGATGGTTTCAAATGTTATTGCTTGAAAAAATTTCCCCAGCAGGCGGGGATCCTCCCACCCTTGTTCTACACCATTCTTCACCCTTAAAATCTACCGTAAGCACCCCTATCTCACCAGTCTGAAAGGCAAAATGTTATCTATCTATAAAGTGCAGATTACTCAGCTAGTCAAACCCAAGCAAAATATAAATAGTATCATTTCAATTGTGTCGTTTCAGTTATATGTTTATTTTGTACATTTAAATATAAATCGTCTGGGAAGAAGCGAGATTCCGGATTGTAATTATCGTTCATACTCTTCATCTGTTAAGAAGAAGCTCTCCCACGTCCGTCACGCAAGCTGGGAACTAATGGGGTACATACGTAAACACAATGTAATCACTTTGTTCCTCTGTTCAGTCGGGTGTCTTATTTTACCCTAGGTCATCAGATGAAACGTAAGGCCTGTATTGCTACTATCAGTTATCGTATTTCATCTCAAGACAAATTCTAAATATTTTGTCTGTGTATAGGGTAGATAAATTTGTTTTTCAATCCAATTCATAAAGCCAGTTAAATGTCTGGTTTCATGCAGTTTACCGCCTAGCATTTATATTTTAATAACCAACGGTTCTCCTGTATATCTTCATTTTATTTTTTAATTCAACTATGACCTAGCATCATCACCATCATATACACACTTCAGATGTCTAATACACAATAAATCCCATTTTGCTTTATATTTCATAGGGTTTTAGTTATTCTACTGTATCTAAGTTGTTTATCAGTTTCCTTTTAAAAAGAAATGTTCTGGAAGACCGCTTATGCTAACTCTCTTTCAGCTTGTGTATTGTGTTTTTCTATGATAGTTGACAGCAGATTAAAAATATCTAATTAGTGAAAAGAGATTCTATAACAGCTCCATAGAAACAACACAAGGAACTAATAAAATTCATCATCATCATCATCGTCACCATTATCCCCATCACCACCACCACCACCATCATCATCATCATCATCATCATCATCATCATCACCATCACCATCAACACCATCACCATCACCATCACCATCACCATCAACACCATCACCATCATCATCACCAACATCACCATCAGCATCAACACCACCATCACCATTACCATCAACACCATCAACACCATCACCATCACCATCACCATCATCACCATCATCATCACCACCATCACCATCACCATCACCATCACCATCATCATCATCATCATCACCACCATCACCATCAACACCATCACCATCACCATCATCATCACCACCCCCATCGTCATCGTCGTCGTTGCTATTAATACATTGTGTATTTAAGTCAGTGTAAGTTCTTTGGCATTGGAACCCATGTTAATGAGAGGACATGATCCGGAACTAATCTATCACTATATCCAACGCTACTAGCTTTCGTTTTCTACACAATTTACAATAAATAAATTTCCAAACACCTACCAAAAGGACATTTATCTATATTTTTACTTTATATTCGAATTGGTGTTATTTTTTATAGGTTTCCAAAGGTCGAGTCTCTGGTTAACTGCATTCCTGATGATAAAAATTGCAAGGGAGTGTCTGTATCTCGGTGCAAAAGTAAAGGACTACATTCGAAGAACGCCAATAGTAAAGGACTACATTCGATAGTAAAGGACTACATTCGAAGAACACCGCTTTTTAGGGTCTCTCACTCATATTTACATCTTTTAACACACACGGCGAAAGCACATACACACATATATATTAATATAACAGTAACTTCTACTTAGTACTACTACCTCTAAGATATAGAGAACTCAATACAAGTTAATCGTAGAATAATAATTTATTGTGGTATTTAGAAAGTTCGATGCTTCACACTGACTGGTAGTTTCATTCAGAGCGGAAATCTTCGAATTCATGTGACTGTAAAGATATGGAGATATTTCCTTCCTTCTTATCCCATCCTCATATCAGAGGGTCGGATGTCATGGACTTATGGATCAGCACTCCCAATCATTTCCTGTCTCTTACCATTGCCGTATATTCCGCCAAACTTAATATATGGAGATATATAATTGTCTCTACTTTAGGCACAAGGCCAGCAAATACCCAGTGCATTATTGGTACTTTATTTTATCGACCCCGTAAGGATGAAAGGCAAAGTCAACCTCGGCGGGATTTGAACTCAGATCGTAAAGGGACGTAACTATGCTGGAAAGCATGGCGTCCGACCCTCTACCGATACTGCCAATCCACCGCCCTTATATATGGAGATATATAATGTTTAATGATGATGTTTTATGTTAACGTGAGGGATCATCCGAATTTGTGAGGCCTAACATTTATAACGACACAATATAGTACTACATAGTACTCTATTTGTCACCACAGATTATATGTAAATTGATTTGCTATTTAATGTTCCTGGATTTGGTATATGACGGTTTATGTGTGTAACAGCAGCACCGTCTCATATATGTGAAAATAATCCCAATGCGGGGTTCAGATAAGCGTTTTTTAGAGAGTCAACAATACAAAGGAGCTGAAGTATATCCTGGTTCTAAAATGGTACCCCATTCACTATGATGCGGTTTTAATTATATATATATATATATATATATATATATATATATATATATATATATATATATATATATATATATATATATATATAATGTCAAAGTTCTTTCGTCACACATTCTGTGACCTCTTCAGTGACTGGGGATTCCTTTCTTTGTTTTTGTGCCTCTCCTTTGTTCTGTCCTACGCCATCTTGTTTCACACAGAAACGAGATGGCGTAGGACAGAACAAAGGAGAGGCACAAAAACAAAGAAAGGAATCCCCAGTCACTGAAGAGGTCACAGAATGTGTGACGAAAGAACTTTGACAATATATAAACAACCATGTGGTTGTGGAACCAACCAACCAACCGGAAATTTATAAATTCCTAAATTTATAAATTTATTATAATAAATTGAAGTAAAAGCAACTGGTGCGTGTGTTCCTTATTGGCAACATGACCCTCCCAAAGTATAACAATATTGGTTTCAACACACGTTTTCAGATAAAGAATCTTGCTAAACAAATTCAGAAACGAAATATATATATATGTATCACACAAAAAAGAGAATCAGTGTTGCGACGAATGGAATTTATTGGACATATTACAATCGCTTCTCTGGCGACCAGCTCGAGGAAAATCCTAATTAGGAAAATCTGCTTCGTAGAATCAAAACGTATCTGAGGACCTTGCGATTTTCAGAGTCAGGTTCGATCATCACATCGATTGTGCCTCGAGCTGGTCGCCAGAGAAACGATTGAAATATGTCCAATAAATTCCATTCGTCGCAACACTGATTCTCTTTTTTTTGTGATATCATACTCTGCTCTATGAGAGAATCGAGTGCTCAAACGGCCTACCGCATACGGACGCTTTAAGCATCTAACACCAATTATATATATATATATATATATATATATATATATATTTGTGGAACGAGAAACTCCAAGTCTTCATTAAGACATCTCTCTAGGAGAAGGTCACTCTGGTATAAAACCTGCTACATCGTTTGCATCTAATGATGTAGACCAGTTCTTCTTTTTGGTGAAATGCATTCGATGTTCAGAGAGTGGGATTGGCTCCTTGCAAAGCCTTTCCTCACTTAAAAAAGCTTCAAGCACATGCATCGCTTGATAGGCAATACCATGCGATGCATGGTATTGCTGGCCATAGGCAAATCCTTAGCAGGACTAAAAAGCCGTGTCCGTGATGCTCTTGCTTAAGTATCAAGAGATGGCATTACTTGAAATCGAGTTGCAGCCATCATATATATATATATATGATATATTTTCTTTAGGACGTTTTGGAAGCCTCAACAATGCAGATGGGTAATTCTCCGGGTAACAAGATCCGGTGGTGAAGAGAGAGATGTAGGTGAATGTAGAATGAGATGTATAGTGTGTAGAAGAACGTAGGAAAGAGCGTAAAAAATAAAAAAATAATAACACGAGATAGAGTTACCTTGGGAGAGATTTAATTGTCCCTATATATTTCGGATTCACATCCATCAACCGGGGGGTGGGTGTCTGTCGGAAAGGTGCGAAACGTGTCCTCCGCTGTTCGTTGTTTTGAATATCTGAGGTATTCAGCAGAGCGCACGTGCGCGTGAAATGGGGTCGGTCAAGTGTAGGTCGGCGGCCGAAATAGTTCTTTTAATTGTGGGAGTGGTGTGGCGTTAGCTGTCAATTCATTGTATTATCTGCCCGTGCTGGTTTCAGTATTAGCAGTGTTGAATAGTGTGTGGTGGTGGTAGTATTCTTTGCCTGTTTGGTGAATGTTACTGTGTGTGTGTGTGTGCGTGTGTGTGTGTGTGTGTGTGTGTGTGTGTGTGTGTGTGTGTGTGTGTGTGTGTGTGTGTTGTCTAGCTTATGTGTGTGTGTGTGTGCGTGTGTTGTTGCCTCGTTCGTCTGTATTAGCAGTGTAGTATGTTCGTATGGTGGAATGCTACTGTGTGTGTGTGTGTGCGTGTGTTGCTGTCTCGCTTGTGTGTGTGTGTGTGTGTGTGTGTGTGTGTGTGTGTGTGTGTGTGTGTGTGTGTGTGTGTGTGTGTGTGTGTGTGTGTGTGTGTGTGTGTGTGTGTGTGTGTGTGTGTGTGTGTGTGTGTGCGTGTGTTGTTGCATCGTTTGTTTACTTAAACTAACCACCCCATTTCGCTTCTCTCGGATCGGTTATTTACTTGTGGCCCTAGGCGTTTGATCCAAAGTGCTTCCTTGATTCGTAATGTGCCGACGTTTCTTTCTGTCGCTAGAATTGTGACAATGGGCCTTCCGTTTTTGTTTCCTCATTTGGTTACATGTTTCTGGAAAGACGAGGCCCTGGTGTTAATGTGCTCCTTGATCCGGATGTGTAGCGGACGGATTGTGCTACCTATATAGTAGTGGTTGCACTTGTTACATTCTATCTTATACACGACGTATGTGCGTAGGCAACAGTTCGTATGGCGCATCGGGCAGTTTCTGAGGGAGCACGCGTCAGACGATTTCCCGGGTTTCCTGGAGAGGCATCTTCGCAGGGAGGGGCCCGAGTGGGCCAGGTGGATGTCGAGGTCCTCCCTCCGTATAGCCTTGCGAATAGCGTTGGTGGTATTCTCGCCCAGGTGTGGTATTTTAAGGAAATACTTGCCTTGGTCGTTTCTCTGCCTCTTGCGTCTGGTGTCTCTTATTCTGTTTGTGAGTGAGGCAGGGTACCCGTTCGTCTCCAGCACTTTGAGGAATCGCTTGGTATGAGTGACACAACTCGCGGGATCGCTGCATCTGTTTTTAATTTGCGTGATCTCGTTCGTGATGTATCCTCTTTTAGCAATGTTAGGGAGGGCGGACTTGTAGTGGACGAACAGGTCCCTGCAGGCTGCCTTTCGGTAGAAGTTGCAGTGGATCCCTGATGTTGATTCGCGCGCTCTGCTGAATACCCCAGATATTCAAAACAAAGAACAAAGGAGGACACGTTTCGCACCTTTCCGACAGACAACCCCCCCCCCCCCCTCCCCCGGTTGATGGATGTGAATCCGAAATATATAGGGACAATTAAGTCTCTCCCAAGGTAACTTTATCTCGTGTTATTATTTTTTATTTTTTACGCTCTTTCCTACGTTCTTCTACACACTATACATCTCAACCTACATTCACTTACATCTCTCTCTCCACCACCGGATCTTGTTACCCGGAGAATTACCCATATGCATTGTTGAGGCTTCCAAAACGACCTAAAGAAAATATATCATATATATATATATATATATATATATATATATATATATATATAACCGAGGAAATGTGGTAAGGAACCAGGTGGACCATAACGCACCAAAGTACTCAATAGTTAGGGTAGTAGAGTGGGTAATAGGAACGAGTAGGACCCCGACGGCTGAGCTCAAGCCGTTTCGACGGCTAATTCCGTCGAAACGGCTTGAGCTCAGCCGTCGGGGTCCTACTCGTTCCTATATATATATATATATATATATATATATATATATATATATATATATATATATATATATATATATATATATATATATATATATATATATATATATATATATGATGGCGGGATTTGAGCTCAGAACGTAAAGGGCCATAAGTCTATGCTTTGCAGCATAGACTTATGGCCCTTTACGTTCTGAGTTCAAATCCCGCCGAGGCTAACTTTGCCTTTCATCCTTACGGGGTCGATAAAATAAAGCACCAGTAATGCACTGGGGTAATTCCTGGCCTTGTATCAAAGTAGAAACACTATTATTAGTGAATAGAATCGACTGAAGTTGACGAACTTTTCAAAAGCCTGAGGTTCCTGGGAAATTCAGTTAAATGGAAGGGTTCTTTGGTAATGAAAAAGATCTTGTTCTCGTTCTTCATTAACATGGATTTTAATCCAAAACAACCTATTCAGGGACATTAAGTAGGGTTTTAATGCATTATTTGTTTTGATGATTTTATCAATTCCCGAAGGTGTTTCCATGGAACTGCTGCAGTTTCTCTTTTCGTTAATTACATGTCTTAAATTGGCTGCCAACTATCATACAGCAGCTGAAAGACAGTTGGTATAAACTGCCTTCTAGGATATTCCGTTTTAAAAGGAAAATAAGAAACCACTATGATACAAAAGAATAACAAATTGCATATGATATAATGTATATATGATGTATATATGATGTAAAATGGAATTTATTGCATATTAAACTGTTGAAGTGCGTTGGAGGAGACGAGAAGATGATATCTAACTAAAAGGAAAGAAGTCTTTCAAGAGAAACACCTGTTACTGAAACATACATGTTTGTGGGAAGCTACATTGCAGGAATCCAGGCAATTAACTGACTTAAAAAGGAATATGGCGGACAATATTTCGGTTCATATATCCCATCTTACCGAAAGATAGAACACAGCATTGTATACACTTCACTATACGAAGGAGTTTCGTCATATTTATGCATGTTGTTTAGCCTTAAATTAATTTTGATCGAACAGACTTATGATCAATACATTCCAGCCGTGATAATTCCGTCTTACTAGGGATATCTAGAACAACAACGCAGGGATCTGAAGAGGGAGATTTGGCTGTTATTTCTAATAAGTCAAAAGACCACATACAGACCTACCGCCTCTTCTTGAATACAAGCCGAGGAATGTGTGACTATCCCCCCCCCCCCACACACACACACACCACCACCGCCACCACCACCACCACACACACACACAAATATTTTCACCAATATCAAATTCTACGTAAATAATTGTTTCTACATTTGGCACAAGGCCAGTAATTACCCAGTGCATTACTGGTACTTTATTTTATCGACCCCGTAAGGATGAAAGGCAAAGTTAACCTCGGCGGGATTTGAACTCAGAATGGAAAGGGCCGTAACTCTATGCGTCAAAGCATGACGTCCGACCCTCTACCGATACTGCCAATCCACCGCGTAAATAATGTTTGGATTTTTACCCACTTCTCAGACATAAAATAGAGAGGTCGACTTATATTTGTATCGGCTTATATTCGAATATATATGGTAAGTCCCTTATGGGGTCGTTTAATTTGTGTTCACTAAAACCTTCTGCGATTGATGATAGACCTCACTGTAATATTACCTAGATGTGCTCTCTTTGTCAGTAGCTGATTCATCAGCTTTTTGATGGAGCTCTAGAAGATGGCTGAGTGATGGGACAGACCTCTCATCTGAATGTGCAACATAGCTGAGTCTATTTTAGGGTACATCCATTTACTCCAATGACGTACGTTGGTGCCCTTTATATTCACCAGACAAAAGTAACAGTCATCACGTGGTTTTTCTGTTCTCTCCATATCATTGGTATACCAAATTTCAGGCACTCCCTTTTCCATTGGTCCATTGCCACAGATTCTCCATACACATTTTCCTATGTGACAAAAATAGGAGATAATTTCAGGGAAGGTATATGAGAGAAACTTTAAGGTTAGAAGAAAAGAGAAAAATCCGAAGAAATTTACATTTAAATCCAAAGTAACGTAAAACTGAAAATAGGAATTATCGACATTGCATATAGATGAAGTTTTGTATTCCGGCCAATATATGTTACCTTAAACATTCTAATCAATATACAGGGTGTTCCAAAAAATGTCTACACACTTCAACAGCATTCTAATAAATATGCGTATACATTTTTGTGGGGACATCCTGTATGTCATTCAATATATTTTAGTCGACATAATTTATTGACCGTAATTTAAGCAACATATCCTAGCGATCATACTTTAACGTAACTAAATTTCAGTCAATATGTTTTACTAATTAAATGTGTTATATGAAAATATAAATATCATATACAGTTTTCTTTGTGTGGACTTATATACATACATATATATATATAGCTATATATCTGTGTGCGTGTGTGTGTGTGTGTGTGTGTATGTGTGTGTATGTGTATGTGTGTGTGTGTGTGTGTGTGTGTGTGTGTGTGTGTGTGTGTGTGTGTGTGTGTGTGTGTGTGTGTGTGTGTGTGTGTGATGGATTTTCTCAACTGCCGTTGTAATCAGCCACTAGGTGAAACTTGTATTGCAAGTAACTGTCACTTATTGATATAAAATAAAATAAACTATCCCCACCCCACCCTATATCTAGAAGTCTGTGTATCAGATGATTTTTGCAATCTGTAACACGTATACCAGTATATGTCCTGCAACACTGCAATATATGATATATATATATATACAATGATATTTAATAAATGGAAACTATATTTATAAAACCATATTTATTCTATTATATATATTTCAAGGGTACCAAAACTTTGGTACGCTTTCATTAGATAAAATAAAATACAAAGTTTGTTTTATAAATGTTGACATAACCAACAAAAGATACCTTAACGGTTCAAGTTTTTCTTGGATAGTGAAGGAAAGAAGGGAAAAGAGAAGAAAAGTCAGATATTTCAAATTATTAAGATGAGTATGCAAATGAGTTTGAGGTATAGGGCTGAAAAACGTTATTTTAGACGCTATGCAGAATTTAAATAATTAGGATATATGTATGTATGAGTAGGAAGAAGAAGAAAAAAAGAAAGAATAGTTAATTTAAAAGGAATTAACAATTTGCGGGAATGGTGGAATATGATTCCAGAATTTAAATTTATTTAGCTATATTATGAGTTATAATATTGTATATATAATCAATTAGATTATATGAAGAATTATGGTTGTAAGTAGATTTTATCTTATTACATTACAATAGGTTGTAAGTATATAAATATCTATATAGATTAATAATTGTGCATTTATAAGTATTATAGAAGTAGAAAATATGAATTACGAAGGTTGTTGATTCTGCATTTTACATTAAAAAACACTTAGTTCAATTTGTAAGAGGAGAACAATTTGTAGATTCAAATATTTTGTTCCAGCATTGAAAATGTTTTCAGAATATTGTTAATTTAGCGAAGTTTATCATACATATTATATTATAATATAATGTTTATGTTTGCACGATTGAAAAGGGAAAGATAACTCCAAATTTGATGAATGATTTACTCAGAAAATATATAGAGAAAATTATATATTATTTTGTGTGAGATTAATTTCAATTATATATTATTTTAGTCGAAAGATGTGTGAAAGTTTGAAGATCAAAAGAAGAGGAAAAAAGTAATGTGCATTTCGAAGAACTATCGTAAAGAGGATAAACTTTCAGAATGTCAATTAAAGATTATCAATCTACATCTAAAAAATATATATTTAGAGGGGTATCATTAGGAAAATAATGTCAAAAGGTAAAAATAGTAAAAAAAATATATTGAAAAATTAATGTCCAATGGTAAAAATAGTAGAAATATTAAAAATTAAGAAGGAAGATCATTTAAAAAATTTAGATTTAAATTTTTAAAGAAAATAGGATCATTTTGAAGGTGTATAAGATATAGTCAAGTGTAATGAATATCATAAATTAAAAATACTTCTGAAAGTGGAATTTTGGCGATGTCTGCAAGTAGAAAATAATTCTGTTTTAAGATTAATAGAATTTTGACAGTTAATTATATAAAAAGTTTCTTCGATACACAAGTTACAGAATCTTGAGAAAGCCATATTTCGGTAGGCAGGTACTTTCGAAATCGTTCCCCAAGATATTGAATAGTCTATATTGTTGTCTTTTAAGTTCCAAATTAAATGAGAAAGTGAAGTGGAAGATTTTTTATCGGATCTATTAAATGTGTGTTTATGGTTATACCAGCGTTCTTTGAATTTTGTAGAAGTGGTACCAATATAGTTAAATACTTTGTCTCTAGTTTTAACTGTGCATTTATAAATTACGTTTTTGTCTAAGCAATTATTTTGTAAAGGACAGTTTGATTTAATTCTACAGTTACATTTTCTGGAGTTATTGTTGTTCGGAACGGTACCATTATTCTGAATATTGTTGTTAGAAATATTATTATTGCTATCTTGGTTAGTTTGGTTAGGGTTTAAATTTAAGTTTCTATTATTAATTCTATTTATATTTTGTGCTATGTTCATAGTAGTAGAGTAGGATAGTTTTATAGTGTGTCTGTTAAAAATAGAGTGGCATCTATGGGCTTTAGGAAAACATTTATCTAGTGCTTTAAAAAATAGCATTGCTAAAGGTGTTTTAATGCTTAATGAGAATGGAGGAGAGTACCAAATAATATTTCTAGTTCCAGCTTTTGTTTGGTTTAATGTTTAAGTTAAATTGTTTATTATTATTATAATTAATTCTAGGATGATTTGTCATGTTATTGTTATCTATGTATTTAATTTTATTCGAGTATCCTGCTCTATGTAAAGCTTCATTGTAATATTCTGCTTTATCATAAAAAATATTTTAATTAGCAGAGATGCGTGAAATCCGTTGTTGGACGCTATTGACAATGATGTTTTTAATATTTCTAGGATGATTAGAATTGAAACTTACGTAATTTAGATTTTCATTAATTTTATGGAATGAATAGTAAAGACCTGTGCTAAGAAGTTAACGATTTTATAATTATTCTCGATTTCTAAATTAAGGTTGTAGTTATTGAAAAATTGTATTATGGATTTCCTTTTCCTATTAATTTCACTATTGCTATGGTTTTCGATTAAAAGTAACATATCGTCGCGATATAAACCTCCGGTCATCTCTGGAATTTTCCTATGCAGTACATTATTAATAAATAATCCAACAAAGTCCGTTACTTGCGCCGAGTCAGATGATCCCATAGTGATATCAAAATTGATTTTTCTGTCGGCTCTTGTCCAGAGATGATTATTAAATTCTATTAGTGTTTTACGTGCTGTTAGAATTATATTCATTTCTTCACTAGATAGGTCTGTATGTTTAAACGCGTAGATAAGTGCCTTATTAAGTAAACTAGGGGTAATAGAGGAGTAGTAATTTGCAATATCCATTTGAATTAATTTTTTGTTATGTTTTAATTTTATGTTATTAAACCAATCTATAACTTCATTAGTACCGTTCCATAGTTTAAGGTGTGATTTTTCTTTAAGTAGTGGTATAATTCTATCTAGTATATGCTTGCTAATTATGCCTAAGTCAGATTTAGATGGTGCGATGAGTCTGACTGGTAGTTCAATTTCAAAATTTCTTTTGTGGTCCTTCAGGTTAATCTTCGGTTTTCTGGGTATAAAGGGTTCGGTCCTATTTTGGATACCTAATTTATAGATAATTTCTGAAGCTTCCCTATTTAACGTTGTTTTGCAATCAGTTATAGTTTAAAGCGGTCAACATTAAAGGAGCTATTTATAAGCAAAAGGGATATTCAATTTGTTGGTAATTCAACAAATATAAATATTTATAATTGATTCAGAGCACTCGACAAGTTTTCTGGACTATAATATTCAATAATATTTAATAAATGGAAAGTATATATATAAAACCATATTTATTCTATTATATATATTTCAAGGGTACCAAAACTTTGGTAAGCTTTCATCAGATAAAATACAAAGTTTGTTTTATAAATTTTGACATAACCAAGAAAAGATACCTTAACGGTTATATATATATATATATGTATATATATAGGAAAAAGTATGACCCCGACGGCAGAGCTCAAGCCCTTTCGACGGCTATTTCTGGACTAAAAAAAAAAAATTCTAATTTAGTCCAGAAATAGCCGTCGAAACGGCTTGAGCTCTGCCGTCGGGGTCATACTTTTTCCTATTACCCACTCTACTACCCTAAGTATTAAGTACTCTGGTGCGTTATGGTCCATCTGGTTCCTTACCACAATTCCTTCGTTATATATATATATATATACACACACATTCCTGTCTATTTGTTCATACTCATATATCCTCAAGAGTATTAGAGTGAGCATATAGAGTTTGAATGTATTTGTTTTACACGATATATACGTGGATTTGTGTGTATGTGTGTTTAATGCTGTAATTGGGTCGAGTTTTTTGTTTACGTGTGTGTGTGTTGGTAATTTTCGGATGTATGTCAAGAGCAGGGAAATCTCTAAATGAGTGAAATGGAGACAAAAAGTGACTGACAGATAGATTGTGTGTGCGTGTGTGTGTGTGTGTGTGTGTGTGTGTGTGTGTGTGTGTGTGTGTGTGTGTGTGTGTGTGTGTGTGTGTGTGTGTGTGTGTGTGTGTGTGTGTGTGTGTGTGTGTGTGTGTGTGTGTGTGCGTGTGTGTGTGCGCGTGTGTGTACGTGCGCCTGTGTGGGAGTGTGTATGTGTGAGAGAGAGAGAGAAAGGGAAGACGTACTTGATGAAAGAGAGTGATAGTGGGTGAGAGATAAGGTTTGACCTTGAAATGGTGGTGGAAACTATAAGACCTATGAGGTGGTGGAAACAAATGCTTTAGATTTCTTGTGGAGAAATCAAAAAGACCATTGGAAATCTGTTGTCGGGGAAGAGAGAACGAGGGTAGTAGTGAAAAAATGGTGGGGAAAATTGTACATAGAAGGGGGGAGAGAATTAATATTTGTGAAAACAAAATGTAAATAGCTATCATTAAAAAGCCTAGATACACAAGCTATACTGAAGGTTATTAATATTGATTTCTAGTTCAAGGACAAGGCCAATACATTTTGGGGAAGGGCAAAATTGACTAAACGGGCAAACTTGACTGGTACTTATTTTATCGACCACGAAAGTATGAAAGGCATAGTTGATTTCGACGGTATTTGAACTTAGAATATAAAAAAGAGCCATAACAAATACAACAGAGTCGTT
>OZ024740.1:288364240-288404240 GCA_964016885.1 Eledone cirrhosa
CATATATATATATATATAATTATGCATGAAGCAAATCATTCATTGAAGTAAATACCAAATATGGCGTCTTATTAAATGTGAACAAACGCTTTGACCGTGAATTGTTGGTCTGTATGGTAAGACAATATGTTGAAGTATTTGCTTATAAATGTTGATTTTGATAAATCCCAATAAGGGACGAACCGATTGTAAATCAATATTTAATGTAAAACCGTATTTGGTAATTACTTTAATGAATAATTTGCTTCGTGCGTAATTATTATTTTTAACACAATAGGATTTTGTACACATACTTGTCTGAAAAATCTTTCAAGGAAGTATGAAACAGCATTTCGTACTGGTTATTATAATAAATTACCGTATGTTGAGCTGTTTTAACTTTTCCACCTACTTCTTTTCAGTTTTATGTTGTTTTTGTAAAAAACGATTTTTTTTTTCATGTATATATATTGAGTACTCATTCTCACATCTGTCAATACTGTCAATATCGTACGTATATACATACACACACAGGTATATATATATACTGAAAATTGCAAACTTGACTGTCACCACTGAATATGAACCTGAAGATTGCGAAAGCATGAAAGTACTTGTTCAATTAACATTTAACATTTAATATTCTACCATACTATTTCATTATAATATCATTATAAATTTTAAAGGATTGTAAATAAAACGAGTAAATCAGACAAAGTTGGAATTCCTTTTATTAATATAATCTTCTATACACAATCATACACACCCGTGTATATTTATTTATATATACTGTATATATCTATATATATATATATATATATATTCTCACGTCTGTCAATAATGTCAATATCGCATGGATACACACACACACACACACACACACACACACACACACACACACACACACACACACACACACACACACACACACACACACACACACACACACACACACACACATATATATATATATATATATATATATATATATATATATATATACACCGGCTGGAACATGTAAAAGAGTAACAGCCGGATGGCAGGAGCAGGTAAAAGAGTAAAAGAGTATATCGATACCCAATTTATCGATGAGAACAAACGTCCTATGATGAGTTATTAGGGGGAAGTACTGCCGGAAATAAACAATATAACTTATTCAGACAACAGGGTTTTCACCCCACAAGTTATTTTATTGTTTACTCATTCATTTGTCCATTAATTTATACATGTTATACATTCATTGCTTTCCTTGTAGTTCCGTATAACTGCATCGTCCTACTATCCCACACCACATATATGTGTATGTGTATGTGTGTGTGCGGGCGCGTTCTTATTCATTTTCTGCTGATTTATCTACACACACAAGCATATAATATATATATATATATATATGTGTGTGTGTATGCGTGTGTGTATGTGTGTGTATGTGTGTTAGTGTGTGTGTGTATGTGTGTTAGTGTGTGTGTGTGTGTGTGTGTGTGTGAAAGTAATAACAAAAATAACAAAACAAACGGCACAGTACATGGAAGAAATATATTAGTTTAACGCTTGAAATAGCGGGAAGGGAGTCTTAGCGTTTCGGACACTAGTCTTTCATCAGAAGACAGAGTTAGAAATAGAAGATAAATAGAAAGTAAAGAGTGATGAGAGGAAGGTATGGGGAAATGAGAAGAAAAAAATTGGCGAGTAAAAAAACGTACATGTGAGTATTCAGTCGGCCATCATATATATATATATATATATATGATGGCCGACTGAATACTCACATGTACGTTTATATATATATATATATATATATATATATATATATATATATATATATATATATATATATATATATATATATATATATATATATATATATATATGGTATTAGTATTGGTGCTCTGAAATAGCGATGTATACATGAATGTATGTATAGTATATTCGGCAATATACTGTATGTTTAATTAAAATATACTAGCTGACGTACCCAGCTTCGCCCGGGTAAACAGATGATAAGAGAAGACAGGTAAAAGAGAAAATGACTGTATTGGATGTTTGTCTGATTGCAGTATGAGGCGAGCCGTGGTGTCTGTGTGATACAAAAAAACAGTAAAAAAAATATTCCAGATATACCAGATTCTTCGTTGTACCGTTTGTGCATAGTATATGAACAATTCTAGGTGCTCCCACCTAGAATAGTGACCTCTAGGAGATGGTGCATCTTCTGCCTGACTGTAAAACGTGTATCATTGCATAGACGTGGTTGTTCAACGTTTCTCAAAAGGATGATGGAATTTCCAATCTTTTATATTATATGTAGATATAGATATAGATAATTAATATAAAAGATGTCTGTCAATGTAAAAAAAGGTCCCTATTTACTCCCTTCACAACTCTGTGTATGTTAGACTGACAGACAGGCACACAGACAGATAAACTGCGTTGCGATTGTGGGATGCCGCACGTACACACACATGCACGCATGGAAACGCGCACACGCACGCAATCTTACACACACGCACACACTCACACATGTTGATAGTTTTTACTTTCTGTGGAACGCTGCACGCACGCACACACACATAAACATACGCGAACGTACATACACACGCACACATGTTAATAGTTATTGCTTTCCTTCTCCTCTTATTTCCACACACATGTCTCTACATTGACATATATACATAGTGTATCCAAACACAGCGTTCACTTTGCCTCTCTCTCCCCTCTCACTCCCTCATTGGCATTATGCATATTAATTTAAGTTTGGCGCCGTTGGGGTGGAGGAGTCGTTTGAAACCTATGAACCAATGATAATCGAGAATTATGACGGAATACTGACATTGTTCAAATTAATATATATATATATATATATATATATATATATATATATATATATATATATATATATATATACAAATGAATATATGATAGGGATAAACACTGATACAGGTATACATGTGTTTGCATTGCAAATGACCAAGTTAGCTAGATTGAAAAATATTAATTAAAATAATACGGTTTGCCTGTCTCGATTTAAAATAATAAATCAATAAAAACAAACCTATATTGGCAATAGCCGTGATACCTGGACAAATTTAAATTTTAAATTTTAAATTTGTTTCGCAACAATTGTAAAAGACTATTTGAGTTTATAACTCTATATATAATATTCTCGGCTCCATGCGTTGAGCTAATTTTAGTCCCATAAAACCGGCTGCTATTTTTAGCGGCACGAGTATAGGACGAGCTAGACGCTTGGTTACATGTGCGTTCAACAACACATTACTCTCAGTCGTCTTAAGTATTTTGAAGTGAAACTTACCAATTTCTGGATACCTGCAGAAGAGCACAGGAATAGGAAATTTCACTTAATTGTTGCGAAACAAATTTAAAATTTAAAATTTAAATTTGTCCAGGTATCACGGCTATTGCCAATATAGATTTGTTTTTATTGATTTATTATTTTAAATCGAGACAGGAAAACCGTATTATTTTAATTAGTATTTTTCAATCTAGCTAACTTGGTCATTTGCAATGCAAACACATGTATACCTGTATCAGTGTTTATCCCTATCATATATTCATTTGTATTACACGGCTCAGAAATGTCCCTTTCTTTGAGCTATTTAATTGTAAAAGACTATTTGAGTTTATAACTCTATATATATATATAAAAGAAAATTTTGCTCTACAAGGCTGAATACAATAAATGTAATCTGAGTTTTTCGAATATTAATAACATTCGATTCGTTTGCAATTATGCAAACAAGCCTCAATTTTATAGCCATGTCAGTAGAATGAACACTTCATTCTTGCTCTTGTGATGGCATGCGAACAGAACGCCAACACAAGAGCAAGAATGAAGTGTTCATTCTACTGACATGGCTATAACATTGAGGCTTGTTTGCATAATTGCAAACGAATCGAATGTTATTAATATTCGAAAAACTCAGATTACATTTATTATATATATATATATATATATATATATATATACACACGCGCCAGTTTACTCAGCTGTAGAAATCAATTGCTACGTTATTGATGCCCAATTGTATCAACCTTTGCCTTTCCCTTGGACAACATCGGTGGCCTAGAGAGGGGAGACGTCATGCATGGCCAACTGCTGGTCTTCCACAAACAACCTTGCCCAGACTTGTTCCACGGAGGGAAAATTTCTAAGTGCAAACCCTATGGTCATTCGTGACCGAAGGGAATTTTTACCCTTATATATATATATATATATATACATACATATATGTGTGTGTGTGTGTGTGTGTGTGTGTGTGTGTGTGTGTGTGTGTGTGTGTGTGTGTGTGTGTGTGTGTGTGTGTGTGTGTGTGTGTGTGTGTGCAAATGTATAGGTCTGTAGCTTCTGATCAAGCCGTTGGGTATCTTCTTTAAAACTTGAACGAGATAATGTGTTATTCTGACTCCATCAAAGCTGAATATAATCTTCGTGGTGTTATATTCCTTAGTTTACAACAACACTAGAAATATATATATTTCTATTCTGAACTAATTTATTCAAATATTCCGTAGTATGTTATTAAATTTTTTCTCGCGTTTAAATTATCCCAGTGATATTGGTTTTAGAGCAGAGCCACTATTTAAGATCACCTGTGCACACACTTACACACTCGCATACTTTTGCATTTAAACATGCATATACACACACACACACACACACAACACACACACACACACACACACACACACACACACACACACACACACACACACACACACACACACACACACACACACACACACTCATATACTCATACGTTCACATACACACGCATGCATGTACACAATTAAACCCTTTAGGAACTACAAAGAGAAAAGATTTAACGTGTCATTTCAATGGCAAACCGTTTCTATAGATCAGTATTTCATACAAAACTAGATATATGAAACAATTGTTGCCTGCATTAACATTTATAGGTCACTTGATCTAGTAAAACAAGCGTGTACTGTGAATTAACTGCCAAGATTGTCAATGTAAAGTGATTATATACATAATAAGTGCCAATTTGAAGCTGGCTATTGGCAAGATCCGAACCATATATCTATCATTTATCTGGCGTAAATACATTTTTAAAAATGTAAGCACAAGACAAGAAATTCGAGATGGGAGTCGATTAAATCGACCCCATTATATCACTGGTACTTTATTTTATCGATCCCGGAAGGATGAAAGGTAAAGTTCACCAGGACGAGAATTGAATTCAAAACGCCATGTGCCAATTAAATATAGCCAAGAATTTCGTCAAGCGCTCTAACTATTCTGCCAATCTACCACTCAATCTCTCTCTATATAACATTCTTTGTCTCTCTCTGTCTGTCTTTCTTTTCCTTACGCTCTCCAAAACGGCTCGACCAAATCAAATCAAATTTTACAAGGAGGTAACAACATATAATTTTTTATTTTCATTTGAATTAAATCAATATAACACTTTATCTAAAATAATCTACTATAGACAACTATAAGTAAACGGATATTTTATAACACGACGACGTCACATTTTGTATATGAGTATGTATGTATCTGTCTACTCTTATCATCTGTTTACCCGGGCCAAGCTGGGTACGTCAGCTAGTGTTATATAAAATGAATTCAAGTTTATAAATTGAGATGGAAGAGGATTGGCAGGCGTTCTGAAATGTAACCTGGAATACGGTGGTGGTGAGTGACTGATTGATTGACTTACTTCCATCGAGTGTTGAAAGATATACTCTTCACCTGTACCGATTTGCTATTGTGTAAAGCGATGTAGAATGACATGTCTAGGCTGATGGGATCGGCTGATAAGAATAAGCTTAGCTAGCTTTATTGGATGGGTCAGCACTGAGACAGTTAGCTGACTTGAAATATGAGAGAGAGAGGGTGGGGATAGTGTTACATAGTAAGATAATGTGCGATGGTGGCTTGATTACGTAGAAGTTAAATGAACTGATGAAAGAAGAGACTACGATGGCTGAGTGACTATTGGCTTTGGAACCAACAAAGAGGATAAGACTGAGATCTTTGAATTTGTTTTTGACGTATTTCTGGCACTAGACAGTGTTAATCCCCTAACCTACTCCCGAGCTTTCCGTTCTTTTTTTTTTAGTTTTTTTTTTTTTAAGTAACAAAGTTGATGAATTTTTTTTTGTTCTTTTTGTTATTTTTTTTGTTTTTTGTTTCTTCCTTTGGCTTTTTTGCTGATGTTTTTACTGCCAACGTATGAACACAATTCAAATGAGAGTCGTCGTCTCGATCGACCAACGGAGAAAGAAAGGTGGAGGAGACAGACAGAAAGAATGAGACAGAGACAGAGACAGAAAGGTGGAGGAGACAGAGAGAGAGAGAGAGAGAGAGAGAGAGAGAGAGAGAGAGAGAGAGAGAGAGAGAGAGAGAGAGAGAGGTGGAGGAGACAGACAGAAAGAGTGAGACGGAGACAGAGACAGAAACAGAGAGAGAGAGCGAGAGAGAAACAGAGACAGAAACAGAAAGAGAGAGAGAGAGAGAGAGAGATAGAGAGAGAGAGAGAGAGAGAGAGAGATAGAGAGAGAGAGAGAGAGAGAGAGAGAAAGAAAGAGACAGAAAGAAAGAGAGAGAGAGAGAGAGAAGGAACGTCCGTGCGCGCGCGTATTTGTGTGTGTGTGTATGTGTGTGTGTGTGTGTGTGTGTGTGTGTGTGTGTGTGTGTGTGTGTGTGTGTGTGTGTGTGTGTGTGTGTGTGTGTGTGTGTGTGTGTGTGTGTTCAAGTGTATTTGTGTGTGTGTCTGTGTGTGTGTGTGGAAGTATAAAAGTTTAAAACAACTTGCCTTTCTTTCCATTTTGAAAAACATGATCAATATACATGTAATACGTTGAGAACAAAGGAAGACTAAAGTAGACGACATCTCTTCAGATACAAAAGACGCATTGTTAGTAGAATGTAAGTAGATAAGAGAAAATGGAGAAATGTATATTGTAACTGCTACTACTGTTATCGTTGTAGTTCTTATTAATGTTATTGTGCACATAAATTTGTTAATTCATTATGTATACATGGATATATGTGTGTCTGTGTTTGAGTGTGTGTGTGACCATATGTGTGTAACAATACAACATGGATGTTCACATGTCATTCCATCATTTCACTTAGGGTTAGGTTATTTGTCGGGTATTGTAAAGGTTTAATTGTCCTTATGATAATTAGAAATATAATAATGATTTCTTACATTTGCCATAAGGGCGTTTTTATTTAATAATAATTGTTTCTACTTTAGGCACAAGGCCAGCAATGTGCCTAAAGTAGAAACAATTATTATTAAATAAAAGCGCCCTTTTATTTAATAATAATGAATAACATTATTATGAGATTTGTCCCAAAAGTAAGGGTACTGGTATTTTATTTAAATTTATATTAGACGTACATGAAATTGCAAGCAATCTCCTTCAAAATACGACCCTTGGGAAGTCACACAGTGGTTCCAATGTTTTTTCCATTGATCGTAGCAATACAGGAATATGTTTTCTGTGAGGTTCCTTAGCTCATCGGTTACAATTTTTTGTATGGTTTCATCTTATTTTCTCGACTCTCTTTGAAAGCTTTGTGCCACTTAAAAGCCTTACTTCTCTATAGAGTGACATCTCCATAAGCTTTTCCTAAAAAATTAAATGTTTCGGTGGCAGATTTGTTAAGATTCATACAAAATTTGATCGCATACCGCTGTTCGATATTTTTCTGCTTCTAAACATAACAGAGGTTATAAAAAGGTCTATGTATAAACATTAATAACTCACGACTGACTCAATCGACGATGTTGAAACAAGTATTACGTGCAGCCAAGGTTATAACCAACAGGCCTAAATAGAACAACGAAGCGCTGCATTACCATGTCGAACATAGGAAAATTAGTTCGCTCGCTTCTGGGACAAACCTTGTATTAGGAAATGAGAAAGAAGAGATCAGTGGTTTGGTCTCACAAAACCAAAGGTTTGGCAGTGCCAAGACCAACAAAAATCAAAAAGGTGTGGCCAACATACAAGTCAGCTAATAAACCAACAAGAACCACAAAATCAACAACAAAAAGAGCCACTAGAACAACAATTGCTGCAACAAAAACAACAGTAACAATAAAAGCAGAAGCAATACCCACAGTAACATCTACGTGCTGATGTACTCCTCAACTATACTGTTTCTTGAAAGAGATCGAGAACTTGATGGTACACGTCTCCCACAGATTGGCTCTTCGACCTAGTTGCAGTTCTGGGTCAAATGCAATTTAAAGTTGAACACATGACGCTTAATGCGGTCAGTGGATACTTGTGAACCTTCGCATTCTATAAAGGATTAGTGGAAGGTATGTGCGCGGATATAAGCTGACTAAATTTGTTAAAAGTTGGATAAGAGTGACGAGTAAATGGGCGTACTCTCAACATGCGCGTGTCGATCGGAGAACACAGCTGGGAGTGGAACCTACCCTTGTGAGTGAGGGTAATCCGAATTCTATAGGGTTCTTTGATCGGCCTCAAGTGGATGTTTCTCTTTGGGGACTTTTCGTGTTTGAATTTCTGTGTTTTATGCTTGTTTTTCATACTCGATCCAAACCATCAAAGCGAACCCTTTAGTCCCCATAAACAATTTAATGTAGGGGGTGGGTAACATAGCAGTGTTTGAAGTTCAAAGAATTACAATTCTGGTGGAATGCAAATTGGATGAAATATTTAAGTGCAAATTTTCTAGCGTGGATATATAATAGAGATAACGAGACAGTGTTGTACATAAGAGCAGGCAAAATTGTAGTAGCAGCAAAAAAGACAAAGCGTGGTTATAGCTAGTTAATGGGCTTCTAATTATAGTGTGTTAATGGGAGAAGCTTTGTTTATGAATAGATGGCCTTTTTTCTCTATGTTGTATTGGTGTTACTGTTTAGTCTATGGTCAAAAGTATTCCTCCGGTAACAATCCCATTTTCAGACGAAATGTATTGTATCTATAATTACATTGTCCAATATCTTTTTAAGAAAGTGGTATGTGATTCGAGCGAGATTTGACATATTTCTAGCAGATCTAGCGACTACGTAGAAGTTTCCTTGTTAGTGTGTAAGAATCAGGGGTGACAAATAGGAGCAGAAATCATTGCAGCAGCGGTAGAAGAGCTAGAAGGTTGTTACAGGACATTTCTTTAGTTATTAAATATAGTTTGTCAATGGGTAAAGATTGGTCTATCAATCGTATGGTATTTTTATCTAGATGTAGAAAGTTTTGAATATATGTACATAGTCGCTCCTTTGAATTGCGCTAAGATCAACTTTGACTTTTGAGGTCGATAAATAAAGTACCAATCGAGTACTGAAGTCGATTCATCTTCTCTCTCTCTCTCTCTTTTCCCCTCACTTTCTATATCTGGAAGAAACCAGCTGTGTTCCGACCTGGAGAGGGACAGGCTCCACAAGGTTTTAAAAGACTCAAGATATGGCGTGTATGTCATGACGGCACCTCTACAACTCCATGGCTTGGAGTAGCTCCTCTGTCCCAGTTATGTGAATAGTACTCAAACTCAGCGTGTGTGCGTGTTTATCAGTGTATGAACGTTTTTCTGTTTATCATGAGTCTTGCCAGCCTTAATAAATATAATGCACAGTCTCTCAGACATTCTTCTCGGACGTTTTCCGTCTGAAACTTGAAATAGAATGAAATTGTATGATAGAGTTGATTTAAATGGATGTGTTATGTCCGTATTGCAGAAATGTCAAATTCGTGCCAATCTAGAAATTACAAGCATCAAAACAAAAACAACAACAACAACAACAACAAAGAATGTGAAACATAAAGCCAATATAATGAGGGTGGGGATGATAGTAATGGTGACGATGGTGATAATAGCAGAGTGAGGAGGAAGAGGATGTCTTTTGAAATAAATTTTAAAAGAAGCTTTGGTTTCCAGTACACTATTCGTTAAATATAGGGATTTTTTTGTGTTAATGTCAATTTTCCTCCCTTAGCTTTCACGTCAGTTTTTATACAATTATCTTCCAAGTATTTTTTTTCTATTAACAGCACTATTGATTCATTGAAGCTTTGGAGTAGTTTTTTAGAATTAACATCCATTAATTAAACACCCACTTCCTTTTTTTAAACCCTAGTTAAAGACAACGAGGTAAAAACAGTTTTATTCTCAAACATGAAGATGATATTGCGATATTGCATGTAACCATATGTTTGAACAATTAGCGAGGCTGTCTCAACGTCAGGGTCGGGAAACTTTTAGGTACCAAAGGTGACGTGTGAGGACTTAACAGCCACCAAATACACAAACATTTGCCTTGGGCCCAACACCTCACCAACTCCTTAGTGGTCGAATTTCACTATACCATTTTCTTTGTCTTACCTTGCTACATACAACCACACATCTCATAATGTTCTTTACACATAACACTTCCCACACTATAAAAACAACCCTACAGGAAATAAGAAGATATCCATCCAGCTCATTTTAAAAACCCGACAATAACACCGAATTACTACCACAACAATCCCACTCCCCATCCATAAATAAGATACTAATCAGTGTCCCAAGCAGCAAAAATGGGCATTTAAGCCCTTGTTGCCGAATAGTGCCCCAGTACCCCGCCTAGTCCCCTACATACGCCACCATTAACAGGCAGAAAAAAGGTCGGAACTGTTCAGAGGGCGGCAGCTTTCATACCCTGTCTTGTTTTGACCTGACATGACGAGCTGCGAATGCACTCTCAATGTGGATATGCAGCAGCTGCCTCTTCTAACCTGCGCAGCTGCAGCCATCCACAGCAACCCCACAACTCAAGATGAGACAGCGAGCTTATTTGAGGCGCAAGCCTCTCTGACCAGCATCACTCAGCTCAGAGGGTATTCGAAGGGTCCCTCTAAAGATTCTGAAAGCAGCCAGGGTGCCGGCGGCCGATTCTCTTGCATCTTCATTTGAGAGGACCTTGGACACCCACGGACCCAGTGACTGTGGGCGACTTTTCTATTTCGCTCCGCTCGTCCTCAGTCTCCCAAACATTAATGTTGATCGAAGCGGTCCGTCTATAAGGGCTTTGGACTGGTGCCCATCCCAAGTGCGTCCGACCACGCCACACTCTGCTCATACACATCCCCGCAGTCCTCCATCATTGATACTAACTTAACCCTTTAACATTTACATTACTCTCTATATACTATTGTATGTTTGCGGTAAAGGCTTCATCTTACATAATTATCTCACATAAAATCGAATCTATGAGATTTTGATATTATTTATTTTGAGAATAATACTTAACATCAGTATGAGCGGCTAGTTACAGCCGGTTTGAACTAAAAGAAGTGATAGAATTCTGTCCGGATATGGCCGGTTTAAATGCTAAAGGGTTAAAGCGTTTACGCGACTATGTAAATGCTAAACTAATCGAAGGTGATGTCTCGGCCACTGTCAGAGTAATCGCTTCGGACGACACCGTCCTCCATCTCGCTCTTCGGCCCAAGCAACCTGAGCCACCCTCAGACCTCAGTCCCATAACCCCACGTGATCCTCACCCGCTACATATGGCCTCTGCTACAGACATCATTTCTGCCATGAAGTCTTTCCAAGCTAGCAACACCAGAGGGGTCGGTGGTCTCCCCTCACTGCCAAGGCCGGGCGCCGCCTGCTGCACGCGATGGTGGAACCAATTAACAGTTTCATTTACGATGCCTTGGGCCCTTATATCCGAGACTTCTTTTTGGCAAGCTTGACCACTCTTAGGAAGGAAAACAGCAGCGTGCGCCCTATTGCTGTGGGTAATGTCTTGAGATGGCTGGCTGCCAAAGTCATCTGCAGATCCGTCGACTCTGAACGAGTGCAGCTAGGGGTCGGCGTGGCTGGTGGGTGAGAGGGGGCCGCTTACGTCGGTAGGCATTTCTTCAATGACTGCTTACAAACCTCATAGAATAAAACCAAAATGTTATACCAGAATATAAAGATGCTGCTAGTAATTCAACAATCAGTGAGGGTGTCCCCACGAGGAATCGTTTTAGTACTGGGACGAATTGCAAGTGTATATATATGTTGGACGTCCGTCAGTACCGACGACGCGTGTTCCAGTTGATTCGATCAACGGAACAGCCTGTTCGTGAAATGACTGTGCAAGTGGCTGAGCATTCTACAGACACGTGTACCTTTAATGTAGTTCTTTCTCGGGGAAACTCAGAGTGACTGGAGCAGCGTGAAATAAAGTGTCTAAAGAACACAAGGCGCCGCCCAACACTTTAATCTATGATGGAAGCAATTATGAATTATTATTTCAGATTCACAGGGCGGTGGATTGGCAGTATCGGTAGAAGTTCGGACGCCATGCTTTGACGCATAGAGTTACGGTCCTTGCCATTCTGAGGTCAAATGCCGCCGAGGTTTACTTTGCCTTTCATCCTTACGGGGTCGATAAAATAAAGTACCAGTAATGCACTGGGTAATTGCTGGCCTTGTGCCAAAAGTAGAAACAATTATTTCAGATTCACAGACTTGCATACGATCACACCATGCATAATTAATTAAAATGTTACAACGCATGAATTAACCAAATATTTGTAAAACTTTAAATGTCGGAACACCCAAGAATCTACAGTATACATTCTCAATTCCTCCCTATCATTCTCTTTCCTTCTCTGGAAGAAATCGACTGAGTTCAAACATAGAGAGGTATTTACTCTGCCAGGTTTTAAAATGCTCAAGACACGCTGTCTGTCACTACAGCGCCCTTGCGACTCCAGCATCAATTCATTCATCCATCCATATATACATACACACGCGCGCGTGCATATGTACATACATACATATACACACACACGTACACATACATACAGACACATATACGCGTACACATACATACATACATACATACATACATACATACATACATACATACATACATACATACATACATACATACATACATACGTTCATACATACGTACATACATACATACATACATGCATCGTGGCTACCAACTCGTTTTCGAGTACGGCCACTACTTTATATCCATGTAGGAGAACCCCTACCGATGCGCTGAACGAGTGTGACTTTTTAGTCCAGCCAGCGACTTGAAAACTCTGGTACAAACACTACACTTGTGACAATTATTGACACATAGTGTTGGGCCCATGGTACCATGTGACGACAAGTGCAGAGAGATCTCCAGATATAAAGCAATGCCTGTGCCGTGAAGCTTTTATAGTGAGCAAAGGCACTGCACAAAGCCAGTCCCACTCTCTTAACCAAGATGATATTTACCAAAAAGAAGAACAAGTCAACATCATTGGATACCATCAGGGTTGCAGGTGTTATATCAGAGTTTTCCTTCTAGAATTCTGCCTTGACAAAGGTCATCTCATACATACATACATACATACATACATACATACATACATACATACATACATACATACATACATACATACATACATACATGGTGGCTACCAACTCGTTTTCGAGTACGGCCACTACTTTATATCCATGTAGGAGAACCCCTACCGATGCGCTGAACAAGTGTAACTTTTTAGTCCAGCCAGCGACTTGAAAACTCTGGTACAAACACTACACTTGTGACAATTATTGACACATAGTGCTGGGCCCATGGTACCATGTGATGACAAGTGCAGAGAGATCTCCAGATATAAATACATACATACATACATACATACATACATACATACATACATACATACATACATACATACATACATACATACATACGTACATGCATGCATGCATACATACATACATACATACATACATGGTGGCTGCCAACTCGTTTTCGAGTACGGCCACTACTTTACATCCATGTAGGATAACCCCTACCGAAGCGCTGAACGAGTGTGACTTTTTAGTCCAGCCAGCGACTTGAAACCTCTGGTACAAACACTACACCTGTGACAATCATTGACACATAGTGCTAGGCCCATGGTAGGACAATCATTGACACATAGTGCTGGGCCCATGTGAGGACAAGTGCAGAGAGATCTCCAGATATAAAGCAATGCCTGTGCCGTGAAGCTTTTATAGTGAGCAAAGGCACTGCACAAAGCCAGTCCCACTCTCTTAACCAAGATGCTATTTACCAAAAAGAAGAACAAGTCAACATCATTGGATACCATCAGGGTTGCAGGTGTTATATCAGAGTTTTCCTTCTCCTAGAATTCTGCCTTGACTAAGGCTAAAGGGGTCATCTCTCCCGGTGATTTTGGATGGCCATTGACTCTTAAGAGCTCCTTTGCCCTTTGACAGGTTTTGTTTTTAGTCCTGCAGGATGTCCAAAGTCACCCTCCTCACCAAGAAACCTTGGTGGGGTTGCCAGTTTAGTCGCCAACGACCCGACCATGAGACAGGTTGTACTGGGATACATGTTACCAGTAGCACCAACTGGTGACCTGACATACATACATACATACATACATACATACATACATACATACATACATACATACATACATACATACATGATGGCTGCAAAATCGTGTTCGAGCATTGCCATCACCCGATAAAATGCTCAAAAATGTGAGGCACGAATGTGTCTCTTTAAACCAGCCAAAGACTTGCACCCTCTCGCACATACATGGCAACTGTAGGTTCCTCCAGGACTTTCCAATGTGTATTCTCGTATGTCTTTTAAGACCTCCCATGTTAGCACATTCCTTGCCACATTCCTTACACCTTTTCAGATCAAAATCTACATAAGGTCTACTGATATGACTTTGTTCGTGTCTAGTCAAATCTGCTTTACTCAGGCAGACTCGACCACAGTGCTCGCAAACCAGATGATGCTCAACAGCAGGCATACATACATACAAATATTTGCGAAAAGGAGAATATCTATGCAGAACTAATGAGAAATCTGCAGATACTCCACCCTGACTATACCTTCTGATTTATACCTGTGATTATTGGGGCACTGGGATATGTTAGTAACTCAATACAAATCTTGAGAAGCTAGGCTTCACAGAAACAGAAAGCATACAAATTAAGAAATTACAAGTACAATCCATTAATGGAACAGTAAAAAATATGTAAAAAATTCCAAAAATTCTGCATCGGATAACTGCATGTATACATGTACAGATACAAAGCATATGCACATGCACACATATAACTAAAAAACATCCACATCCGCACATACAATAATATCCATACCTGCGCACACATGCATGCATACATATCTACCTAGTTGATGTTGTCTAAATTCCAATGAAAGAGTCTTGTGTCTTTCTTAGGAACCGATTCTCTCTCTCTCTCTCCGTCTCTCCCCGTCTCTCTCTCCCTCTCTCTAACTCTCTCTCTCTTTCTTTCTCTCTATTGGTAGAAATTTATGAAATTATACAGACAGTGGTCGGAAATTGAAACTCCTAACAAAAATGAGAGCTTTTGCAAAACTGAAAATCTCTAGGCAAAGCGAAGGCGTAGTGTTATTTCTGTTAACTAATACGTTATGCTGGGTAAAATAATAAAATCAAAAATATTAATTTCTTTTGATAATATAAATGGAATGAAGGCTTCTACTGTTAGGCATAATTGGGACACATTTCTGCATCATTATGCAAGAGCTGTCCTCAAATAAATACTTGTATTTTACTTAATTTAAACCTTATGTTTGCCCTTTTGATATGTACCCACTATAAACTGTTATGTGCAATAATTAAACGATTTTCTGCGCATTTTTTCTTTAGTTTGAACACAACAATACTATTCATTATAGTAGTATAATTGTCATTTATTGTTATAATTTTACTGCTTTACTCCCCCCCTCCTCTCTCTCTCTCTCTTACTCGCACACATACACACGCGCACGCATGCGCACATATATACATTCATGCGTACATACATTCATACGTACATACATACATACGTACAACAGAAGGAGGACATCTACAGGCTATTGATGAGGAGTTTGCAGATCCAGTATCCAAGATGCACTTTCAGCTTCATACCCATCATTATTGGCGCTACAGGTTATATACCATCCCGCTTGGACCAAAGTATAACTGAACTAGGATTTGTGGACAAAGAACACAGCTCCCTAATTCATAGACTACAAATGACTGCGATAGCTGGCTTCAAAATTTGCAAAACATTCTTGCAATTCAAGGGATGATAATTTCTTTTCTTTTACAACCTTGCCACCAGGAAGGTGGCCGGTCAAAAATGTACTCGAAATTAAGAGAAAGAGAGACATACATACATGCATACGTACATACCTACGTACATACATACATACATACATACACACATACATACATACATGGTGGCTGCCAACTCGTTTTCGAGTACGGCCACTACTTTATATCCATGTAGGAGAACCCCTACCGATGCCCTGTACGAGTGTGACTTTTTAGTCCAGCCAGCGACTTGAAAACTCTGGTACAAACATTACACTTGTGACAATTATTGACACATAGTGTTGGGCCCATGGTACAATGTGACGACAAGTGCAGAGAGATCTCCAGATATAAAGCAATGCCTGTGCCGTGAAGCTTTTATAGTGAGCAAAGGCACTGCACAAAGCCAGTCCCACTCTCTTAACCAAGATGATATTTACCAAAAAGAAGAACAAGTCAACATCATTAGATACCATCAGAGTTGCAGTTGTTATATCAGAGTTTTCCTTCCCCTAGAATTCTGCCTTGACAAAGGCTAAGGGGTCATCTCTCCCGGTGATTTTGGATGGCCATTGACTCTTAAGAGCTTCTTTGCCCTTGACAGGTTTGATTTTTAGTCCTGCAGGATGTCAAAAGTCACCCTCCTCACCAAGAAACCTTGGTGGGGTTGCCAGTTTAGTCGCCAACGACCCGACCATGAGACAGGTTGTACTGGGATACATGTTACCAGTAGCACCAACTGGTGACCTGACATACATACATACATACATACATACATACATACATACATACATACATACATACATACATACATACATACATACATACATACATACATACATGTAGGCTATGTAAAACAAAGATCGAGGATGTAAGCCACATTGTTGCCAGCTGCGAAAGAATGTCATCTCGCTACTACCTCCCCATGAGACACGATGGGTTAGCTAGAACCATCTGGAACGCACTTTGGAAAATAAAATTAACAACAAACGAGGAAGAATATATTGAGACAGATGGCACTAAGGAATACTGGTGGAATCTGAAAATAAAAACTGCCACCAAATTAAAGCACAACCGGCCTGATATTGTTGTTTGGGACCACACATTGAAAACGTGTTCTGTTGTTGATGTAAACGTTGTCAGAAAAATACAGGAGAAGGAGGACATCTACGGACCATTGATGAGGAGTTTACAAATCCAGTATCCAAGATACACCTTTAGCTTCATACCCATCATTATTGGAGCTACGGATTATATACCAACCCGCTTGGACTAAAGTATGACTGAACTTGGATTTGCGGACAAAAAGCGCAGCTCCCTAATTCATAGTCTACAAATGGCTGCGGTAGCTGGCACCTTCAAAATTTGCAAAACATTCTTGCGATTCAAGGGATGACAATTTCTTTTCTTTTACAACCTTGCCACCAGGAAGGTGGCCGGTCAAAAAAAATATACTCGAAATTAAGAGAAAGAGATAACATACATACATACATGATGGCTGCCTCCTCGTTTTCGAGTATGGCCATTGCACGATATAACATTAATAATTATCAATTAATGCTATCGTTCAATGCCTGTGCGTAAAGATTTTTTTTTAAAGTGTGGAAAGACTATGCACTGAACCAACCCCACTCTCTGAGCGACAGTAGCTATAACTCGAAAAGAAGAAAAGATCAACATCATCGGTAACTACTGAGCCGCAGGTTTTATGTCAGAGTTATCCCAGTTTCCTGAGTTGCCTTCTCCTAGAAGAATGCCTAGTCAAAGGTTAGGGGTCCTTCACATTCAGTGGTTTAACCGCGCGATCGGGTATCCAGCCCGATTATTTCTATGACTCCGCGCATATACGCACATATGCACACATGCATATACATATATACATATACATACATATGTACATATGTATATATATATATATATTTACACATTTTTGGATGGCCATTGACTCTTATGAGTTCTTCCGCACTTTGTCATACATACATGGTGGCTGCCAACTCGTTTTCGAGTACGGCCACTACTTTATATCCATGTAGGAGAACTCCTACCGATGCCCTGTACGAGTGTGACTTTTTAGTCCAGCCAGCGACTTAAAAACTCTGGTACAAACATTACACTTGTGACAATTATTGACACATAGTGCTGGGCCCATGGTACCATGTGACGACAAATGCAGAGAGATCTCCAGATATAAAGCAATGCCTGTGCCGTGAAGCTTTTATAGAGAGCAAAGGCACTGCACAAAGCCAGTCCCACTCTCTTAACCAAGATGATATTTACCAAAAAGAAGAACAAGTCAACATCATTGGATACCATCAGAGTTGCATACATACATACATACATACATACATACATACATACATACATACATACATACATACATACATACATACATACATACATGAAGTATCGATATGATATAACGAAGTTTCACTTTAAAATATTTTTTATTGTATATCATCCGTTACATGTTTCTCATATGATTGGCTTGAGATCTACATCGATACGATAGACCTGACTCCAGCATCGATATATTTTGTATAAGAAATAAATATTTATATTTCGTTTTACCCGTTTAACGAAGAATTCAACAAAAATAGCACGTTTTCACTTTACCCAAGACTTAACATTTTTTGAAAATATTTACTTTTGTCCCTGCCCCATTTAGGTGACTTGTGATACTTACCAAACAAGCCAAATCACATAAGCATTTTAGGTCCTTTAATTCCATAATGGGAATACTTTTAACATCTATGAAGAGTTTTACTTCATATTTCAATTCATTTAAACGTTTGGACACGTACCCTTTGCTTAACAACGAAGTCCCTATGGTACATTACCTTACCTTTTACGAATTTACTAAGTTTTTACTATCACTTCAATCACATTATTTATTCTTAGATTTGCACATACATTACGTTGGTTAATAAGATAATTGTTTCTACTTTAGGCACAAAGCCAGCAATTATCCCAGTGCATTACTGGTACTTTATTTTATCGGCCCTGTAACGATGAAAGGCAAAGTTAATTTCGGCGGGATTTGAAATCAGACCGTAAAGGGCCGTAATTCTATGCTGCAAAGCATGGCGTCCGACCCTCTACCAATACTGCCAACCCACCTTAATAAAATAATGATTTCTAGTATAGGCACAAGGCCAGTAATTTTTTTTTTTTTTGGGGGGGGGGGGTCGATTAAATCCACCCCAGTACGTTACTGGTGCTTTATTTGATTGATCCCGTAACGATGAAAGGCAAAGTTAACCTCGACGAGATTTGAACTCAGACCGTA
Organism: Eledone cirrhosa; assembly: GCA_964016885.1. NCBI lineage: Eukaryota > Metazoa > Mollusca > Cephalopoda > Octopoda > Eledonidae > Eledone > Eledone cirrhosa. The sequence continues at coordinate 288,383,613 of OZ024740.1, forward strand.
AAGGACCGTAACTCTATGCTGCAAAGCATGGCGTCCGACCCTCTACCGATACTGCCAATCCACCAAGATAATGATACACTATTACGCTATGAGAATACAGTTGACGATTTTCCAATTCTTTATCTGAGGTTAAAATTTGTGCAACGACAGCAAAACACTCTTTACTAAAACTGTGTGGTTTCACTTATTTTTTCTTTTAGCTCACTCACTTCATAACGTTTTGCATTAAGGAAGAATTTTCATGATTACCTTCTGAAAATAGATTCTTGTTTGTGCAAATTTATTTCTAAAAATTCTCGTTTGCAGAATCCATTCAATTTTTTGTATTCTTTATGCTTCATCAAATGTTGACAAGATTGTACTTTTTATAAATTGCAATCGAATCTCTACAAATTAGATACATATACTAGCCATGAAAAATAATTAACTCTTCATTTCTCATGGAACAAACAACTATTGCCGGCATCTCATATTTTCCATTATTACTAGCTATTGGAAGAGGGAGTAATTTCATCCAATTTCCAATATTGATTTTAAAATCTTTAATAAAAAAAATCACCAAATGAACCACTGAATGTTACGTCATCACTTCGTACGTATTCTGACTTCTTTGCACTGAGGAACATTTTTTGTGGTGGGGGGCTAGAATTTTAACAAGATTCTGGATATTCTCATACCACTGATTCAGAAAATATCATCCGTTTTGTTCCAGCCGCTCTAGTTTTTGAGATATAGCATATGCCATTACCTATTTTATTACTCTCCTAGAATGGTATTATGAGTTGTTCGTAAATCTAAATGCATTTGTATAATTAAATTGTAGCTATGATTTTGCTGGTGAAGCTGTTTACCATGTGTATTTTACATGTACTAACATAAATTATTTCCTGTTACAAGTGTTGACATGGATTCATTATTAAGAAAATATTTAAATCATCCAGATGTTATTTCGTTTTATTTGCGGAGAGCACACATTCGTTGAACAAAGAGAAACTATTACTGATTGTATGAAAAAAGATTATTTTGCCTATTTCAAAGTACAACTAGGAGGACAACACAAACCATCGGCTCCTTATGTTGTGTGTTAAATATGTATGGAGAATCTGCGACGATGGGCCTTGGTATATCAATGGTATGGAGAGAAGAGAAAAATCACGTGATGACTGGAACTTTTGTTTGGTGAATATAATGGTTTCTTATATAAGCACAAGGCCAGCAATTTTGGGGAAGGGGAAATTCGATTAAATCGACCCCAGTGCGTGACTGATACTTTATTTCATCGACAGTTTAGTAAATATAATGAGCATACGTCATTGGAGTATATGGATGATTCCTAAAATAGACTCAGCTATGTTGTACATTCAGATAAGATGCTTGTCCCATCATTCAGTCATTTTACAGAACGCCACCAAAAAGCTGATGAATCAGCTACTGACAAAGAGAGCATATATAGGTAATATTACAGTGAGGTCTACCAATAATCGCAGATTGTTTTAGTGAGCACAAATTGAACGACCTCACAAGTGACTTAAATCTTTCGAAGAAATCGTCTGAGTTAGCTTCCAGGCTTGGAGAGAAAACAATTACTGTTCTTCTTCTCAAAAGATATCGATTTTATTTTCTGCAACAACGTGTGATGGTTCTGATGAAACTGGGCAGATTGGAAAACACATCAAGTGAATGGCAGTTATTCATAGATAGCTCCAAATAGAGCCTAAAATGTGTTCTACACAATGGCTACAGATACAGATCAACCCCAGTTAGTCACTGTCGGTACGAGTCAAGAGCACGGGACAGTTCCCCTAGTTCTAGAAAGATATTGTACTGAGACCACCAATGGTTGATCTGTGTGGATTTAAAGATACTAAATTCTTCCTGGCCAGCAGAATGGGTACACCAAGTAACTGTACCTCATATCTCTGGAACAATAAAACTAAAGCTGAACACTGGCTGAGACGTCAGTGACTGACCGCTGAGAAAAAAATCATGAAGAAAATAATATCACCAAAGAAAATACGGTTGACAGAGAAACGACCATATTAACACAACTGCACATCAAATTAGGTTTGATTAAACACTTTATGAAGTCTCTACATATGTGGAAAATCTCCTGCGTTGGCCATGGAAAAGATGAAGGTAGGTTTTTATCAAATAACCGTAAATCCAAGAACTCATGAAAAAGCCGCGTTTCCAAGATTCAATGGACAACATCGAGCACGTATGTGGCTATCATTTAGTATGGTTGAGAAACATTTCTTTATGAACAATTTGTTTATCAACAGTTGTCCCAGAACGAGGGAAACGAAGATGAGCGTGATGGGAGAAGAAAAGAGATGGGAAGTCGTCATTTACATGAAAAGTAAGGAGGGAAAGAATTTTTCGTATAATTTAACGTATAAGTCGTACTCAACTACTGACATCTATCTGTAAAGATCCCATTGACCTTTCGCAATTGTCATCGATAAAACTGCTTTGATAATGATGCATATAACCATGTTGGAGTCATAGGAGCGTTGTCATAGCACCGGCACGCCAGAAACATTTTAATCCTGGCGGAGGCCCTTCCTCACCAGGTCGGAACACACCCGATTCTTCTTCTTCTTCTTCTTCTTCTTCTTCTTCTTCTTCTTCTTCTTCTTCTTCTTCTTCTTCTTAGAGAGAGAGAGAGAGAATCGATTCCAATACTGAGCTAGTACTTTATTTATCGATCTCGAAAAGGTGAAAGGCATTTTAGATCAGACTCTGCTATTTATAAAGGTCAAACTGACCTTTTGCAATTGTCACCAATAAAACCATACTAACATAATGCACTGTATATATCACACTGGGTCATAAAATATAAAGTCATGCTCTCCTATTGCCATTTATAAAGGTCACACTGACCTTTTGCAATTGTCATCTATAAAGCCATATTAATAGCAGCAGTGGGGGTGCCGATAGTCTCTGACTCGGCCACCTCAAAGACATGTTGTCCCCCTCACTGCTGAAGCCGGACGCCGCCTGTTGAGCGCTATTGTGGCTCTCATTAACAGGTTCCTTCACTGCACCCTGGATCCTTATTCCCGAGACTTCTTCTTATCACCCGCCTCCCCGCTCTCGGGAAGAGAGATGATGTGATACACCCCATCGCGGTAGATAATGTCTTCCGGAGGCCTGTAACTAAAGTCATTAGTAAGTCTATCGTACCTGAACTAGGCAAGGAATTCAGCCCGGTGCAGCTAAGGCTCGGCGTGGCCTGTGGATGTAAGGAGGCCGCCCACGCCGCTAGACAGTTCTTCAAATAACTGCTCTCCTAAGCTGGCACCGAGTGATTCCAGGCATATCCTTGTCAAACTTGACATGAAGAATGCCTTCAACTCTCCGCACCACCGATCTCAACGTCTGGTACCTGGATGATGCGACGATAGGCGGGCCCACAGAGAGTGTCTGCCATAATCTCCGATCAGTGGTTTTTGCTCTGTGGAGGATCGGCCTCGAGATCAACTGCTGCAAGTTGGATGTCGTAAGCGTCAATCACGACGCAGAGGGCTTCGCGGCCTGCGTCTCGGACGTGCGATTAGCACTATATCAGGTGCAGGTGACCTCCAAAGAAGATATTCTCATCATCAGTCTGCTGATCCTCCCGCTTACTATTCGCTCCACCCTCAATTTCATGTTTCGCCAGCTAGAAACTCTGATGAACAGACTGAACGTCATCAACGCCCACACGGCACTCTTCCCGACGCCTGCATCCGACGGGCCGCTTAGGAGATATGCAACGTCCGATTTGATGACACGGGATGACAACAGGCCACTCTACCCGTCAAATATGGTGGCGCTTTCCGGTCTCCACTCTCACTTGCCCTGCCGGCATTCTTTCGTCTGTGACCTCGTATCATGTCCTCATCAACAGGGTTCTCCACAACAGAACTGAACCTACTGTGATTGGGGTCCACGAGGCAACATACGCGACATGGAACCAGCTCGGCCTCCGCCCTGCAGACGTCCACCCCCGCCCCTCCCTTCAGTAAACGCCCGGACTCCCCAAAACAAATGGGACGCCATCCAGTGCAACATGACCTCAGATAGGTTGGTGCGCCGGCTTGACCAGCACCATCTGACATGTTTTCGCTGGGCTCTCAACCCCACTGCAGTACCTGGCACTCAGCTAGACAGCGACTGCTTGCGCATCGGTGTTCCCTGAGGCTCGGCCTCCTGATCTGTGAGCTTCACAAATATCGTTGGGGATCCACATTGGATTCTTTCGGTCTCCACCCACTGTCATGCCGTCAATGTGTTGGCTGCCTCCCGAGTCATGCTGCTCTCAACAAAATTATAAAGCATGGATGGACAGCGCAGGCTTTCCTTTCTAGCTCTAGCCTGCGGGGTTGGGCCGAGGTGACGGTAAAATGTCAGGTGGCATGACAATCTTCCCATTCTGTCAGGGTAGGTCCCTCATTTTGGATTCCACATACTGAAACACTTTCTCTAGCGCCAACCCGGTGCGTTCAGCTATCAGCCCAGGATTCGCTACCCTCCAGGCCGAAGAAGGCAAACCACTCTCTGATAGGTTTGTGATTGAGCCTGTTGCACTAAAGACTTCCGACATTCTTGGCCCCCGGACCACATCCCTGCTCACTGCTAACGGAGCGCAGCTGGCTACGCAAGACAATGTCTTTTCCATCCTCTCAGCCAGGACCACGAGGCAGACTATCCCTTAGTTTCATTTGAGGCGGTGGCATGTGGAATAGATTTACTTCCATTAGCAGCTAAATCAAATCTTCAGCATGACCCAACTGAAATAAGCAATGTTAGGGTTCGAAAGTTGACACGCATTATCTCAATATTCAATGGGTGTGACACTTAAAACTTCTCGTTTGCAATATATGTAGTCATAAACCTCTACTGTTATCTATAAGGGTCACTGTGACCTATTGCTATGTATGGAAGCCGTCATATATTCATACAAGCCTATTTTCATTCTTAGGGCCATACTGATACACCACGAGAGAAGTAAAATCATTCTGACCTACTCTAATATATGGAGGTATAGTGTTATGAACAAGGAAATCGGTGCAGTTTTCTGCCACATTTGGAGTGATACTGGTCTACTACTACGTACATATGATGACATAGCGTGAGCTACACGCATAATTATGTCCCAGAAAGCTAGGAGCCTATGTATAACCACATGAACCTAATATATTTTGAGGTCACGGCATACCTACTACTCTGTGGGTGATGTCAGAAAACATGTATTAGCCTACTTGTAAAGTTAAGTTATAAGTTTCTTGATTTTATTCTTACATTGATATTTGTTTTGTGAACTCCTGTCATTGGTTTACACGTGTTTTTCTGTTGTGTATCGGGGTGGCTTGTTTATTCATTTCCTTTAGGTTAAGTTCTAATTTGATTATCCAATTGTTAAGCCTGCAACCTCATTTGGTTCCGGTTTTCTATTAATTAAGTAAACGTTTAGGTTTGGGTGGAAGTGTTTAAATGGTTGGCGGGGGGCGTGGTTTGATGTCATCTAATTTGTTCGGGTCTATTTGTTGGTTAAACGAGATGATGATTTACAGAAGGGTTTGAATTACAATAATGAATACTTGCAGGGTTTAAGTGTACTCGTTTCTGGTATTTATTGTTAACAGTGTAGTTTATTTCAGTTAGTGTCTCTGTATCGGTTCATATCCGTTGAGGATACATATGGTGATTCTTCTGATTCTATGTGGGTCAATGAAATAGTGACGCTGCAGAGTATTATAGAAAGCACGCGGAATGGAAGGCACTCCGTCGGTTACGACGACGAGTGGTCCAGTTGATCCGATCAACGGAACAGCCTGCTCGTGAAATTAACGTGCAAGTGACTAAGCATTCAACAAACACGCGCACCCTTAACGCAGTTCTCAGGGAGATTCAGCGTGACACAGAATGTAACAAAGCTGGCCTTTCGAATTACAGGTACAACTCTTTGTTGCCAGCTGAGTGAACTGGAGCAACGTCAAATAAAGTGTCTTGCTCAAGGACACGGCGCGCCGCCGGGAATCGAACTAACGACCTTACCGAACCGAATTACCTATCGACAAAACCACGCGCTTTCACGTATAACGTCGATTACAGCGTGATGACGTCTATCAACCTCTTACCAGTAATTGGTCTAGGTTTAGTTGTTATGGTGGGAGTGTTTGTCTAGTGTGGTATCTGATACGTAACGTTGAATCCAGGTTTATATTTATGGATTACGTTTGTTTGAGTTCATGGGCAGCAGTGGTTTGGTGTCGATTTGTTTACAATTAAGTTAAGTTAACTAAGTCATAGTTCAATTTATTTTCGCTATGTTATGAGTCTTGTTACTCTGGAAATTCACCTGTGCACTGATATCTTGCGAAGGCACAGGTGAAACTGCAAAGTATCAAGACTCACTACTAAGCCATAAATGAATTTTCAAACATTAACTTGGTATTGAGTACTTTTTCTCTTTTCCATCAATTACATACATATATTTACACACACACACACATATATATATATATATATATATATATATATATATATATATGAAATATAAGAATCAAAGAACTGTTCAAAACAGTTCTTTGATTCTTATATTTCATATAACTGCTCTGTAAATCATCTGATGTTTTTACATTGAGCTACTTAACTTACTGGTAATAAGGTAGTAATACATTACTGCCTACCACTATTTAGGGTGTGTGTAAAATACTTACAACTGCTTAAGGTTTTGTGTTTACATAACCATAAATAGTATAACTAATACTATATATATATATATATATATACACACATATGTGTGTGTATATGTATGTGTCTATGTATGTATGTTATCTCTTTCTCTTAATTTCGAGTATATTTTTTTTGACCGGCCACCTTCCTGGTGGCAAGGTTGTAAAAGAAAAGAAATTGTCATCCCTTGAATCGCAAGAATGTTTTGCAAATTTTGAAGGTGCCAGCTATCGCAGCCATTTATAGACTATGAATTAGGGAGCTGCGCTTTTTGTCCGCAAATCCAAGTTCAGTCATACTTTGGTCCAAGCGGGTTGGTATATAACCCATAGCTCCAATAATGATGGGTATGAAGCTAACGGTGTATCTTGGATACTGGATTTGTAAACTCCTCATCAATGGTCCGTAGATGTCCTCCTTCTCCTGTATTTTTCTGACAACGTTTACATCAAGTGGGCAGCTGATCTCCACAACAGAACACGTTTTCAATGTGTGGTCCCAAACTACAATATCAGCCCGGTTGTGCTTTAATTTGGTGGCAGTTTTTATTTTCAGGTTCCACCAGTATTCCTTAGTGCCATCTGTCTCAATATATTCTTCCTCGTTTGTTGTTAATTTTGTTTTCCAAAGTGCATTCCAGATGGTTCTAGCTAACCCATCGTGTCTCATGGGGTGGTAGTAGCGAGATGACATTCTTTCGCAGCTGGCAACAATGTGGCTTACATCCTCGATCTTTATTTTACATAGCCTACATTTATTGTCAGCTGCTGGCCCTCCTCTTTTGTGCAGCAGATATTTGGTAGGGAGTTCTTGTTCCTGTATTGCATAGAGATATCCCTCAAGGTGTGATATCATAAACTTGTCGGAACTCCATGCCAGGCTTTTTGAGTGGTTTATCCCCTCCATGGTCTGTGTTTTACATCTCAAGTATCCATGCACAACTTTTTCTGTAAATTGGTCAATTTTTTTTGTATGTATGTATGTGTGTATGTATGTATGTATACATTTATGTCAGGTCACCAGTTGGTGCTACTGGTAACATGTATCCCAGTACAACCTGTCTCATGGTCGGGTCGTTGGCGACTAAACTGGCAACCCCACCAAGGCTTCTTGGTGAGGAGGGTGACTTTGGACATCCTGCAGGACTAAAAACAAAACCTGTCAAAGAGCAAAGGAGCTCTTAAGAGTCAATGGCCATCCAAAATCACCGGGAGAGATTACCCCTTAGCCTTTGTCAAGGCAGAATTCTAGGAGAAGGAAAACTCTGATATAACACCTGCAACCCTGATGGTATCCAATGATGTTGACTTGTTCTTCTTTTTGGTAAATATCATCTTGGTTAAGAGAGTGGGACTGGCTTTGTGCAGAGCCTTTGCTCACTATAAAAGCCTCACGGCACAGACATTGCTTTATATCTGGAGATCTCTCTGCACTTGTCGTCACATGGTACCATGGGCCCAACACTATGTGTCAATAATTGTCACAAGTGTAGTGTTTGTACCAGAGTTTTCAAGTTGCTGGCTGGACTAAAAAGTCACACTCGTTCAGCGTATCGGTAGAGGTTCTCCTACATGGATATAAAGTAGTGGCCGTACTCGAAAACGAGTTGGCAGCCACCATGTATGTATAACAAAGATAAATGCTACTGGTAACATGTATCCCAGTACAACCTGTCCCATGGCCGGGTCGTTGGCGACTAAACTGGGAACCCCACCAAGGTTTCTTGGTGAGGAGGGCGACTTTGGACATCCTGCAGGACTAAAAACAAAACCTGTCAAAGGACAAAGGCGCTCTTAAGAGTCAATGGCCATCCAAAATCACCGGGAGAGATGACCCCTTAGCCTTTGTCAAGGCAGAATTCTAAGAGAAGGAAAACTCTGATATAACACCTGCAACCCTGATGGTATACAATGATGTTGACTTGTTCTTCTTTTTGGTAAATATCATCTTTTGTTTAGAGAGTGGGACTGGCTTTGTGCAGTGCCTTTGCTTACTATAAAAGCTTCACGGCACAGGCATTGCTTTATATCTGGAGATCTCTCTGCACTTGTCATCACATGGTACCATGGGCCCAGCACTATGTATCAATAATTGTCACAAGTGTAGTGTTTGTACCAGAGTTTTCAAGTCGCTGGCTGTACTAAAAAGTCACACTCGTTCAGCGCATCGGTAGGAGTTCTCCTACATGGATATAAAGTAGTGGCCGTACTCGAAAACGAGTTGGCAGTCACCATGTATAACAAAAATAAATGTTCAGGTGAAGAAAGTTATGTCGGCTAAAAAAGTTGAATCGATTCATCACAAATATAATCTGACATATTGTATGAATGCAGAGATATGAAGAACATAGATAATGATGGAGGTATGGCTAGATATGTCTATATATCACAATGTAAATGACTCTAAAAATAGTCGATCACTATATCTATATATATATAATGAGAATGAGGGGCTCATTCTACTGACATGGCTTATAAAAAAGGCTGTTTGCATAATTGAAAACAAATGGAATATTATTATTAATAGAGGGTAGAGGGTCGGACGCCATGCTTAGCAGCAAAGAGTTACAACCGTTTATAGTCTGAGTTCAAATCCCACCAAGGTTAACTTAACGGGGGTCGATAAAATAAAGTACCTGTAATACACTGCGATAATTGGTGGCTTTGTGCCAAGAGTAGAAACAATTATTAATATTCAAAAAACTCGATTACAAATATATATATTTATATATATATATATATATATATATATATATATATATATATATATACACACATATATATATACATATATATATATAGCAGTCCAGTATAGACAAGTGCCTAGGAGAGCAATTGCTTCAAATAAAATAAGATTGCATGGAGCATATGTTGAGCCTTTGTAAACCTTTGAGAAGATAGACACTCTAGGATGAGAGAGACATGGACCATGTAGCAATAAATGAAGGCAGCCTGTCTAGAAGGGCTGCCTTCATGGGTTAAAACAACAACTGTTCTGGTCAGACATGGACACTGTAAGCCATAATGAAGGTAGCCTGTCTAGGTGGGCAGTAACTCCAAATTAAAACAACTGCAGATATCCACCCCATAGGCCATAGTGAAGGCAACCTATCTAGGAGGACAGTGACTCCAATTAATAATGGCTGCACAGGGCAGACATGGACTCATAAGCTGTAGAGAAGGCAACCTGTCTTGGAGAGTAAACACTGAAGAAAAACTGATACAGGATGGAGAGAACTCTTAAGCTCAGTAAGATAACTTCTCTTGTGTTGGTGGCATGAATAATGCACCCAGTCCATGCTGTAAAGTGGCTGGTGATAGGAAGGGCATCCAGGCAGAAAAAAAATCCTGGCAAAAACATGAAAAGTATGAGTATGATTCTCACTAATTGCATATAGAGGACTAACACTAGTTATATTAGTGCAGCACTTGGTAGTAGAGTGGCTAGCATAGCCATATGCAAAACCCCTTGAACGTCATCAAGTAATCGCGCAGCTTTTTTCCCTTCCAGATACAAAAAACTAACCACTGTCAAGTTACAAATCTCATGACTGCCACCGTCAATGTTGGCACTCTGAAAGGCAAATGAGGTACATGTATGCTGTGTACATGAGTTGAGATGGAGGGGTGCCTCAACTAGACTACTTAGAGGCAAAAAAAAGAGATACAAACTTTACTGGGTAGGAAATGATGATGGTGTAGAGGGTGTAGGCATTCTGCTTGCTGAGCAATGGATAGATAAGGTGATAGAAGTAGTTAGAGTGGCATAAATATCAAGCTTAGACTAGCTGTAAGAAATAGAATGGTGACAATTACATCTATCTATGCACTGCAGGCAGGACTGAGTAAAGAAAAAAAGGACAGGTTCTATGAGGAACTTTTACAGACAACCTCAGTTACTGATGAAAGAGATTTCATCATCCTGGCAGGCAACTTTAATGGATATGTTGAACAGTATCAAAATGGATTCACTGGAGATCATGGTGGTTATGGTTATGGCTCAAGAAATGAAGAGAGAGAGTGAGGCTCCTGGGATTCTGTGATACAAAAGAACTAACCATTTGCAACACAAATTTTAGGAAACCAGCCAGCCACTTGATTATATACCAATCAAGCAATCACACAAGCCAGATTGATTTCTTACTTGTAAAACAACAAGATAAATGGACTGTAATAAATGCTAAGGCCTTCTCTGGGGAAGAATATGCCACTCTACACAAGCTGGTTATTAGTGACATTAGAATAAACACATGGCAGAACAAGGTACACAGGAAAACATGGAGATGGAGAGTTTAGAAGCTAGAGGACCTTGCAGTTGAATATGGTATAGAAAGGCCCTAAGGGATTCATTTGATGAGAAGGGGTGACAAGCTATGTACATATAATGTAGAGGACAATTGGAAATTCTTGCATGACAATTTTTTGCGGTCGACTAGAAAAAGCTCAAACTCTACTCTCTCCAACGTCACTGTGAGTGCTACATTATCTGCATGATATGGAAAATATTCCATCAATATTTCCCAAATGATGTTGGCATCATCTTTAAAATACACCTAAGGTTTGACCTATGACAAACAGGTGAAACTCCAGAGTAACAAAGGTATTAGCCTTAATAAAATGAATATATATATATCATCATCATCATCATCATCAACGTTTAACGTCCGTGTTCCACGCTTGCATGGGTTTGGACGGGGGTTTTCCCACTTGAGGCAAGAGTGATTGTCTTGCTCGCATAGGACTGTCTGGCAGGTTTTCTACAGTTGGATGCCCTTCCTAACACCAACCACATTTACAGTGTGGGTCTGGGAGGTTTTTACCGTGTATATATATATATATATATATATATATATATATATATATATATATATATACATACACACACAAAAAAAAAGAAAGATACATAATATATATCATCATCATTTTTATTTTAACATCCGCATTCTCTGCTATATAAATATACATTTATATATATGATAAATGTAATCTGAGTTTTCCAAATATTAATAACGTTCGATTTGTTTGCAGGGTTCATTCTACTGACATGGCTTTAAAAATGAGGCTTGTTTGCATAATTGCAAACGAATCGAATGTTATTAATATTCAAAAAACTCAGATTACATTTATTGTATTCAGCCATGTAGAGCGAAAAATGTTATATATGTCAATGTGCGTAAACGACCAAGCATAGACGAGTTGAAAAAGAAACTGGGTATAAGAGGGATAAGTTGTGGTGTGCAGGGGAGAAGGCTGCAATGGTATGGACATGTGATGCGCATGGAGGATGACCGCTGGGTAAAGAAGTGCCAAGAAATCACAGTAGAAGGAAGACACAGTAGAGGTAGACCACGTAAAACATGGGCAGAGGTGGTGACAGCAGACCTCAGATCACTAAAACTCACCGAGGAGATGACGAAGGACCATGACAAGTGGTGAGATGCTGTGCTGAATAGGACCCGTCCAACCCTTGCAAGCAGGGAAAAGCGGATGTAAAATGATGATGATGATTATAAATATATATATATATATATATATATATATATATATATATATATATATATATATAGAGAGAGAGAGAGAGAGAGAGAGAGAGAGAGAGAGAGAGAGAGAGAGAGAGAGCAGGGAAAGCGGATGTTAAAACAAAAATGATGATGCTGATATATATATCTTTCTTTTTTTTTGCTAGGTTTGGAAGAAAGGGCTGTGCCCATGACATTTGGAGGCTCTCTGATGAATGAGATTTGATGCTGTTGATATAAAAATGTATAAGCATATGTGTGTGTATGTGTGTGTATGTGTGTGTATATGTGTGTATGTGTGGGTATGTGTATGTATGTGTGTGTGTGTGTGTGTGTGTGTGTGTGTGTGTGTGTGTGTGTGTGTGTGTGTGTGTGTGTATAAAGAGACACGGAGGGATATGAATGTATGTATGTTTACACTCACAGAAAATATAACTTAATGCACACTATAGATAATTTCAAATACATGAAATCCAATTGTACTTTATATATATATATAATATATATATTAAAAATATATATATTATATATATACATATATATATATATACATATATACATATATATTCATACATATATATATATATATATATATATATATATATATATATATATATATATATATATATATATATATAAAATATATATATATATATATATATATACCAGAAGACGTGATAGAGTGTCTGTTGTAAACACTAAATCCCTACCCCATGAAGAATGCACCTCCCAACATAGACTCATAGTCAGCGACCTCATAGTCAGGACAAGACGTACTCGATAACAGAGGAGGACTATCCTCAGGAGAAAAATATGGAAGCTAAAGGACCCCACAGCCAGTAATAAATTTAAAAGCACATTACTTGATGCTTTTGACAGTAAGGAAGAGCAATTAGAGTCGTACAATATAGAGGAACAGTGGGTATTCCTGAAAGCTAACCTGCTGAAGTCAGCAGATGAAGTCTGTGGCTGGAGCAGACCTATAGGCAGGAGGAGAGTAACATGGTGGTGGAACAGTAAGGTGGAGGAGTCAATTAAGGCCAAAAAGCAGGGTTAGAAAGTATGGTGGGATGGGGGAAGTAGAGAAGACTATCAAGTGGCCAGGAGGGAAGCTAGGAGACAAGTGTACTTCGCAAGAAGGGAAGCAGAGGAAAGAAAGTTCAAGCATGTTCTACAACGCGAGGACCAAAAACGTGAGGTGTTCAGGAGTGCTAGGCAATGTGTCAAGGAAAACCATGATATTGTCAGGGAGAAGTGTGTCCTTAATGATGATGGTATACTTGCCATCACTGACGCTGATAAGAAGGTAGCTTGGAAGTGTCACTACGAAAGGCTACTAAATGAGGAAAATAAATGGGAGAAAGACAGTCTCCCCCACATCGATCCAATAGAGGGACCAGCAGTGTTAGTTGAAGGTAGTATAATAAGTAAGGCAATCAAAGATATGAAGACAGGTAAGGCAGCTGGGCCTTTGGAAATAGTCGCTGAAATGCTGAAAGCATCTGGAACGGTGGGACACACTATGGTCACCCGGATAGCAAACCAAGTCATACAGAATGGGGTCGTTCCGAAGGACTGGCGTAGCAGCATCATCATTAACTGCTACAAGAGTAAAGGAGATGCCTTAGATAGGGGTAACTATAGAGGCATTAAATTAATCGACCAGGTCATGAAGGTCACAGAAAAAGTAATAGCGCAACTAATCAGAGAGCGAATTGATCTAGATGAAATGCAGTTCGGGTTTGTACCACAGACGCGCTTTTCATTGTACGACAACTACAGGAGAAGTGCCTAGCTAAAAGTAAACCCCTATACTTAGCTTTTGTTGACTTGGAGAAAGCCTTTGACAGAGTCCCCCGCTCCATTATCTGGTGGGCTCTTAGAAAACTAGGTGTTGATGAATGGCTTGTGAGAGCTATACAAGCCATGTATAAAGAAACAGTCAGCAAGGTTAGAATTAACAACGAATATAGTGAAGAGTTTAGCGTAAAAGTTGGTGTCCATCAGGGCTCTGTTCTTATGCCCCTACTATTTATTATTGCCCTTCAGGCTATAACAGAGGAGTTCAAGACTGGCTGCCCATGGGAACTCCTATACGCAGATGATCTAACGCTCATAGCTGAATCAATGGCCGAACTAGAGAAGAAATTCCAAACATGGAAGCATGGCCTAGAATCAAAAGGCCTTAAAATTAACCTGTCTAAGACTAAAGTTCTAGTTTGTAGGAAGGAAAATAGGGCACCAGTCCCATCTGGGAAATGGCCATGCTCGGTGTGTAGGAAAGGAGTAGGCAGAAATTCCATTTTATGTCCCAAATGCAAAGTATGGGTGCATAAAAGATGTAGTGGGATCACAGGTAAGCTAACTAAGAATATAAATTTTATATGTGGCCGGTGCTCAGGTGCAATAAGTAGCAGCAAGTGCCCACAGAATACTAGCTGATTCCATTGCACAGATGGTTCTATAGAAATAGTGGACACCTTCCGTTACCTGGGTGACAAAATCAGCAATCTGAAAGTACAGTAGCTAGAGTCAGAACGGGATGGAAAAAATTCAGAGAGCTTATACCACTATTGGCCACTAAAGGGTTCTCTCTAAAAATGAAAGGCAGGCTGTATGATGCCTGCATACGAACAGCAATGTTACATGGCAGTGAGACTTGGGCATTGTGTGCAGAGGATATACGCAGGCTGGAGAGGAACGAAGCTTGCATGCTCCGTTGGATGTGTAATAGTAATATACATGAACGGCAAAGCATAAACGAACTAAGGGAGAAATTAGGAATAAGAGGGATCAGATGTTGTTTACTCGGGAGAAGACTACGTTGGTACGGTCACGTGATGTGCATGAAAGACGACAGCTGTATAAAAAAAGTGCAGGGCGATAAAAAATAGACGGTAGCCACGGAGTAGGCAGACTCTGAAAAACCTGGGACGACTTGATAAATTCCGACCTCACACACTTACACCTCTCCAAGACAATGTCACTGGACCGAGATCTTTGGCGCTACACAGTAATACAGAAGACCCACCTTGCCTAAGTACAAAGCGAAACCTACAGTCAGTAGGCACCTCTAACAAAAATACACCCCCCGTCCCACTACTCCCACCCCATCCACACCACCCCTTACAATGTAAAGTTATGTTGGTACCAAAACATCCAGTCCGAAATAAATGAGGTCGTGTAGGTGTCACGACAAAAAAAACACACTGTCCACGGTGTAATGTGGCCGTGTAGGTAACAGGGTAAAAACCTCCCAGTCCTCACTGTAAACGTGGTTGGTGTTAGGAAGGGGGTCCAGCCGTAGAAAACCCGCCAGACAGTCCTATATGAGCAGGACAACCACTCTTGCCTCAAGTGGGAAAACTCCTGTCCAAACCCATGCAAGCGTGGAAGATGGATGTTAAACGATGATGATGATGATATATATATATATATATATATATATAAATATATATATATATTAGAATTGGAACTCTGAAATAGCAATATATATATTTGCAAAATACATTATATATACATATATATATATATATATATATATATATATATATATATATATATACATATATATATACATATAAATACATACATATATATATATACACACACACATATATATATATATAAAAACACACACATATACATACATGCATATTTATGTATATATATATATATATACACATATACATGCATACATATATACATACATGAATATATATACATATATACATATATACATGCATATATACATACATGCATATATATATACACATATATACACACATATACACACACACATTATATTTATATATATATATATATATATATATATATATATACACACACACAATGCGATGAAATACCCATGATCATTTGGTAAATCACTGATGAGGGACTCATTTTATAACATGTTATCCATGTGCAACCAGCAGTATTCTTCTCACCCATATTTTCATATATATATATATATATATATATATATATATATATATATATATATATATATATATATATATATATATATATATATATATACATATATATATACATATATATATATACATATAAATACATACATATATATATATATATATATATACACACTCATATATATATATATAAATACACACACATATACATACATGCATATTTATGTATATATATATATATATATATATATATATATATATACACATATATATGCATACATATATACATACATGAATATATATACATACATATATACATTGCATATATACATACATGCATATATATATATATATATATACACATATATACACCCATATATACACACACACATTATATTTATATATATATATATATATATATATATATATATATATATATATATATATATACACACACACACATATATATATATACACACACACATATATATATATATATATATTAAATATAGATATATCAAATAGATATATATATATAGATGTACTAGCTGACTAATACATGTGGTTATGGCTCAACATTGAAAGTAAACACTCCTTGTAGTGAATCACTGGAATATTAGGTTTACTTAACTTATGAGGGGGTTGGGGGGTGATGAGGATAATGATGCCAATGATGATGATGGCATTGATAATGAAGATGGTGATAGTGATAATGGATTATGATTGGCTTAATAACAGTGTTGCTAGTGATGATAGCAATTATGATGACGCTAATGAAGGGAAAGATAATGATGATGATGATGATGATGATGATGGTGATGATGATGATGATGATGATGATGATGATGATGATGATGATGATGATGATGATGATGATGATATGATGGTGGTGGTATGGTGGTGGTGGTGATGGTGAAGAATATGATGATGATGGTGGTGGTGGTATGGTGGTGGTGGTGGTGATGGTGAAGAATATGATGATGATGGTGGTAGTGACATGATGCCAGTGGTGGTATTGATGAAGATGATGATGAGGAAGTGAAAAAAGTGCATGAAGATGAAGGGGAAGGGAGGAAAATTCAGCTGATGAGAATGATTGGTGATGTTTGTAATGATGGCTAACGGCCATTATCATCATTATGATGATAAAGTGAAAAGCTTTTGTATAGTTGCCCTGGCAACGTAGAGAAGTGTGTGTTTGCAATCAACTGACAAAACAGCTTCTTTTTTGGGCTGGTAGTTTTTAGCTGATAACAGGTAGGTTATGAACGATGGATAGTTTCATAGGAGAAATGAATGGTCAGTTGATGCCTCTATATCATAGAGGGTAGGAACAGCATAGTGGAACTAAATATGTGTGTACGTGTGTGTATGTGTGTGTGTGTGCATCAATTATACATACATATATATATATATATATATATATATATATATATAATGTAGGAGGTGAGTTTTATTGTAGTACAATAAAGCAATGCAGATATCGGATAAGAAGCACTCTACAGTTTGTAGGACTGGAGTATACATAATATAAGATCAAAAGATGGTTAAAGGAGTTCCATGTATTTTATTATGCGCATTTCAAAAACAAACATCATCATGCAATAATATTTGTGTTTTCATCAGATAAAACAGGAGAACATGATATGAAGGCTAAAAAACACTTGTGGATAGTGCAGTTTTAAATCAACATATTAAAACTGCACTATCCACAAGTGTTTTTTAGCCTTCATATCATGTTCTCCTGTTTTATCTGATGAAAACACAAATATTATTGCATGATGATGTTTGTTTTTGAAATGCGCATAATAAAATACATGGAACTCCTTTAACCATCTTTTGATCTTATATTATATATATATATATATATATATATATATATATATATATATATATATATATATATATATATATATATACCTGATGGTATCCAATGATGTTGACTTGTTCTTCTTTTTGGTAAATATCATCTTGGTTAAGAGAGTGGGACTGGCTTTGTGCAGTGCCTTTGCTCACTATAAAAGCTTCACGGCACAGGCATTGCTTTATATCTGGAGATCTCTCTGCACTTGTCGTCACATGGTACCATGGGCCCAGCACTATGTGTCAATAATTGTCACAAGTGTAGTGTTTGTACCAGAGCTTTCAAGTCGCTGGCTGGACTAAAAAGTCACACTCGTTCAGCGCATCAGTAGGGGTTCTCCTACATGGATATAAAGTAGTGGCCGTACTCGAAAACGAGTTGGCAGCCACCATATATATATATATATATATATATATACGCACACACACACACACATGCACACACTATATCATCATTATCATAAATTAACATCCATTATATATATAATGGTGGATTGGCAGTATCGGTAGAGTTACGGCCCTTGCCATTCTGAGTTCAAATCCCGCCAAGGTTGGGGGTATTTTGTTAGAGATGCCTACTGACTGTAGTAGGTTTTACTATGTATTTAGGTAAGGCGGGTCTTCTCTGTTACTGAGTACCGCCAAAGGTCTCGGTCCAGTGACATTGTCTTGGAGAGGTGTAAGTGTGTGAGGTCGGAGTTTATCAGATCGTCCCAGGTTTTTCTAGGTCTGCCTATATCTTCTTTTTCTTCTTCACCAACATGTTCCTGGTCAGAGAGTCGTCACGGCAGCCTCCTAAGACATTTTTCCAAAGGGAATTATCAGAACCAACAGTCTCCAGCTGGATGAATTAGTGATTGACTCAATAAAATCAAAACTCAAGTATCAATGAACATAAATAATAACAATAATTATTTCTACTTTTGGCACAAGGCCAGCAATTATTCCAGTGTATTACTGGTACTTTATTTTATCGACCCCGTAAGGATGAAAGGCAAAGTTAACTTCGGCGGGATTTGAACTCAGACCATAAAGGGCCGTAACTCTTTGCTGCAACGCATGGCGTCCGACCCTCTACCGATACTGCCAATCCACCGCATAAATAATAACAATAATAATCATTGTTTCTACTTCAGGCACAAGGCTAGCAATTTGAAGGGGAGGGGAAAGTTTTTTAATCGACCCCAGTGCATTACTGGTACTTTATTTTATCGACCCTGTAAGGATGAAAGGAAAACTAACCTTGGCAGGATTTGATCTCAGAAAATAAAGTTATGGCCCTTTATGTTCCGAGTTGAAATCCTGCTGAGGTTAACTTTGCCTTTCATCCTAACGGGGTCGATAAAATAAAGTACCAGTAATGCATTGGGGTCGATTTAAAAAACTTTCCTTTTCTCCCAATAATTGTTTCTACTTTAGGCACAAGGCCAGCAAATACCCAGTGCATTACTGGTACTTTATTTTATCGACCCCGTAAGGATGAAAGGCAAAATTAACCTCGGCGGGATTTGAACTCAGATCGTAAAGGGACGTAACTATGCTGGAAAGCATGGCGTCCGACCCTCTACCGATACTGCCAATCCACCGCCCTTCTCCCAATAATAATAATAATGATAATTTCTTTTATTGGCCACAAGGGCTCAAGACATTGGGGTCAATACAAGGACAATAGATAATACATCATAACACAAAATGGGATTTACATCATGTAAAAAGGACATCACTGAAGTGGAAACAGTGAGAATAATAGTAATAGAAATAGATATATATAACAATAGAAAAACAATAACAAATGTCAACAAGGACAAGTTCTCCAATAGTGGGAGACAGCACATTAGGGTAATCCCAGGAAGAAACCCTGCATAAAACCCTGGATTACTCTGCTACTTCGCGGGCATTAAAAAGTGTCCTCTCCCAGTTTCCTTTCTCCTACTTAGACAGGCAGAGTTAGATTAGGCCCTTTCAGCTACATCAATCTCACTGCTCTCAGCCATCTTTCATAAAACACACTAGACAGTGACAGACAGTAACAGTGGAATTTGAAGAAGTTAAGGGTTTGACCAAAGAAGAAAGTTCCTATCCTGAATCCTTTTAGCCATCTGCTACACAGCTTTCTTCACCATAGTTACCAGAGAAGACTTGCTATGACTCTCTTCTAAAAGAAGATGGCAGTTTAATATTCTCTATATACCAAGTTGGTAGCTGGATCTGTCCTACACATGATAGCAGTTATTCAACACAGTCCCACAACTCTGCAATGGATGGGCACTGGGCGATAGCATGCAGGATGATTTCATCCCACTGTGTGCATCTTGGACAAGCTTTAGAGCTTGTCTTGAACTGGAAGCGTCCGTCTGTAGCACTGCCATGCCAAGGATTGTTGGAGCTTGTGCATGATCCCTGATCTGGAAGTTCTCCAGAAGAGCCTGTTCAGACTAACCTCATCAAAACCTAGAGCCACTCCCAGGCCATCATTGTTCATACCTTCCACTAACCTTCTATAGAAAACAAGAGTTGTTTTCTGACCTCCTATTGTGTTGTTCAGTTGGTATAGTATTGTGAGTGCCTATCAATTTTCTAGATGCCAGTTGC
>OZ024740.1:288409240-288414240 GCA_964016885.1 Eledone cirrhosa
TCAAAGCAATCAACGGCAGTGATATCAAGCAAGTCGAGGATTTCAAGTATCTTAGGTCCTGAATCATGGGCTCAGAGAAGGATTTTGCCTCCAGAAAAGCCCAAGCATGGTCAGCTTGCAAGATGATGGATCGAGTTTGGTGCTCAAATCTTTCCAACCACACCAAAATCAGACTCTTCCAAGTGAATGAGATAGATCCAATAGCAAGTGTGACCCAGGATCACTGGTACCCTCATATATATATTATTATTATTAAACCCTTTGGTGGTGGATTGGCAGTATCAGTAAAGGGTCGGACGCCATGCTTTGCAGCAAACAGTTATGGCTCTTTATGGTCTGAGTTCAAATCCCGCCGAGGTTAACTTTGTCTTTCATCCTTACAGGGTCAATAAAATAAAGTACCAGTAATACACTGGGATAATTGCTGGCCTTGTGCCAAAAGTAGAAACAATTATTAAACCCTTTGTAGTTAATAAAGAAATCATTATTAAATCATTATTATTACGGGTTCGATAAAATAAAGTACCAGTATTGGAGCCGATTTAATCGACTTTTCCCTCTCCCCAAAATTGTTGGCCTTGTGCCGAAAGTAGAAATTATTCTTATTAGGCTGGTGGATTGGCAGCATCGGTAGAGCATTGGACAACATGCTTAGTGGCATAGAGTTATGGCACTTTATGTTCTGGGTTCAAATCCTGCTGAGGAGTTGATAAAATAATGTACCAGTAATGAACTGAGGACGATTTAATTGACTTTCCTTTTCCCAAAAAATTGTTGGCCCTGTGCTTAAATAAAAAAAACCCATTATCATTGTTATTCGGTAGAGCGTTAGACAACATGCTTTGCAACGTAGAGTTATGGCCCTTTACATTCTGAGTTTAAATCCCACCGAGGTTAACTTTGCCTTTCATCCTTACGGGATCGATAAAATAAAGTACCAGTAATGCAGTGGGGTAACTGCTGGCCTTGTGCAAAAAGTAGAAACATTATTTGGATTGGCAGTATCGATAGAGGGTCGGACGCCATGCTTTGACGCATAGAGTTACGGCCCTTGCCATTCTGAGTTCAAATCCCGCCGAGGTTAACTTTGCCTTTCATCCTTACGGGGTCGATAAAATAAAGTACCAGTAATGCACTGGGTAATTGCTGGCCTTGTGCCAAAAGTAGAAACAATTATCTATATTACTAAAACAGAGAATGTCTGTTTGTCTGTCTGTACAATCACTAAAACTCGAAAACCACCCACCCGATTGTTTTCAAACTTTACACATGTAATACTTATGGTCCTACTGAAGAAAAAAAATTTCAAATTTTCAATGCCCTAGGGGCCCCGCATTAGGCGATTTAGCGATCTCTTTCTCTCTCTCTTAGTCTTTCTCTTTTTAGATAGATACATAGATATTACGTTGCGCCCTTATAATATCTGTCTGTATATATATATAGTGTGTAATGCTTTTCGAAATATTTACTTCTGCTTTCACAAATTTATTATTTTAGCTTCAAAAGATCCTGTTAAGGGTGAAAGCAGCGATTCTTTGCTTAAACTTTAATCTGTTATTTTAATATATATATGGAGGCACATGGCTTAGTGGTTAGAGCATTGGCCTTGCAATTGAAAGGTTGTGAGTTCAATTCTCAGACCGGGTGATGTGTTGTTTCCTTGAGCAAGACACTTTATTTCACATTGTTCCAGTTTACTCAGTTGTAGAAACGAGATGATAGGACTGGGTTCCCTATCATTCCACTGCAAAGGGGTCGTGGAGGTGCCACGGCAAAAAAAGCACCCAGCCCACACTGTAAAGTGGACGTGTAGGCGCCACGGCAAAAAAGCACCCAGCAGTCACTGTAAATGAGGTTGGGGTTAGGAAGGGCATCCAGCTGTAGAAATCAAGCCAGAATCAGTTCCCATCCCACCCTTGCAAGCAGGGAAAAGCGGACGTAAAATGATGATGATGATGATATATATATATATATATATAATTATATATTCGTGTACAGATATTTTTGCATACACATATAAACAAAAGTATTTATTTTGCGATAAAGTATTGATTTTCTGCGAACGGAAAAAAACCCTGGTAATGTACGACAAACTTTTTTTATAAGCACAAAATGTAGACACCAACCCGAGGCCGAGGTATTCCGTACTTCTCTGTACTGTTATTTATATATTCGTGTACAGATATTTTTGCATACACAATAACAAAATATAAACAAACGTATTTACTTCACGATGCTCGAGAAGGATAAATATATATCAAATATATAAGAACCCTAAAGCAAATCCCGGGCAACGCCGGGCCATTCTGCTAGTTTGGTGGATTGGCAGTATCGGTAGAGGGTCGGACGCCATGCTTTGACGCATAGAGTTACGGCCCTTGCCATTCTGAGTTCAAATCCCGCCGAGGTTAACTTTGCCTTTCATCCTTACGGGGTCGATAAAATAAAGTACCAGTACTGTACTGGGTAATTGCTGGCCTTGTGCCAAAAATAGAAACAATTATTATTATTGTGGATTGGCAGTATCGGTAGAGGGTCGGATGCCATGCTTTGACGTATAGAGTTACGGCCCTTGCCATTCTGAGTTCAAATCCCGCCGAGGTTAACTTTGCTTTTCATCCTTATAGGGTCAATAAAATAAAGTACCAGTAATGCTCTGGGTAATTGCTGGCCTTGTGCCAAAAGTAGAAACAATTATTATTATTATCTTCATCATTGTCATTATTGTTTTTACAGTGATTTTTCCATAGGTTGGACAAAACGTTTTGAGGCAATATTTTACTGGATAAATACTCAGACATGTGTTGATGTAATTTTGATAGCAAGTGTCATGTGGTTTAATTCCTGTCAGATGTGATTGTATTTTTCTTATGAATTTCTAATATTTACTCACACACCTCACCAACCAGCTTACTCACACACTCACAGCAAGCTTACTCACACACCTCACCAACCAGCTTACTCACTCACTCACTCACAGCAAGCTAATTCATAAAAACTGAAGACATTATTATTAACTTTGCCGGTGGATTGGCATTATTATTAACATGGCGGTGGATTGGCAGTATCAGTAGAGATACGGGGTCGATAAAATAAAGTACCAGTAATGCACTGGGTAATTGCTGGCCTTGTGCCTAAAGTAGAAATAATTATTATTAACTTTGCCTTTCATCCTTATGGGGTCGATAAAATAAAGTACCAGTAATGCACTGGGTAATTGCTGGCCTTGTGCCTAAAGTAGAAACAATTATTATTAACTTTGCCTTTCATCCTTACGGGGTCGATAAAATAAAGTACCAGTAATGCACTGGGTAATTGCTGGCTTTGTGCCAAAAGTAGGAACAATTATTATATTATAGTATGATAGAAGAAACATGGAGAAGAAACTGCTTGTTTATGAGTTAGTAGTTGGAGAGTGATAGAGAGTGAATTTTTGTCAATCAGTCGAATGAGCTTCTTTGAGATGTTATTACCAAGGATGTTTGTGTATGTAACAGCAACTCTGTCTCAGATATATGACTGTTTAGTTTTAGCTTAGTCACAATCACAATCCAGCAGACACTTGATCAAAAGCACTCCAGTCATGACCATTCCATCTTAGTTTTAGGCTCAGTGTTTCCAGAGCAATTTTCTCCAGCATGTCTGTCTTTTTTTGAGGTGTGATTTGATGGAGATTTGGCTGCTATTTCTAGCCGCTTAAGCAACTGATCAAGGATTAGCTATTTTCTGGCCTTGAAGAAGAAGCCTTGTGTTTGTCATGCAGTTTTAGCAATGTTCATTGAAGTGCAATTGTCAGAGATTGTCAAGTCTAAGATTTGTAACAAATTTGAGGGTTTTAGTTCTGTGTTGTTTGTTAGTGTAAAGGGCATACTGTTATAAGATATTTTTATTTCCCTAAACAATGACTGTGTGTTGATGCTGCTGTAATGCAAGAATGGCTGAATGGTTAAGGAGTTCACAATCTTGAGGTTCCCGAGTTCAATCCAACTGTGTGTCATCTTGAGCAAATGTCTTTTAGCATAGCCTGTGAGTGAAATTATATAGATTGACATTGTATGGAAGTTTGTTGGATGGATTTCACTCATAATTCAAAGGTTCAACCATATCACATATTGTGTCACACTGATTCTTTCAATGAATTAGTTAGGGGTACACATCTGTGGAATACTCAGCCAATTATATGTTGATTTAACATGTTAGACATTTAGTTTATGAAACAGTTGAATGTTCAATGTTGAGACAGATGAAAAACCCATCTAATGCTGCTGAAGGTGATCAGGCTTTTGTAGAGCCCATTAAATGCAGTTTAGCCAATCCTTGTCCATAGAAGGAGTGAAATTATGGTAGACATGAGATGTCAAGAGTATGTTTGGATAGTTGTATCTATATTGGTATTATTTGTATAGAAGTAATTTGTAGTTAGAAATGATAACAAGATAAGCATTTGTAAACATAAAGAAGTATAGGAGGCATAATTAAACTCTGAAGCCAGAGTTAATAGAATATAGAACAGCGAGAGCCCTGTTGCTGTATACTGTTGTGAACTAGTCTAACAGCTAACTCCTGGGCCAAGCGATTAAAGACTGACAAATACTGTAAAGCATTTGTTTGATACCCCTAACAATTCTGTCAATCTAGCTCTCTTGTACCCTGATATAATTGTTTCTACTTTAGGCACAAGGCCAGCAATTACCCAGTGCATTACTGGTACTTTATTTTATCGACCCCGTAAGGATGAAAGGCAAAGTCAACCTCGGCGGGATTTGAACTCAGATCGTAAAGGGACGTAACTATGCTGGAAAGCATGGCGTCCGACTCTCTACTGATACTGCCAATCCACCGCCTTGTACCCTGATATAATGAAAATAGTTATATATAACTGTTTCCACCAACTTCAATATGTTTAAAATGAAAACAATTAGACAATAACTGGCAGGGCAACATAGATATCCCTTCTTAGGAATGGAGCAAGCCATCATATTTCTTTAGGTTGTAATAGA
>OZ024740.1:288419240-288446740 GCA_964016885.1 Eledone cirrhosa
GCTTCTATAGTAACAGTTAGCACTCTAGAGTCTGACTCAACTAGTATACGAACCTCAAACCAATAAAGTACTCCCTATGGTGAGAATTAAAATGATACACAGCACTCTAACCGATAGATCTCTAGGGTCCCCTATATATCAACAAAAATAGCTCACGAGAGAAAAGTTAACAAAACTCTCTGTGGACCCTTATCATAACATTCAACTCCCAAAGGCCGAGGAAGATGCCATTCACTGATAGCTTCCTGTGGTGCCTCTTAATATCAGTTAGCTCCCCGAAACAGAACGGAATCAAATATGCAATTTTCGTTATTGGCAATGGATTGCCATAATCGTTAGAGCGTCGGACAAAATACGTAGCGGTTCTTTTACTTTCTAATCCCGACGATGTCAACTTAACTTTTCAACCTTTCGTGGTCGATGAAATAAAGTACCTGGCTGGGTCGATATAATCGTCTTATCCCACACCACCATAATAGCTGGCCTTGTGTCTATATTAGAAACCATTATATCACTTTGTGCTGAGTTCAAGTCCTACCGGAATTGATTTTGCCTTT
Source organism: Eledone cirrhosa (assembly GCA_964016885.1). NCBI lineage: Eukaryota > Metazoa > Mollusca > Cephalopoda > Octopoda > Eledonidae > Eledone > Eledone cirrhosa. The sequence goes on from OZ024740.1 coordinate 288,419,798, forward strand.
CATCCTTCCGTGTCGATAAAATGAAGTACTAGTCAAGTACTGGTATCGATATAATAATCAATTGTATCTTCTTCCCATATTAGAAATTATTAATAATCCCGCTTCAGTCGACTTTGATTTCATCATTCTGGGGTTGATAAAGTGCCAGTCAAGTACTGGGTTCGATTTAATCGCTTCAATCCCATATTCTTGAGCTTGTGCCTTTATTTAGAAACAATTATTGTTATTCCCTCTATTTTGTGAATTCAAATCCCATTGTAATCGATATTGTATTTCGTTGTTTCGAAGTCGATCATTTTCGCTTGTGCTACACTCTTGGCAAATAATTACTGTTAATTCGTTTTATGGCCTTCCTTAAATGTGTGTGGGACAACGCGGCCATATTCTGGGTTACAACTTGTGCATGCTTCTTTGTACGGGACTTTCACTCAATCATCCATGGGTGTGTCTTTCCACCTACACTTCATACACAGACAGGTTTGTGGGGGGACGATCATGTACATATACAAATACTTATGCGTACATTCGTATATGTATATATGACGCCTCTCGCTATCGCTCTCTCTGTATTTATACATATACACATACACATGGTGTTTGTGGAAAATGTTAGCTGTATATACATACGTCGTCTGTGTGTGTGGGCGCTACGCGTACATTCATATACACCTATCTGTCTGTGTGTATAGTGAATGTGCGTCCGTGTCTCGTTTTTGATAATAGTGTTTGGATGTGAAGTTTGTTATAGTAGTAGTAGTAGCTTGGTAGTCGTGATGTGGTTGTAGTGGGAATATGGGGTTTTATTGCTAACTGTGGCCGTGTTGTGTATGATGGTTGAGTTGTGAAAGTTATGATATGGACTTATAATGTGATGTTGTGAGGTTGTAGTGCTAGTTACTGTAATGGCAATCGTAACAATTCTTATAACTGTGGTAGTGCTCCAGTTGTAGTGGTAGTGATGCTATATCCTTAACTGGTGGAGAGATAACTTAACCAAAGGTTAACTCCTCAGATGATTTGGTACCAATTCTTAACAAGTAAATTGAGGATCTCTATTACACTATTAGTAGCTTACATGAATGTCTTATACGCCTATAAACCCAAACTGTCTGAGGATAGTGCTGAGTTTGAAGCCTCTTGCAGGAAAATCAACTGAGTTAGACTAGTATCCTATCCAGGAGTATATATGTATCACCATAAAGAATAAAGTATCTTGTCCTATAAACAATGAAATAACAGTAATGGGTTGAACTTGTAGCCTGGAAGAATACGATCGGGAATACATGCAGTCGAAATGGGGTTTCTCCAAAGGGTTTTCAGAGTAAGGTTACTTGATAAGGTGCGTAGCTCGGAGATCAGGGAGTTGCTCCAGGTAGAATCGCTACATCTCCGAGTTGAGAGATCAAATTTTACGGGGAAATCCGACCGACAGAGGATGATGGCTGGTTAATATCTATAAGCTCGGTTGTTTTCGCTTGGGGATCCAACCGGATAATTTGGAGACGATTACTTTTGATAGCGCCCTTTGCAAGGCGTGTCTCTGGGCTCTGTCAGGAATAAGTGGGCGAAGAAGACCTACTATTGAACAGTGATTGTTTTCTTAGGCTCATTCGCAGATTTATCTTTTAATAGGGGGATTGGAAGGAAGTATATGTGGTTGACATATCCTCAATACTACTAGTAAAATAATTGTTTCTACTTTAGGCACAAGGCCAGCAATTACTCAGTGCATTACTGGTACTTTATTTTATCGACCCCATAAGGATGAAAGGCAAAGTAAACTTCGGCGGGATTTGAACTCAGACCGTAAAGGGACGTAACTATGCTGGAAAGCATGGCGTCCGACTCTCTACCTATACTGCCAATTAAAATAATATCAGGCTCCAAGGAATGAAAAGTGAAATTAACACTGGTAGTATTTGAAACAATGGTTGTGATATTTATTACAAGGAACATTAAAAAGCTAACTAGGAATAATTATGCAATGAGAAAAGAAAGACAGTATTAGTTTATCGCACTGATTTTCTTTTTTTAGTCAGTATGAGAGACAACTGTGGACATGTTTCGATACTATTATGATCTCATCAGCAAAGCATAACTATTATTATGCGAGCTGAAGTGGTGATGGAAGAATCACTGCGTAAATGTACAAGATTTAACATTGATTTGCATAGCAAATTAGATTAGTTTAGAGAAACCGGATTGATATCAACATAGTTTTATTATATACAAGCAATCTTTCTTTTTAGTAACAATAATTGATTTTTTCTCCTAACACACCCTAGATGGATTGTTAGAAAGTATATCTCTTCGTATGATTTGAATTCTGGACTGTTAGTCAACAAACTTGAGAGGTAGGGTTTGATGTTGTTTACCATTTATTTATACTAACAAAGGAAAAGGTGGAGAGATGCAACCATGGATAAATGGATGTAAAGACATGATAATCAATCTCATCGTGAAGGAGCATGTCCTAGAGCAGATGGTCTCAAACATGTGGCCCGCAAACTAGTTTTTAATGGTTTACGGCATAACAAAAGAAAATTTGTAATGGAGTAGTTGTTCCCCTACATTTTGTACTAATTCCTATATTCCTCTATTCCTCTTACTATCATGTGTGTATAGATTTTACTAATTCCTATATTCCTCTTACTATCATGTGTGTATAGATTTTGAAGAAAAAACTAAACTACCAGTTGTATTGCAGATTAGCATTACAACTGTTGGAAATCGTGCCCCCCTCTCCTGTTTCACTTTTGACGCACTGTGCCTCTTCCATGGGATCTATTGGTCCTTTTGAGTCCTTGAGTTTGAGATTAGGGTGTTGGAGTCACGATCATAAGATAATAGGTCCAATTCTCAGATTGGACACATTGTGTCCTTGAGTAAGGCATTTCATTTCATGCTGCACCAGTACACTCAGCTGAAAATGAGTATCAGCAGCAGCAGCTAGAGGTTAGCCCTGCAGCAGACTGGCATCCTGTCTATCTTGTCTCTGCTATAACTATGTATCATCATCATCATCATCATATATATATATATATGCAAGCGTGGAAAAGCAGACGTAAAAATGATGATGATGATATTCTTTTACTGGTTCTCTCATTAAACTGCAGCCATTATCCAGGTACCACCTTGATTTAGTTGAAGTCATTAGTGTTAATGAAAATTACTTTCAGAAGAGGAATCTTTATTTGATTAAAAGTAAATCCAGTAAATGGCCCTTAACTACCGATGGAGTTGTTGGGTCACTATCCTGACACCCAGCCAGAGAAAAAAGGAAGAATTGGCCCCAGTACTAGACTGGTATTACCCACAAACCAAGTGTATTTCTAGATAATTTTATTCTATATTTCTTTATATCATTCAGCTGTAGTCAGAAATATATGCGAGATAATCTGGTGAGAGGGATGATTACTTGTGATAGACAGGTACCCCACTGGAGAGATTTGTTTCTCATTTACAAATACAATAAAACCAAAGCTAAGTAGTGTCCCTTAAACAGGACTGGGTGAGACCTTGGGCTTTTAAAAGAATATGCTGCCTCTACATATAAAGTCTACAAAAATAAATATTTTGGGGAATGACAAGTATATTAAATCTGAATAAAATGGTGCCCCTCTTCCCTTGATGTCTTAATTGTGTGCTTATTTTGTTAAATGGTTGATCCTGCCCTTAAAATCCCTTTGTATTAATTAAGGCATATATTACAAGGTACACATTTGTGTATATCAAATAAGAACAGAAAATTGTTAGACAGCACATCGATCTGGACAGGTGGAGGAGAATGAACTGTGAAGATCATTGACTGGTACTGTCCAGGCATGATAATCTGTCTTGTATGAGATGAAAGTATGATTAATTATTAAATCATTAAATTACCAAAGTATATAATCAGATATACATTAAACAAAACTAATGTTGAGCGATACCCCACTTACCCTGCTCACATATTAGAGAGTACTGTTGATTTCTCATGTACCTGGAACAGTGCAACTGCTACACTGACATCTACACAAACATACTGCAACCACATCAAAAAGCAGGCCTTTCAGCTGATTTAGGAAGGATTCATTCACCAACATGCTACAACAACTGTCTTATTGGTGCTCTCTCTTTCTTCTCTGTCTCTGCTACTGCAACATTCTCTGTGTTTTGACTTAGCTGGGTGTGTAACATCTCACCAAAGTTGACCTGGCACATATCTAGTCACCCCACTACACCAGCCTGCTGCTTGGCTTTGATCTTCAAGTGGGGTAGGATGGGGCTACAGAACATTCTAGGTAGGCACCCTGTCTAATCAGCAATAATTTTAAGGCAGAGTTTCGGAATAAGCATATCACTATAAATTTTCTAAATCTGACGGTGGACTACTGTAAAGTGTGTATGTGATCATAGACATACAATACCTCCCCTCCTTTGTTGACAGACCTGACATTATTGTATCGCACCCTCACAAATTACACTAAACACTTTGTCCAATCCTTCCTTCCCAGAATTGCAGCCCCCTGTAATTCCTGCCCATGTTTTTCCTACATTCATCAACCTACAGCTGTTGAAGTTGAACATCAACTATATCACCCCTACTGGTTTGAGAGGACCTGCAGAAGCTATTAGGCATCTTCCCTTTTCTAAATGTAAATACCTTCTAAGTTAAGGATCAGATCTTATCTCTGCTTTTGTTGAGTGAAGAGAATTAAATAATTTTTACATGAACAAGAACACCATCTCAAGTAACATTGCCAAATGATCAGGTACCTAGTCCTAACTACTGCTAAGAGAACTGAGGCAATGTAGAATATACTATACTGTTTCAGAGTCTGTGATGAGAATTCCCCTGCATACCCTATAACAGGCAACATTCCAATATGAGTAAGTAGTTCAATAAACCAAATCAGTTGTAATAATTGAACTTAACGCTTTGCTGGGCTAGTGCATAATTCTGTCTTTAGCCTTTGAATACAAACTCGCCTGAAACTGGCCCTGATTCTATGATGAAAGGCCATTTGTTTAAAAGTGTTCCTGATCAAATTTAAACCTTCCATTATAATTTTATGTAAGAACTTTTGTTATGATCTAAACACCAACTTAATTATTATTTTAAACATCATAGGTAGTGTCTTTTATTAGAAAAATTATTTTAAACATTGAAAATCATAGGTAGTGTCTTTTATTAGAAATATGGCAATGAAAGGGTTAATCTAACACTTTGCTCACCGCAAACTAACAAAATTCTCTCAGTTTGATAGGGTTGCTTACTGTGGTGAATACTACTACTATGTAGTAGAGGAAGACCACGAAAACCATGGGCGAAGCTGATGAGAGCTGACCTCAGATCGCTGAAGCTCACAGAGGAGATGACGAATGGAGAGACGCTGTGCTGAAAAGGACCCGTCCCACCCTTGCAAGCAAGGAAAAGCAGAAGTAAAATGATGATGTGAGTGGCAGGGTAATACCCGGAATCCGAGGAAATTGATACTGGTTATGTGAGGACAGCCTAGGAGTCCAAAGGAGTTTTCCTACAAGAGTTTGATAAATTCAGTTTTTAGACATTCATGGGCGCTGCATATCTTCTGCTAGGCCATAACATAATTTATAAATACCACAGCATCAGGCTGGTGACAGGATACGAACTGCCGAATCTTCAGTTGTTCTTTAAGGAGAAGGAGCAGTGCCCATGACTCTTTTCAATGCCCCTGAGACTGGCAAGAATAAAGTATCGTTACACTAGAGACCTTGTGCGAATGCTTACAATAGTCGAAGTCGCCAGAGGCATCAAAGGGCCAGGCGACGTTGTCTGATAGTTGTCTGATAACCTGTCAACTCAGCAAACCTATACTGATTATAGGATACAGAAATTAACAAAGTTTATTTTAAGGTGAATTATCTGATCAAGCAGACCTAATGTCACTAAGACTACAGTGTCCAGTGTGTCCTCTTTTTGAAAAAGTGTGGTGTGATTTGAGAGGCCTTAGCTTTTATCTCTAGCGAATCGAATAGCCACATAAGGGATTCTTCGTTATGGTTGAGACTATTTCACTTGCAGCCGCAAGGGTTGGAATTAAATAGACACTAATGCTTGAAATTGCAAATCTAACGATCCCAGTCTTCAGTAACATATATACATGACACTGCTTATAATAAATAGCTTAATAGTAATTACTTCATTTATTCGGTGGGAAATATAACCTCCATCCGACTCCTGGTTTATTTGGTGAAGACACACTATTTACGAATGGTGTGTTTTTAACTTCTGATCAAAGGTAATCCGTGATCAAAGTTGTCTGTCCAACCAACCATGCCGTCCCTATTTTATTAGTTATTAAGGACATTATTGGTAAACTTTCGTTATTCGTACGTTGGAAATGAAAGTGAATTGACGACGGTACGTTAATTTAATTTCAGATTCAGTGCTTTAGTTTTAGATTTCAACCCACAAATTACGGAATTACATTTTTACTTTGTGTTATAAATAATTTTAACAAGGTAAATTACAAAATACGCAATACAAAACAATTTAATCTTTATAGAGACTAAAACGATTTTAATCCCCAGATTGTTTATAATTCTTACTGAATGAAAATATAAACACAAATAACATTTATAGTATATGTAAGATCAAAGAAAGGATACTTGTTCATCAGCTGCCAAATAAACTCCTGCAGATATGTAGCAAACAGGTTATTATGTGTCCTTCAGATTGCTCTATATTTACATTTGACAATTTATCATACCCCTCCTTTTTTTAAAAATCTGTTTATTCAATCTGCATCTGGAACTAAATTAACATATCATCAATTCATTTTCATATTCATCGTACCGATAACGAAAGACTAACGTCACCCCCATTATTTCATGTACTTTCCCCTTTTTTAATACGGTAACATGGAATTTGAGAGTAATTTGGCTGCTATTTCAAGCATATCGAGCGACCACGCAGCGACTCCTTCATTGGTTCGTTGAGGGTTGTTCATAGATTTATAAGTATAATAGAGGGATTTTGTTGGATAAGTAAGTGAGGAATGTAGGGCAGTTGGTACTAAGAATAATGAACCCGCTCTGAATTGTGAAAACGACGTTGTGAATACGAAATACTTGCGTGTGCACGCACACGAACACAGACAGCCTCTGTACATGGTTCATCTACTTATTAGAAATAGCAGCTAAATACTCTTTAAACCATACTATGCCATTTAAAAACTAAGATATATTAGATAATGTAGTTCTGGATACATCGAGAATATGATGGGAGATACATGACTGGAACACTTTGATCATATGTCTGTCTGATCAGGGCTGACCTGGGTCTAACTAAGAAAAACACTCAGGCGCATTCATAAACGGTTATCTTACATAGGTTTGGACGATGAGTAGTGTAGTTATTTGATCCACTGAACTGCACACTGACTGAATTATATAGCGTAACTATAACACAATCACAAGGACGACCTTTTGAATGATAGATACAGGCCATGCAGCCCTTCCAGGTGTACAGTCCATTCGAAAAGCTTACATTGCTTCAGTCTACTCAGTTTCATTTACAATGCCTGATTGCTATCAAGGCTATAGTAAAGATACTTGGTGAAAATATTGCGCTGTGACATCGAATAAAGGATCTAATGATTGCTAAGCGAAAATCTTAACCACCCAAATTGGTCTCCAATTACACGCTACCATCTTTAAAAAGAGCAGGGCTCATGGGTTTATTGTATATTTATACAGTTATCTCCTCAGATACGCGTGTTATATCGAGAGAGAGTGTGTGTGTGTGCGGACGTCACCCACACATGTCAAACTCCCACTGTGTGTGTTTTGAGTATGAGGACACTCCACTAACAAAATTGTTAGTGAAAAAGCTTTGAAGTAGATTGTTTTGTCTTTACAATGACAGTGACATCTGTATTTATGCGCGCGCGTGCACACACACTGTCTCTCTCTCTCTCATATTTGTAAGTATATAATATGTGTTCTGATTCAGTGTCCTAAATAATATTGAGGATAATGATAATTGTAGCTGATAATGATAATTAGTAGCTGTAACTAACTATGCTACCATCTGTGGTATTGGTGCTGAATGTAGTAATGACTATAGGTCGGGATAAATTGGAATCGAAACAGCTTCCACCATACATCGCCAGATATTGATTACTCAGGCCTACGAAGGATGACTACGTAGTTGCGTATCTACTAGAAATAGCATTTGGAAAATGTGACCAATGTCGGATTTACCATTGTGCTTAGGTTTGGCCAGGGGGACCCTTTTTCTTGCCCCCCCCCTCTCCCCCAATTTTTTACTATGAATTTTTCATATATTTGGAGCCTCATAACTTAACTAGTGCAGGGCCTCATTTGTCCTAAATCCGACACTGAATGTGACCTAAATAATTATTTTCTTTTACGAGCTTTTGTCAATCATATTGATCCCAATACTTATTTCATCGATCTCTGTTTGCTGACCTGCTAAGTAAAAGAATCATTTTTCATGATTGTTTGTCTTAGAGAGATAGACGTCCTACAAACAGTGGCGCATTAAAGTTAATATGATGTATGTAGCGTGCACTATAAAGGGACCCCTAAATTAAAAAAAAAAAAGTTTGTAATCTTGCTACTAGGTTTGTTCGGTACTGTCTACAAAACCGAAAGCTATTTGCAGAAAGATTGATAAATTAGTTTATCATCCATAGTAAATCTTACCTGTTCTAGCCATTTGGCTGAGGCCATGCGGGGTCACCAACGATTTTTAAAACAAGAGAAAATCTATAGTAAAGAAGAGTGTAGTGTAATACATTTTACGGTCCAGGTAATAAAATAAAAGTAAGAGTTCAGAGTTTCGGATAGTGGCTCTTCGTCAAAAGAAAAAGAAAGTAAAGTGAGAAGAAATAAAACAAGGTTCGGCAACGGTTCTACGGTGGACGAAGCATATCCGTAAATTTTGTTCTGACAAACTTAGCTTTCAATCCTTAGTGTGCAACAATGTCCCTGTATCTCGGTTTTGTGTGTCTGTAAAATATAAGGATTTTCAAATAATTTTTTGTAACGTAAAGCACAGAAAGTGATATTTCAATAATTTGAAGAAAGCCTACTTTAAGTTGAACACAAACTCCTAACCAACACTTGATGTTTAAACTAACTCTACTTCAGGTAACCTCCTCACTAATCTGCTTCATTACTTAGTGCTCTCTCTCTCTTTCTTTCTTTCTCTCTCTCTCTCTCTCTCTCTCTCATTGTTTACTACTGTTTTGTAGCTGTGTTATGTTTTGATCTGGACACAGTTACGAAGCCGCAGATGTCAATAGATAACAGTACCGTTAACAATGTCTGCAATAACGTTGAACGAATTTAAGTTTTTGGAGTCCACGATTGGTATGCTATATATAGCAATATTACTAGATATATGAATAATCATGCAAATCGAAGAATTTGTGTTTTGATAATTTTAGGGTTTTTCATAAGAGAAACCCTACAGTTTATATTGGTTAATACGTGGAAGTTTTTAAGATAAAAATATTTTGGTAAATTATTTCTAGAATATATTTACATAAATGCTCAGCATGTGTGTCCAAATGACATATAGGATTAAATGTATGAGTAACTTTGGAGAAATAACTACCTACAGGGTCAAATGTAGGGTTAGGGCCCAGAACATTGTGATTGGGAAACGAACTTATTGTAGCAACATGACTGAGATAGCAGACCTGTCAACTCTCCCCGTCCGGCGGGAAATCTCCCACCCACTTTGTGGTGGGTGAGATATGTCTTCTCTCGTGAAAGTGGGTATAGCTTTCACTATGTACAATCTCCCCTATTTTACCTCATTTCTCCCCGTTTCATGGTACTTCTCGGTCGGGTTTATAGTGGTTGGCAGGTCTGAGATAGGAAATGCGTTGTGCGCGTACATTTTAAAGTTACAGACGGATATTTGTGTCTGCATAAGTGGAGGAAAACATGTCTAAGTGGTATCAGGAGTCGTGTAACACGAAGATTGAGCATTTAAATAATATCACGCAAGGTCGAAAAAATACAGTCTCCATTCAATATTTTGTGTTCTGGCCTGGTTTTGCAAGAGCAGAGCAGGCTTAGTGTCTCATAGAACACTAAAATGTGGAATAAAAACATAAATTTCTTTTGCCTTCATGCATTCTATATGTACATGACCTGAATAATTATATTCAACTCGCCCTACGGACTTGAGTTGCTCTACACCTTTGATTTTTTTTACTTACCTATTACTACACTATATATGTGTGTGTATATATATATATATATATATATATATATATATATATAACTAGCAGAATGGCCCGGCGCTGCTCGGGCTTCTAAACATAGATTGGCATGTTTATTCCTCCTTTCTGAAACAGTACAGAGAAGTACGGAATACCTCGGCCTGGGGATGGTGTCTACATTTTGTGCTTATAAAAAAATTCGTCGTAGATTACCAGGGGTTTAACTTAATTGGGTACCTGGGAGTAAAATGTTCAATCCACAAAAGCCAAGACGATAAGATTAAGTAGAAAGGCATTCGACAAACCGAACATGTATTTGTTGTGCTATGGTACAATGAAAGGTGGAGAGCATGAAGGAATTTAGTTGGATACTTTTAAGGTTACAAAAATCTACCCAATCTGATATAGACCGAACTGTTATATCGGATGCCGAACGCTTCAGAATTACTATTGGGGTCACCGTCAACAATTTCAAGGGATGTACGTTTAAGTAGGGATAATATAGTCTACAAAGAGAGGTAACTCTTTCAAAATACTAAAGAATTGTCTCTCTTGAACATTGTAGACAAAATTGTCGACAAAAAGGGTTTAAAGTTTTAGTATAAAAAACGCCTTTAACAACAGAAAATTGAAAAATAAAAGCTGCAGTTAATATCTTTAGACCGCAAGGAATATATAAATACAAGTTTGAAGTCAATCGGAGTAGAAATGCGGATTTGTATAGACTTTGCAAAAATTAGGACACACACACACAGACAATTTCAGTTTTATATATATGTATAGATAATAATCAAGTAAGACGGTAACGTTACTTGTTTATTATTATAATAAAACTCCAGATAAACATAATCCGTTGAGTGCTTGACATCTGTTATTTAAAATTCAATCAACCAACTTTCTCTAATATATATATATATATATATATATATATATATATATATATATATATATATATATATATATATATATATATGAGGCTGTGCCTATAGCCAATAGCGTGCGTGCCGAGATTGATGAGGTCAATGGGGTTTATGTAATCTGAAGTCTTCGTCTGCCGGAAATGCTGATTCCTACGAGGAGAGACATATGTTTAGGGTGTTTTTGGCTAAGCCTAGAGTAGCAGTGGATATTTTTAAAAAGATGGTCTCAGTTCACCTGTAGGACTTATCTCTCAGGAATAGGATAGTATCCTGTCCAGACAGATTTGTCATCTGCTGGACACTTTCAGAGTTAACCAATTGTGTGTGGAGAGTAAGAGAGAAAGAAAGTGTGTGTGGGGGGGGGGGGTATTTCGCTTTATGCGTATAAAATGCAAACAGTAAAATGAAAATGCAAGGTACCTGCATTTTCGTTGTAAATCCTCGCGTTTTAAAAGTTTTAAATTGATAAACTGAAAGATTTATCTGAGAATTTTTTCGGTGCCGGCCAGCTTCCTCATAGCAAACTGTTCAGTCAATTAACTGAGACTGTCAGGTATGAGTCCCCCAAATGAAAGAATCTTGCCTAAAGCTCCGATGACTGAAACGACGCTGTATGGAAAAAATGACATTTTACCATCTTAAAGTATGTGTATTTTCATGGATATTATTTGTTCTAAATATGTGCATACAATGCTGTGTTTCTCTAACGATATATGTTTCTTTCTCTCTGCACATATCTTTTAAATTTAAATAATTGATGGTCTGAACTAAGGTCCATTGAGCTTATTTATTGAGAAAGATGATCATCTAAGGCATTAAATATGTATTTATACCTCAACATATATATATATATATATATATATTGGAAAAGTAAATAACAACAACAAGTAGTTGCGTAAGATATTAGGTGTTAGGTATTAGGTTCACGCTCGGAATATCAGAAAGCAAAAACAGACAAACGCAGGAGTAAATGTTACAGATATTATTAATTTCACGCCTAGTGAGAGTGGGGGTGAGGTTGCTTTATATATATATATATATAGGTGGGGGGGGGGGGTTAAGAGTTATGCCAATAGCGTTTCAAGCTCAATGTAATTTCACAATCAGCAAGATAAGGCGAATCTTCTCATCACTGGTATAATCCGTAAAAGTGTTTAAGAATCAAAATTCGTATAAGTAAATCCGTCAAATCTATGAATGTGGTAGTACAGAGCACATAAATAAAAATGTAGTAAAGGCAAATATGAAATATTAAGTAATTTTATTCCTCTAACATATGTTTCTACAAAAATTACACGCACACATATATAAATTGTGTGTATATATATATATATATATATATATAAAATATATAATATAATATAAGATCAAAAGATGGTTAAAAGAGTTCCATGTATTTTATTATGCGCATTTCAAAAACAAATATCATCATGCGATGACATTTGTGTTTTCATCAGATAAAATAGGGAGACATGATATGAAGGTTAAAAAACACTTGTGAATAGTGCAGTTTTAAATCAATATATCATATGATATGTTGATTTAAAACTGCACTATTCACAAGTGTTTTTTAACCTTCATATCATGTCTCCCTATTTTATCTGATGAAAACACAAATGTCATCGCATGATGATATTTGTTTTTGAAATGCGCATAATAAAATACATGGAACTCTTTTAACCATCTTTTGATCTTATATTATTTATACTCCAGTCCTACAAACTGTAGAGTGCTACTTATCCGATATCTGCATTGCTTTATTGTACTACAATAAAACTCACCTCCTACATATATATATATATAAATGGAAAAGAATGAAACGAAATTTCATTTCTCACTCTTAGTACGGCTATATATATATATATATATAATCAGGATGGATTTAGTTTGAAGCTGGTTAGACCATTACCCACCAGATTAATCGATACTTGGGGTAGGAGAGTATGTTTATATGATAAAGAATCGGGACCCCGACGGCTGAGCTCTTTATATGTGTATGTGTATATATATATATTCCCGAGTTGTGTCGGGGTTTAACCACAGTAAAAAAAAAAAGGTACTTAATATATTGGTAGAGTATAGGAATTTTTTTATTTTATATAGAAATGAATTTTACAGGTCTAGAACTGTTTTATATGAATGGAACAGTTTTAGTCCTCTAGAAGTCTTTTCTGTATAAAATAATATATATATATATTTATTAGCACACCTGCACAGATATATGTATGTATATGTATATACGCACCCACATTCAACATCTGACATATTCGCTCTACTTTTAACTTGTCACACTTCTTATATAGTATTGTGTGTGTGTGTGTGTGTGTAAGTCACCTAGATCAGACAATAATGTCTTAATAGCTAGGCTGCCGTGACACTTTTAAACCGACTGTTAACCAAGTCCTGAACAACACGGTTAAGCTACCCGCCAATCAGTTAACCTAAACACATAAACACAAATTCAACCCAACACCACACTCGCTCCCTGCCTGCCTACCCCTGTCAGGACTCCGTACACGCGCCCAGAGTGAAAGTTGCACATGCCTGCAAGTATTTCAATCAGGCGGGGATGTATTAGTCCCCCCCCCCCCTCTTTTTCTCCACTCTTTTCCTTACCGACTTGCAGCTGTCTCTATCAACGCAAGACTGACTTAACATAATATACACACCATACGTATTTTACCTGCGCCCCCTTGCTTTCAAGGTGAATCAAGACTAGCTCATTATACACAGGGGTTTCTTCTTTTACTTATTGTTGCATGTTTTGTTTAGTTATTTATTTAAATTTAAGCATAAAAATAGACATTGGGACGGGGTGCTTTTTATTTATTTTACATTGTAATTTTAGTGGAGTATTTTTTTTATTTGATTGCTTCTTTCTTATATATATATATATATATATATATATAGTAATAATAATAAATTTGAAGACTAAAATCCAAAGAGGGCTCGATAAGGATAAATATATATCAAATATATAAGAACCGTAGAATATATATATATATATATATATATATATATATATATATATATATATATAAAGTTGACGAGACGAGCATGGGTTTCACTGCTAGTACCGGTTGCATCTCAGCACACTCAATAGGTATATATATATATATATATATATATATATATATATGCGAGAAGGATAGACTGCTACATAGATGTAAAGATATGAGAGAGAAATGTTATCAGACAAATAAATAGATAGAGAGACAGATAAGAGAGAGGAGTTTTGTCCACTCCACCCGTCTCTCCTTTCTTCTCTACATGTAAACTTTTCGAAGTTCGGTAGAAATCTGGGTCATACCAGCCACAAAGTAGTAGTCAGTACTCTTATTCACTCATTCATTTCACCTCCCTTTCCTCAAATCATTCAGTAAGTTCTCTTTCTGGTATGCTTTTGGTGTTGGGGCTGAATGAGCAAACCGCTGCCAAATGATGCCTTTACCTGTGTGATGTGGGTGTGGTCTTGTGTATAGATGGCCGTGGTGTGTAATGGAGTGCAAATAATGTAATGTGTGTAATGGCCTGTAAATTGTTGTTTAGTTCTAATTGAGCAGACCTATAAGGCGTTCCAACCAGGACCATCCGTTTTTTTTTTTTTTTTTTTTTTTTTAAGAATTAAATTATCCAATGCTCTTTCCTTTCCCCAGGCATGATATTAATTTGTGCAGTTGAGCGAGATTTTGCTACTATTTCTAGCAGATCAAGTGATAACGTCGAGGCTCCTTTAATTTTAGTGCAGTGTGTAGAGTGCCTGAACTGTGAACTGGTTTAAATAGTTGTTGTTTTTTTTTTTGGGGGGGGGGGGTCTTTTTGTAAATTTATTGCTTTTGTATATCATTGATTTCTAGGTTGGGGTCCTATTTAGATGATTTTTACATAAACAAGAATGTTAAGATTTTTTTAGAATAAATGACTCAGAAGATAAGGTATTGGGGTATCTTCATTTTGTCATACCTTCAAATCTACTGCTGGCCATCTGTTCAGTTTGTGCACTAGATAGGATAGATAGATAGATAGACAGACGTAATCAGTATATATAAAAGAATGTAGAAACCCAACTGAAATGTATTAAAGAGATGAAGACTGAATACATTTGGTATATAAGTAGATCTCCCCCCCCCCCCCTTCAGTCACGAATGACTATGGGTTTGCAGCTGGAAAGTTCCCCCTTTGAGGCACAAGCTTGGGCAAGGTGTCTTTTATATAAA
Organism: Eledone cirrhosa; assembly: GCA_964016885.1. Lineage (NCBI taxonomy): Eukaryota > Metazoa > Mollusca > Cephalopoda > Octopoda > Eledonidae > Eledone > Eledone cirrhosa. The sequence continues at coordinate 288,435,161 of OZ024740.1, forward strand.
AGACCAGCAACTGCCCATGCATACCAGACTCCCCTTACCACACTACCGATGTTGTCCAAGGGAAAGGCAAAGGCCAATACATTTAGTACATATGGGTTTAGTGTCATAGAAAGTATGTGGTGGCCAACAGTAACAGCACAAATCAGTCGATTGACTCACATTTTGAAATGGAAAGTTGTGATCATTTCTTGCTTGACGTGAAGAACTTTATTAAAATAGATTTTATTTACAGAAATCTTTAAATAAAAACAGGAGAAAAAATTAATAAAAAAAATGGCAGTATATCATGGACAAGATAACAGAAATAATGTTGTGGAGAACAGCCACTCGTACCTGGTGCATTAACCACTCTACCTCATTGGGACTCCTTCCTCAGGTCGTATGCATTCTTCCTGATTTTGTAGTGGAAAATTGCAGGCCAAGGCTCAAGGAAACTGGAAATCTTGATGGTGACTAGCATGAATTGGAAGCAGTCGGTCACATCACTGTATTGGGATATATTCTGCTCCTCTATGTTACAGGGAACAGTGGCCAAAATGACATGGTTCGATAGGAATTGAAATCATCATCACCGTTTTACGTCCATTTTTCCACGGTAGCATAGGTTAGATGATCAGATTGCTTAGTCATTACAAAGATAGCAACTTAACATATAGAGTTTAAATTATGTCAGTTTTTAATTAAGATAGGAACTTTAAAATAGGTGGTTTTATTTCAAAGGACCTGAGCCAGTTTGGGCCAAGTTAAATCAATTTTTAGCGTGTTACTGGTACTAATTTTTATTGAACCCAATAGGTTTAAACTTTAACCCTTTTGTTACTATATTTCTAATGAAACAGACTGCTTATAAGTTTTTTATCGACCTCGAAAGGATCAAAGGCAAAGTTGACTTCAGTGGGATTTGAACTCAGAGACAAGAGAGCTGGAACAAATACTGCAGAGCACTCTATCCAATGTTCTAAAGACTCTGCCAATTCACATTATGATGAGTGTTGACTAGGGGTTAAATAACAGTAAAAGCAACAACTGCTACTTTCTTTATTGACCCCACAAAACGATGAGAAACATTGTTTACCTTGGCAGGATTTGAACTCTGTAACTAAATACATGGTGTTTTGTCTGACATTTAGTTACATTCTTTACATTCTGAGTTAAAATCCTGCCAAGGTTGACTTTATCTTTCATCTTACCAGAGACAATAAAATCAAATACTAGTAATGTACTCAGGGTGATTCAAATGACTGTTGCCCCTGTCTGTAATAGTAATTTCTTTTTATATTAGTATATATATATATTTTGCATATCTTTCTAATAATAGTAAATGAATTTAAAGAGTGGTATAGGTTTTAGAAGTACTATATATTGTGGCAAGAACACTACTAAACTAAATAGAATGTAATAGTTGCAGACATTTTAACAGGGAAACGTCTGTTAGGTTCATTACTAGTAATGAATGATGATGTTAGTAATACTAATGGTTAGTAAATGTTAAGAGCTTAAATAGGTAATTGTAATTGTTATTTGCAATGATTTATTTCAGTTTATTAATCTAATAGCAATTGCTACTTAAAACTAATTAAAATGATAAACTAATACATAGAATAAAAAAGAAAAATATTTGTTAGGAATTTTAGGTATTCATAATATTTTTTGAGAGGAAATTAACAAAACAAACAAATAGAAGTGCCAGCAGCTTTGGCATGTAAATTCTATGGAATCATTTACCATTCATCTTGTTACATCATTCTTCTTACCTTAAAACAATTTTGTCCTTGATCAGTAGTACCAATAACTTGTTGAATTTAAGCCAACAAGAAGAGGCCCTCTATGTAGTTATGATCCAAAGAGGGAGTGGATTCTCTATATGATTGGCCAAGCTTTCCTCAAATCACACCTTACATTTTTTTTTTTTTTAATGGGACACATTTGATAATGTAGTCCTAGATACATTTTGTGAAGAAAAAAGTGATAGCCATAGCTGAAACACTTGATCATAGGTCTTCTGATTATAATACCAATCAGCTATAGTCACCAATACTAACTAGTATAGCCACTGGGAGCTTAATTTGCTTGAAATAACAGCCAAACTTTCTTAAATTATTCCCTGTTGTCTTAAGAAAAAGAAAGACAACATTGGATAATGTATTCCTATATACACTGTTTAAATTAAAGACAGGATGGTCAAGGCTGAGCTGGATGGTGGTGGTAGGAAATGCAAAGGTCATGGCTAGAACATTTGTTTATTATAGTTTTGCTGGATCACAGCTGACTATATTTAAACAATTTGTTAGTTATAAGCCAGCTAGCTAACTTTGACATAAAGTAGGCCTGTCAATTTGCTTACTTCAATCTCTTTCAGTAAATTCCTTACTGTCTATGAAGTAGGTAACAATGTATATTTTATTACCTGCAGCCAGAAGGGATTTAATTTCCTAAATCGTGGAATAGCATTACTCACAATAAATATAATAACCATAGATATAAAGTTATTAAATGTGTTGTTTGAATTTCATTTTTTGTGGTGTAGCCCCTGGTCATCTCTTTTGTTGCATATCAGTTTAGATGCCTGAAACTAGATATCATGTGTACCAGGTTGTAGACAACTTTTAACCCATTTGATGCAAAAGTGCCTGAAATTGACCCCGTTTTTATGATATAAAGCTGCTTGTTTTAACCCTTTAGCATTTAAACCGGCCATATCTGGCCATAATTCTCTCACCTCTTTCTGTTGAAACTGACCATAACAAACCACTCATACTTATGTTAAGGTATTGTTCTCAAACTAAATAAAAGCAAAATCTTGTAGATTCGATATTATGTGATAATTATGTGAGGTAAAGCCTTTACTGCGAAAATATAACATATATAGAGTAATGTAAATGCTAAAGGGTTACAGTATTTCTATATGTCTAATAACCACCCATCATAATTTTATGCAAGAACCTTTGTTCAAAACACCAGCTTAGTAATAATTTCTAATTTGTCAGAGGGGAAAGTCGATTATATTGACCTCAGTTCTTCACTGATACTTTATTTTATTGACCTCAAAAGAATGAAAGGCAAAGCTGACCTTGGCAGGATTTGAATTTATAATGTAAAGAGCCATTACTAAATACTACAAAGCATTTTGGCCAATGCTCTAATGACTACCTGTCCACTTCCCGCTCATACCAACGTCAGTTATATTACTAAATCCCTCCAAATTCTTGATTATTTTCAAAAATATTTGAAAATCATAGGCAGTGCTTTTCATGAGAAATATGTTAACAAAAGGGTTTAAATATGTCATACTGAATGGCAGCCAAACTGGTTGAGTCGGGTTAGAAAAATATTGGATATAGCCTCGCCTTCTGCTATCCTTCCCTCAAAAAACTATCATCAAGCTTTTGAAATATTTTTATACTTGATGTTATGACACCACTTCATTCTTGTATGAACTTTATCCAGTTCAAGGATTTAAGGTTTAGAATACCATGTCAGTCATCTACAATATTAAATTGTATCTCTCTCTCCCTCATGGTAACATATATTAGTTTGTGTTGCTTGGTCTTCTTCCTATCATTTTTGACATCACCTAATTCCAATAGAAGTAGGATCGAGTAACTGTGATGCTCTTATACTTGTTGTTAACTAGCTGTTGTCAGCAATAACTTGTTCAGCTGCTGATTTGAAGGAGGCAAGATCAAATTCAACAATTGCAGCTACTGAAAGGTAAACTTCAATGATCATTCATTCAAAATCATTCTATCACTCAGTTATTTAGGATCTAGCAACTACTGGTAAAACTATGCTTTGCTGATTAGGTCCAATAAAACTAAAATATCATCATCATCATCATTTAACGTAAATTTTCTACGCTAGCTTGGGTTAGACGGGTTTGTCCTATTAGAGGCAAATTGGGTCAGGTGACCATGTCTTGCTCATATAGGACTGTTTCTGGTGAGATTTCTATGGCTGGATACCCTTCCTAACACCAACCACATTTACAGTGTGTGTTGGGTGCTTTTTGTCGTGACACATACACGACCACTTTACAGTGTGGACTTGGTGCTTTTTGTCTTGACACCTACATGACCACTTTACAGTGTGGTCTGGATGTTTGTTGTCACATTACCAAAGATCAGACTCACTCCCTGCTATATGCATCTATTCAATTTTTATTACTTTGGATTTTGGAGTTGTCTCCTATGTCTTTTTTTACTAGAATGAATCATTAAGGCTTATGATTTCTTTCTTTCTCACTGCAAGTGTGATTTTAATTAAGACATTTTGGACTTACAACATTGTTAGATTTGATCTCCCTTAATTATATGGTTTTTATTGAGGCATCCCAAAGTAATTTCCTCTTTACAGATCTCAACATTTCCAGAAACATTCATCCATATCCAGTTTTGGTCTTTAGGGTTCTGCGGTTGTCATTATATATATAATGACAAGAATGACTTTTATGATGGTTGTTATTCTTAAAAAACTTTATCAAGAACATCAACCACCAGAAAAATCATTCTTGTCATATATATATATACATATATACAGACACACACACATATATGTATGTATATATATAGATGATGATGATGATGATGATATATATATTAGAAAGTGAGGTTTTTTTTTACAAAATGAAAAATAACTGAGGGGTCCTACACGAGTGAAAGTATAAAGAAAAAAAGATGAAATCGAAAATGCAACTGGAGTCTTATTTAAAAAAAATATATATATTTATTTGGTTCCTTTACCGGTTTCACAGTTCTTCTGCTTTTCAAAAGTAGAGTTGAGATGGAGAGTCTGTGGTTTTTCTCACATCTGGTTGGTCTTTGAATGTTACTTGTTTTATATGGAAAAAAGTGGCTCGAAATGCCAGATTTTTAGAGAAGTAATTTGATTGGTTGGTCAATAAGTATAAATTTCGTGCCAGTTCGCATTACAAAGTTCTTCAAACAGGGGGGGGGGGCGCTCAGGTTGTTTTTTCATATATGAGTGTTTGAATTTCTTTTTACTTAAAAAAGGGGGTTCACGAAGGCTTTTTTTTATAAATGTAATTTGATTGGTTATAAATGAAATTATTCGCACCCATATTTGGGAATTTATTTTGTAGCCTTTTAGAGAATTTTATGACAAACAAAAGATAATGGTCAAGAGAAATGGCACAAAATTTATTATACTTATTGACCAACCAATCAAATTACTTCTCTAAAAACCTGGCGTTTCGAGCCACTTTTTTCCATATAAAACAAGTAACATTCAAAGACCAACCAGATGTGAGAAAAACCACAGACCCTCCATCTCAACTCTACTTTTGAAAAGCAGAAGAACTGCGAAACCGGTAAAGTAACCAAATAAATATATACATTTTTTAAAAAATGACTCCAGTTGCATTTTAGATTTCATCTTTTTTCTTTATATATATATATATAATCATCAACATCGCCATTTAACGTCCATATTTCCATGCTAGCATGGGTTAGACGAGCTGTCCTGTTGTGAGCAATGCCAGGTCAGGTGATACATGCTTCGGATTCAGCCTGTGCCCATGGGAAGACAGGTTTTCTGTATTACTGCATAAGACCAGAGATCTTGGTCCTGTGTCATCACCTTTGAGAGGTGCAATTGGGCAAGGTCAGCTGTCATCCTTCATATGCATCACATGTCCATACCAACACAATCTCCTCTCCTGCACACAGTGACCAGGTCTCACTACTATGCAACATTGTTGTTTGTATGCATGCATCATACAGTCTGCCTTTCATTTTGAGGGAAAAGCCATTTGTAGCTAGCAGTCGTAGTAGCTCCCTGAACTTCTTCCATCCTGTTCTCACTCTGTCTACTGTACTTTTGGAACATCCACCTCGGCTGCTAATTTGGTTACCCAGGTAGCAGATGCTGTCTACTGCTTTTACCAAACCTTCCGAGAATTTGATAGTGCTTGTTTCCTGTGGTTGTTTGCTGCTTAATGCTCTGGTACAACAGCTACATGTAAAACCTACGTTCTTAGCTAGACTATCTGAGATCCCACTACATAGTTTGCATTTAGGACAGAGGATGGAGTTTCTAGCTATACCTTTCCTACAAACTGAGCAAGGCCATTTCCCTGAGGGGATCAGGGCTCTGTTTTCTCTTCTACTTACTAGGACCTTATACCACCTAATGCTGGAGTTAAACAATATGTGGGGAAATAACTTTAAATGTTCAAATGAATGTGCTATCAAATGTTGACAATATATGTAATATATCTATCTATCTATATATGTGTGTGGTGTGTGTGTAAATAACTGTTATTGCTTCAGTCAGTCCTCAAACTCTCAACAAAGACCCTAAACCAAACTGTACTCACCCTCCAAATTTGGTAAAATATGTATGTATATATGTGTGTATGGTTGGTGTTAGGAAAGGTATCCAACTGTAGAAACCAAGCCAGAAAAAGTTCTGTATGAGCAAGATATGGTCACCTGACCTAACTCAAATGGGACAACTCGTCCAATCCATGCTAGCATGGAAAAATGGACGTTAAATGGTGATGATGATATAATATATATATATATATATATATATATATATTTATATAATGTGCACATGTTTATTAATTGATATCCAGATAAATCAGGAAAATATTACCTGAGACAACATGAACAACCAAAAGAAGATAAAAAATTTGTTCTATTATTTTTCATTACTCATATCCTACCTTGATATTAATTATTAATGTGTATCTACTATAGCTAATATGGTTGGAGTTAGTCATGGTTCCCAATTATGAATCCTTGCTCTAGTATATTGGAGTTTGTAGAACTACGCAACCAATACTTGGCAAGAAAAAATTTTGCTGTAAAAATATTAAAGATTCGAATACATAAAATGCCTTTCTGTCTACAGCTGTTGCTAGTATTATTTCAATGATAGTAATTTTAATTATATTATATATTACTATTCTAACCTTAAGTGTCCTTGCACTAACTCTGAGCTGTGCCCTGCTTAAAACAGCTGTTCTTCTGTTCCACTTAATTTGTTTTACATACTGCATAGCTTAGTGGTTAGAGCGTCAGACTTACAATCGTAAGGTTATGAGTTTGATTACCAGTCTGTGCTGTGTGTTATGTCCTTAAGCAAGACACTTTATTTCACATTGCTCCAATTCACTCGGCTGTAGAAATGAGTTGTGGTGTAAAGCTGTATCAGCCTTTGCCTTTTCCTTGGACAACATTGGTGGCTTGTAGATGGGAGATTGGTATGCATGGGCGACCTCTGTTCTTCCACAAACAACCTTGTCTGGACTTGTGCCTCTGAGGGGAACTTTCTAGGTGCAAATCCCAAGGTCATTTGTGACCGAAGGAGATCTTTATCCTTTTTACTGCATTTTTTATAATTTCTAAAATTTCAATTGAGTTTATTGGAATTATCTACCTTGTATTTTTTTTATTTTAAACACTCTTAGAGGGAGTTTTTGTCTGCTAATAGCGTGGATAATCTCAGTTAATCAGTTTTTCAACTCACTATAGTACCTATCTGAGACCCTATTGTATAATGAATTTAATATGGAGAACATTGCTCTGAGGTATTTTCCTTCAGCCATATTGTTGTTAAAAAGGCCAGGCTGACTGACTCTATATCATCTACCCTCTCCCTTGTACCCTTCCACTCCCCTCCTAGTTTGGCTGATTTACCACATTCAGTAGCAATGCTCTTTGGAATAAGTAATGAGCAAAACATAACATTTTTATGCATATATTTTTTGCTCTTTATCTGGCTGCGAGAAGCATCTGTTTAATGAATATGTATCATTTTAATTTTTAATTGTTCATTTACAATGGCTATGTAAATAATTCAGCTTTTCTTAGTCATTTCTTAATTGTTATTGGGTAGTCAACACTTGTATTATTTTATTTATTTTATTTATTTACTTGTATCAATTATTAGACTGCACCCATACTGGGGCACTGCTTTGATTTTAGTCAATAATATCAATCCCAATGCTTATTTTTCAAGTCTGGTACCTATTTTATCACTCTCTCATTAATGTGACATAAATACAGGCTTAGACATAGACATGCATACTCATTATTATCATCATGATATATGTGTGTCTGTTTATATTTGTGCCTGTATCTTTGTATGTGCCATCATCACATTGCATGAGTTAGATAGGCTGTCATGTACTGTGGTTAGACTAGTCAGGTGACCATGTCTTGCTTGTACTCTCTGTTTTTGGAATAGTTTTTACAGCTGGATACTTTACAGCAGTGCTTCTCAAATTATCTGATGTGGCGGACCGGCATTTTTTTTTTTTCAATGTGCCACGTACCGCTAATATTTTGTAGTAATATTAATTTATACCGGAAACGATATATATAATGAATATAATAATAGTTGACCATTTTTTTTATCTTCTATTTATTTTGTAAACAAATAATACAATATCAAAACATATAAAAAAGTAATAAAAAAAATTCCTCAAATGATTCCTTAGCATGGCTCGTGTACCGGTAGTTGATGGCTTGTGTACCGGTAGCTGATGGCTTGTGTACCGGTAGTTGATGGCTTGTGTACCGGTAGTTGATGGCTCGCGTACCGGTAGTTGATGGCTTGTGTACCCGTAGCTGATGGCTTGTGTACCGGTAGTTGATGGCTTGTGTACCCGTAGCTGATGGCTTGTGTACCCGTAGCTGATGGCTTGTGTACCGGTAGTTGATGGCTTGTGTACCGGTAGTTGATGGCTCGTGTACCGGTAGTTGATGGCTTGTGTACCGGTAGTTGATGGCTTGTGTACCGGTAGTTGATGGCTCGTGTACCGGTAGTTGATGGCTCGTGTACCAGTAGTTGATGGCTTGTGTACCGGTAGTTGATGGCTTGTGTACCGGTAGTTGATGGCTTGTGTACCGGTAGCTGATGGCTTGTGTACCGGTAGTTGATGGCTTGCGTTCCGGTAGTTGATGACTTGTGTACCGGTAGCTGATGGCTTGTGTACCGGTAGTTGATGGCTTGTGTACCGGTAGTTGATGGCTTGTGTACCGGTAGTTGATGGCTTGTGTACCGGTAGTTGATGGCTTGTGTACCGGTAGTTGATGGCTCGCGTACCGGTAGTTGATGGCTTGTGTACCAGTAGTTGATGGCTTGTGTACCAGTAGTTGATGGCTCGCGTACCCGTAGCTGATGGCTCGCGTACCCGTAGTTGATGGCTTGCGTACCGGTAGCTGATGGCTCGCGTACCGGCACCGGTCCGTGGACCTCCACTTTGAGTAGCACTGCTTTACAGCATGTGCTGAGAGCATTTTATCATGCCTCTGGCATTACCATTTTACAGAGTGGACTGGGTGCTTTTTGTCATAGCACCAGCACTATCACTTTACTGGGTGGACTGGGTGCTTTATATCATGGCAGCAGCACTACTGCCTAACAGTACTGACTGAGCACTTTTAGCGCGGCACCATGATGGGCTTCTGCAGTTTCCATTTACCAAATTCCACTCATAAGGCAATGGTCAACTTAAGGTTATAGTAAAAGACACTTACCCAAGGTGCTGTACAACTGAACTGAACCGAGAACTACTTAGTTGTGGAGCAAACTCCTAAACTGTGCAGCCATATATGTGGCTATTATTGAAGTATATTGAAATAAACAGAGAATGATCTAGAAGAATCCTCTCTTCTTTTATTCCAAGTTTGTGCACATCTCTTGTAATTAAAATAGGAAGTCATTGTGTTCCAATTAGTTGTTAGATTATAAAGAATTACACAGATTTCTAAATAATAAAAGACTTTGCATTCTATGATGATAGAAATTTCTATTGTGTAGTCTTTTTTTGCTATATAAAACTAGGTTGGTAATGATCATTTTACAATTAATAAATTGTTTTTTTTTTTAATTAAATCTTTTTTTTTTAATGTAACATGTCTAACCCATACAAGCATGGAAAATAGATGTAAAATGATGGTGATGGTATTTAGTTATAGAATAACAGCAAGATATGCATTTCAGTTACAACCACCACTTTGAAATGTTCTTGGGTGGTAGACTTAATCCATCGCTCAGTTTAACAGAACTACTTGTGTCCGTCCACTCAGTTGAAGGATATGCTTCCCCCTCCCACTTACCAGTCTCTGGAGACCCTGAAAAAGATCATGGATCCTGTCATTACGCTCTTTGACCTAACTGTAAAAATCTGATTTTTTCAGTCTAGCAAAGATTTTGTGTGAAAAAAAATTGGATGGTCATGGCTAAAATGTCATTTATCAAGAGATTTCTCAGTTGTGGCTTAAAAACTAATAATGCCTCTTGCAGACTAAACACCAGTGGTCCACTCAGTCTGGTTTTTAGTTAGCCAAGCCAGTTGTCTCACTGTTGCCACCAAATCATGTGACATGGTTATGTAAAAAAATTTAAATATTTTATGTAAATATTAGACTTTACTTACTATTCTTACCCATGTCTGGTGTAAAAATAGTAACTTCTTCTTGGTACAAAGCCAATATTTGTTAGGTGACTGAATCAGTTGGTTGGGTTAACCCCAATATATTACTGGGTACAACACTCAAGGGAATCATCAAGCTCTAAGAGACAAAATTAACAAATAAATAAATGACTTAGTCTCTGTGAGAGTTAATTGCTTTTATTTCTAAATAATTGCTCATAATTGCTGTATCCTGTTTTAGGTGGGATAAAGCAAGCTATGTGGTTTTTATTATGTCATCTTTCCTTGTTATTTCACACTGCTTCAATAGTTTGAAACTTTTCATCAACCTCCCCCATAACAGCTAGTTATCACACCCTTGCATTAGCCATTGAGGATGCCTCTGTATGGTCAGTTGACCTGCTAGAGAAAAAAGACAGTCAAATTCCCTTCATATCACACCATCTTAAAAGGAAAGTAACATTGGATAATGCTGTTCTAAACATTCTATGCCTAAAAGAAATAAAGACGGTATGAATATATCTGCAATGTGGTTGATGATAGTTTTGTTGGGCCAGAGCTGTTAACCTAAACAGCAGCAATTTTATTAGGCAAAGGGTGTCATATCAAATTTAATAATTGAGTGGAAAATTTGAAACACTGCCTGTAATACTAGCTTATATAGGTTCAAACTAAAAATCAATTAGATCACTCATCAGTGTGGGAAAGCCAATTAAAGTCATGGTCTTGCCCTTCCTCATTTTCTGAATAAATAGAAAAATAAATAGAAAAAATAATAATAAAAATACTACTGTTATTATGTATCAATCTACTAGCTCTAATGTGCCTGATTGACATAAAAGAGGTTCCACCATCCTCTTACTTTCCAACTGAGTGATTTGTTATAGGAAAGACAACACACAGCTGTAAAAACATTTGTTACAACTGAAAAAAAAAGAAGCTATTCCGCTACATATAGTGTGTGGATGCAAAACAGTAAATAAAGCAATAACAATTTTTATCAGATAATCAAAATTCTGTTGTTTTTTTAAATTAAACCCGAGTGTGGAGGAATGGTAGAAATAGTTGAGGACTAAGATTAGACTCTATAAAGCACTGTCAAATTTGTCCTAATGTAGGGTTCAGAATGCTGATGCGTGATATAAAGAGACATTAATAAAATGAATGTGTTCCAC
>OZ024740.1:288452722-288455222 GCA_964016885.1 Eledone cirrhosa
TAGGAGATCCTGTAGTTGCTAGCTATATTAGCTCCGCATACGGGTTTTGTTGGTGGTCCTGTTGTCGGGTCGTTGACTGTCTTGTGGTCTTTGCGGAGCCCATACAAGGGTGGTATGCCATTGTTAGACGCCTGGAAGTTGTTGGCAGTGCATCTGCTTGGATTTAGGATGTCAGTCCACATCATCATGTGAGCGTTGAGGATTTTTTCCCTCCCATCGTGTGTTTGTATATATATATATGTATATATATATATGTGTATATATATATGTATATATATATATGTATGTTAGAACACGAAAAGTGTGAAACACAGAATGTTCACTTTTCGTGTTCTAACATATATGCCTAGCTTCTTTAAAAATTTTTCGGGGATAGCCGTGGTGGTGATCGTATGTGATTGGCTAATTTTCAACCAATCAGAGTACCTCTCTCTATATCTCTTCCACTGTTACTTACGCCTGTTTCTCTCTATCTGTTCCGTCTCTATTTATATCTCTTACTCTTTCGCTTTGCACTCCTCCCCTTCAATACCATCTCTCCCCCTCTCTATATATTTGTTACTCTATCGCTGCACGCTCCTCTCCTTCAATATATCAATTACACACGCTTTACACTCCTTTATCCCCAGCGCCCCTATATATACACCCCCTCTCCCGCATCTATATTTTAATGTACCGTTGCACCGTGAATACATGTGTCTATATATATATATACATATATATTGTATATACACATTCATGTATGTGTATACACACTCATGTATGTATATACACTGGTTTTATGTGTGTATTGTAAATTTGTACTGTTAAAACACGAAACTAACATTCGATTGACACTTTGATTACCTGTACAGGCAATAGTTATTAGAATGCTGTTGAAGTGTGTATATATTTTTGGGGGACATCCTGTATATACACACATTATATATAATACAATAAACAGATAAATACACACATATATATATGAGCTTATTTAATTATAAATATTGTGAATTTTTAACTCAGTTCAATTATATATATAAATGGCTTCTACAGGACTAGAACTGTTTCATTCGAAAGAAATCATCATAATATTGAGAGGGGGGACTAGATAAAATATTTCAATCAAATGTGTATAAGTTATAAGTTAAAATGTATAAATAGAGACGATAGTGGAGGTATATCTGTTTAGTGGAACAGTAGACGATAGAATTAAATACAGACGATAATCTCCCTTTAATGAAACAGCAGACGATAGAATTAAGGCAATTTAAATTTTAAGCATTTGCATTTTTGCCTTTCATCGTTACGGGGTCGATAAAATAAAGTACCAGTAATACACTGTCACTAGACGACTTTCAAATTGAATTGTTGGTTCCATTTCTTTAGTATTTTCAATTGTAGTTATCTACTTAAAAAGCGTTACACGGTTAGAGACATAATTCGTAAGTTATATCTTCCCTATTAAACCATTGCATTATTTCGCCTACAGGGCGGTGAATTGGCAGTATCGGTAGAGGGTTGGACGCCATGCTTTCTAGCATAGTTACGTCCCTTTACAGTCTGAGTTCAAATCCCGCCGAGGTTAACTTTGCCTTTCATCCTTACGGGGTCGATAAAATAAAGTACCAGTAATGTACTTGGTAATTTGCTGGCCTTGTGCCTAAAGTAGAAACAATTATTTCGCCTACAATAGAACAAAAATGAAATGTTCTTTAAAGAAACAGGAATATAACTTTATAAAAAAAAAAGTTGCATCCGCTTCTTTTATCATTGATAATTTTTTTCGTTTTAATATTAATTGTTTTTTGCAGTTGTTTATATTAAAAATCTTACTGTAATATTTACTTAAACGAAGGCAAACATCTAAACTTATAGATTAATCTTGAGCGAAGGACTAGATAAATCTCTCTCTCTCTCTCTCTCTCTCTCTCTCTCTCTCTCTCTCTCTCTCTCTCTCTCTCTCTCTCTCTCTCTCTCTCTCTCTCTCTCTCTCTCTCCTCTCTCTCTCTCTCTCTCTCTCTCTCTCTCTCTCTCTCTCTCTCTCTCTCTCTCTCTCTCTCTCTCTCTCTCTCTCTCTCTCTCTCTCTCTCTCTCTCTCTCTCTCTCTCTCTCTCTCTCTCTCTCTCTCTCTCTCTCTCTCTCTCTCTCTATATATATAAACGAAGAATGATAAAATTTCAAGCAAAGAGTTTAATTAGGTATATTTTGTAATATTATTAACTAATTATTATAATTAACGCGCATATTTTGCTATCCTCAAACACGTTTACACATGGCATGAAATATAACTAATCCGAGATGGCTAGGTTTCATCTTCTAACTGGATAAACGAAATCCATTATGTCTTGACAACAACATGAGGTAACATTATGTTATTCACAGACACACTTTGTACACTGTTCCATATCAGAATGTATTTCCTTCGTCACATTCACAAACAGTATTGAAAATATGTTCTTCGGCAAATAAAAATGTTTTGTTCATAATATTTCAACTAGCGATTGCTCTACTCCACGCA
>OZ024740.1:288465222-288477722 GCA_964016885.1 Eledone cirrhosa
CGTTCAATTCTGTTATTCAGCAGTTTCTTCTTGTGTGTGATTATGTAATAAATCTCAAGATTACACAATTTGCAGAAATTTTGGCTCCTGGAAAAGCTTTGGGTTTTAGCTAATTTCTCCCATTTTAGGGTAAACTTTTGATCGCTATATGTATATATATGTATATATGTATGTATATATATGTATATATATATGTATATATGTATATATATATGTATATATGTATATATGTATATATATATGTATATATGTATATATATATGTATATATGTATATATATATGTATATATGTATATCTATATATGTATATATATATCATCATCATCATCGTTTAACGTCCATCTTTCACGCTTGCATGGGTTTGGACGGGAGTTTTCCCACTTGAGGCAAGATTGGTTGACCTGCTCGTATAGGACTGTCTGGCGGGTTTTCTACGGCTGGATGCCCTTCCTAACACCAACAACGTTTACAGTGTGGACTGGGAGGTTGTTACCGTGTTACCTACATGGCCACATTACAGCGTGGACTGTGTGTCTTTTTGTCGTGACACCTACACGTCTGGCGGGTTTTCTACGGCTGGGTGCCCTTCCCAACACCAACCACGTTTACAATGTGTACTGGGAGGTTTTTACCGTGTTATCTACACGGCCACATTACAGCGTGGACTGTGTGTTGTTTTTTTTTGTTGTGACACCTACACGACATCATTTGTTTCGGACTGGATGTTGTGGTACCAACATACCTACACATTTAAGGGGGTAGTGTGGATGGGGTGGGTGTACTGGGACGGGGGTGTATTTTGTTAGAGGTGCCTACTGACTGTAGGTTTCGCTTTGTACTTAGGCAAGGCGGGTCTTCTGTATTACTGTGTAGCGCCAAAGATCTTGGTCCAATGACATTGTCTTGGAGAGATGTGTGTGAGGTCGGAATTTATCAAGTCGTCCCAGGTTTTTCTGGGTCTGCCTACTCCATGGCTACCGTCTATTTTTTATCGCCGTCTTTTAACGTAGTCTTCTCTCGAGTAAACAACATCTGATCCCTCTTATTCCTAATTTCTCCCTTAGTTCATTTATGCTTTGCCGTTCACGTATATTACTATTACACATCCAGCGGAGCATGCAAGCTTCGTTTCTCTCCACTCTGCGTATAATTTCTGCACACAATACCCAGGTTTCACTGCCATGTAACATTGCTGTTCATATGCAGGCATCATACAGCCTGCCTTTCATTTTTAGGGAGAACCCTTTAGCGGCCAATAGTGGTATAAGCTCTCTGAACTTTTTCCATCCCATTCTGACTCTAGCTACTGTACTTTCAGAGCACCCTCCTCCGCTGCTGATTTTGTCACCCAGGTAACGGAAGCTGTCCACTATTTCTATAGAACCATCTGTGCAATGGAATGAGCTAGTATTCTGTGGGCACTTGCTGCTACTTATTGCACCAGAGCACCGGCCACATATAAAATCTATATTCTTAGTTAGCTTACCTGTGATCCCACTCCATCTTTTATGCACCCATACTTTGCATTTGGGACATAAAATGGAGTTTCTGCTTATTCCTTTCCTACACACTGAGCATAGCCATTTCCCAGATGGGACCGGTGCCTTATTTTCCTTCCTACAAACTAGAACTTTAGTCTTAGACAAGTTAACTTTAAGGCCTTTTGATTCTAGGCCATGCTTCCATGTTTGGAATTTCTTCTCTAGTTCAGCCATTGATTCAGCTATGAGCGTTAGATCATCTGCATATAGGAGTTCCCATGGGCAGCCGGTCTTGAACTCCTCTGTTATAGCCTGAAGGGCAATAATAAATAGTAGAGGGCTAAGGACGGAGCCCTGATGTATAATGTATATATATATATATATATACATGTATAATGTATATATATATATATAAACGTTTGAATTTGTAAAGCCAAAACAATGCAGGTATGGACATAGAATAAAAAATGTAAATGCAAAAGATATTGTTGACAATTAGTCTTTTACCTTAGATTTATTTAAACGTCCTTAATTTTCGAGATAATATCTCTTTGGAGGGAAGTAAAGCAGTTAAACCAGTGTTCTAAATAGCTTGCCAAGCTTGACCCAAGAAACTGCCTATGAGATGCAACCTCAAGAGACCAGGTTTATCTTTCAACATAGCCCCCACCCCCACCCCTTGCGGACCACACACTTTTTCCATCAGTGTTGCAGTTCTTGGATCCCATTTGTGAACAAGCTTACATCCTGCTGGTAAAAAAAAGCCATCAACAGCAGATATGACATCATCATCACTGCGATACTAGTTCCCAGCCAAGTGTATCTAGATAACCTGGTACCTTATTTTATCAGCTACATGAACTGAGGCATTGCCGGTAGTGATATCCATATACTTATCCACTCATCTATCTTGCGCTTTTTAAGCTTTCTCTTGAAATTTGTTCACCCAAAGGATGTATTCTAGCCATGCATTAAATTTGAAATATTTAAAATTTTATTAGATGGGTTTGATAAATTTCTTTCTATTATACCTAATCAAGAATTTTTTTTTTTAAATATATAAACTGGAGGAATAGAATTTATTATCAACCATGATCAGTTTTTTGACTGACTACAATGTGGGTGTAGGACCTCTTGTTATTCAGTTACTATCAAATGTGGAATAATATCTCCCATATAAAGACTATAGATTTAAATTAGCCTTTTCATAAATTGCAATAGATTTGTGATGGATGGGAGATTAAATATTTGAATCATTTTTATGCCAACCCAACCAAAAACCAGTTCTAGCTCTATGAAACTAAATCACCCAAAACATAACAATTTTAGACAAGAACATTTTGTAAATAAAGTTAAATTGCAAATACTTAGTAATGGAATCATTAATGATTTTATTAAGTCCCTCAAAATACTTTAATTAATTGAAATATAGTGTATTTTGTTAGAAATACAGTAATGAAAGGGTTAGTCCAGAAAGGAGACTTAATGCTCATAAACCCAGCACACTCTCTCAGATTGGTGTGGTTGATAGTCAGCTTGAATGCCTGCAAGTTGTCTGTAGGGAAAACAGGTAAAACTGTTAACCCTATGTCATCTCTGATCCAGCTGACATTGGCCATCATATCCTTCATTTTTCAGCCGTAGTTATTCAATATGCTTTTCTTTTCATTTTTTTTTATAAATCGCAGTGTGATTCGAAGGGTATTTGATTACTATCTCTAGCAGCTAGCATTATGTAATTATCAGATAAAATGTTTTGAAGTGTTTAATTCTGCCAACTTCAATTTTCACTCTTCTAAAGTTAATATAAAGTACCAGTTGAATACTAAGGTTGATTTAATTGACTCATTCTGGTATCTTCCAGGTTTCTTCTAGCAAGAGACTATAGCTGAGATTCCTAAATGAATTTGCTTAGTGCTGGTTGTTCTTTCAGAGCTGATGAAATTGTAAACCCCAATAACCATAGTATTCCTGTGAGGAGCGGTCTCATATAACTCCTATAATTAACAGGATAGTGTAATATATCTGCCAATATATCTATCTAATGCAAGTCATCAGAAGCACCATCAAGAAAAAGGCTTTTAACAATGTTGATATTTGGAAGCAGGCTAGAAAAATTAAGCAATGCTTTGACTCAAGACAATGCATTATAATTTTTTTTTTTTATGACATACAGAAGTAATGAATACCAAATATTCCCCCTTCACCTATTGGCATCCTTTCCAGATTTTCTGACATTTTGTTTGTCTTCAAAGCACTTAAATAAGGATCTCTAAATGCTAAGTCCATTCTATTCCACTCCCTCTACCATTCTCTTATATTTAGCTACTTTTACAAGAGCAGCCTAAACCTCATTTACACAAATTTTGTTTAACCCTTTCGTTGTCATATTTCTAATGAAAGACACTGCCTATAATTTTGAAAATAATCAAGAATTTGGAGAGATTTAGTAATATAACTAACTTTCTCATTATTAAGCTGTTTGGATTTTTAGATAAATATAAAGTTCGAGTAAATAGCTTTATATCATAGGATCAAAGTCAGTTTGGTATCAAACGGTTTAAGAAACTATGAATGCAGGTATAGATTGTGGTTAAGAAGTTTGCTTTGTAATGATGCAGTTTAGGGTTTGATATCACTACTGCATGGCATCTTGGGAAAGTGTTATCTACCTTGGTCTCAGTTCAACCAAAGTCTTGTAAGTTAAATTTGTTATTTGGAAACTGTATGGAAGTTTGTTGGATGAATAGTCCTTTTCTCAAGTGGTAGAATTAATCTGTCACCCAGTTTAACACCACCATGGGTGCTTTTAACAGAATCCATTCTGTTGCAAGTATTTGGATTATGTCCCCAATCTGAGGATGACTGCCATCCTTTGTCTTAGGTGCTGCTCTTCTAAGTCATAAAAAAGAAAAAATAACCAGTTATTCTGTTAATTATAATTCTATAAGGGAGTGGTAGCAAAAAATAAAAATATTAGTGAATTATATTCATTTTTGACAGTGAGCATGCAAAATAGTGTAAGTGTGTGTGTATGTGTGTATTTGCACATGTGCGCTCGCAGTATAACTATGAGTATAACTATAAATATCAGTATGTTATGCTTTACACAACACATTTGTTTTGGTTCTCTGTATTTATTATAAAAAAAACTATAGTTTCGTTTTAATTTGATGTGGGGTGGAAGAGTGGATGTTGTGAGTTTTGTGTCTCTCTCTCCCAAGATCCTTTCCAGTGTAAATGATATGGCTACAACTGGGAATTAAAACCGTCTCACTTTTTCTTCTCTTGACACCATCACCACCCAACCTTCTATCCTGTGAAAGATACCTGTTAAAGTCTACTTAGGTTGGAATTCGAACACAGAATTCTGATATATGATACTCGTTGTTAGACATTTAATCAGGCGTACTACTGTTTCTACCAAACTTGCTGTCCGTTGTTATATATACTACATGTTCTTTTAACCTTAGATCAGTTCAGATTAAGCAGCGCTATGATCAAGTGTTCTAGCTGTGACCTATATTTTGCCTTTATCATCAAGGGTATGGTGTGTTTTGAGGGAGATTTAGTTGTTATTTCTAGCAAATCGAATGATTATAAAAAGGCTTCTGATATTGGTAGAAAGCTTCACGTTTGTGACTATTATATCGACCTCAGTAATTAACTGGTATTCCATTTAATCGACCCCAGAAGTATAAAAAACGTAGTCAACATCAACAGTATTTGAACCCAGAACATCGCAAGGAGTTTAACAATACCTATTAGTCTATAACTACCCAACACGGGCTACTACTGCCCATTTTTTGCGAATGCAAGAACCTCACATAATCATAATCCGATCTCCCCTCCCTGGTAATTCTGTGTATGGGCGGGGCTGATATTTGCCTGTGGCATTTCCTTATATGGTAGGAGTTAATAATTTCACTTACTTTCATTTCACAACTTTCATATTAAATGGGTGTAAAGATAGACGGCGGAGATATAAAGGCCATTGACTACATTATGTATTTGCGCTTGTGTATCTGTATGTGTGCGCGGCTTATTGAAAGGCAAGTCTGTTCAGCGAGTGTGTATGTGTGTATACACCCCCCTCCCCTATTATTATGAAAGAGACGCGCCATAACCTCACGTAAAGCTAGATAAACGTATGTGTGAGAGGAATACGAACTGGGCTTATGCATATGACCGTTTATATGTATTATGTGTGTGTACAAACAACTGTAAGCATGTTTTTTAATGCAGTGTTGATCCAACTGTATATATACTAGCATGGGTTGGCTAGTTCTGCCAATACAAACATTGATACGGACTGTTCGAAAGTGGTGGTAAGAAACCCTAGGAAAGCTGGACAGCAGGTCTTCAGAGAAGACCTGCTGTCCAGCCCCTCCGCCGCCTCTCAAGCGAGTGTGTTTTCAGCTTCTTTGCTCTACCATGAAGAATTTGAGTAATACCCGAAAGCAGCAAAGTTTGGATATCCATTGTATTTTCGTCATAAGTAAACAAAATAAATAAAACCCTTAACTCTTCATAGAATCGCAGGGACGCTATCTTGACACGGCCTATCTTAGGCATTTTTTAAACCTGTCGGAATTCATCCCGACGATGTTTTCCAGAAAGAGAGTGTGGGGGGGGGGGAACAACCCCAGTGTTAGTTTTGTACTTTATTTATCGACTTAGAATGGGTTAAAGGCAAAGTTGACTTTGGTAGGATTAAAATATTGTATTTTTGTTTTGTTTTGTTTTTATACGACGTCTTAGTTTTGTTATACATCTCTTGTAAGTTCAAAACCCAATATAAAGTTTAAACTTATTGGAGATTAATTAATCATGTTGACAAATTGTTTTCTAACTTTTCAACTTACATAGTTTTAAATCCTTCCGCAGTTATCATTCAGGAAAAGTATGGACATTTTGTGTGATATTCACTTTGGAATAGTACAGGGTGTTTAAGCAAGAGGTTGAGTGGTAAAACTAAATGTCTCTTTGTTGGATTTGATTTTAAATACGGTCAGATATTTGGGTCAGTTAAATTGACCACATTTTCTTAAACTGATGTATTTCTGTTTGTTAGAAATCGTTATAGCAAATGTTTGACCTACACACTGTTGTGCTATAAATTTCTCTCTCTCAGAGGGTCGCAACTTTAGTTATGTCCCTTTACGTTCTGAGTTTAAACCGCACGAGGTTAACTTGGCCTTTCGTCCTTCTGTTGTCGATAAAATACGTATTACTTAATTTCACCCCCCGCCCGTATATATGCTAATATAGTGTCTGTGTTTGCCATGCTTAATTCTGTAGCGGTATCGTGTGTCTGTTAAAAAAAAGGGACTTAGATATAGATAATTCTAACTTAAACGTCTTCAGAAGAAAATCTTTTACTCTAATAGTTCGCATAACACCCCTCGTTACTTAGTTTCTTATCTCTATAATTGATTTAAATGAGCTTTTGGTAGAGTGAGACGATTAACACCTCACTGGCAACGTCGCAGTGTCTAAGCAATTAAAGACAGCCCTGGTTCGGGGGTTATTGTTTTAATGAATATTGATGTTTTAAGGAATTTGGTACGAGCGAATCCAATGACCGTGTCTTCGGTGATATGATTCTACTGCCAAAGAAACAAAAACAAAGCTGATACAGATGAAATTCTGTGCCACACAAAAGGCTTATGGCAGAACTCTCTGCAATGGGTGTGAAGGATAATCTTTTTAACTGGTTGAAGTCCTTCATTCTCAGTCGAAGAGAGGTAGTCACGGTTCTGGGACAGCATTCTTCACCATATGAGATGTCATCTGGTGTACCACAGGGATCTGTTCTTGGGCCCCTTTTGTTTGTGGCATATATTAATGACATAGATGCCAACTTAAAGAATACCACAGTACTAAAGTACGCAGATGACATCAAGCTGTACCTTGAGATAAAAAGGACAGATCCTGAACACTATAGATCTTGCTTGCAGTCTGACCTGGACACAATGCAACAATGGATCTCAGACTGGCAACTCAAGCTAGCTGTGGACAAGTGCACCACTATACATTTTGGGAGTAAAAACCCAGCGTCCACATACTCCCTCCACAGCACTAATATCAAGAAATCTTCTTGTGAACGTGACCTAGGCATAACGGTCAGCAGCGATTTGCGTTGGACGAAGCACGTCTCTAAAATTGTCAAGAGGGCCGAGGGTGTCTTAGTATCACTCAGCAAGACCTTTGTCAGCCGCTCTCCAGCTATCTATTTAAGGCTGTACATTGCTATGGTGCGGCCACACTTAGAATTTGCATCACCAGTCTGGAACCCCTATCTTGCTCAGAACATTGACCGCCTGGAAACTGTTCAGAGACGTGCAACCAAGCGAATACCCTCCGGCAGGCATCTACCATACTCTGAGCGCCTTGCTTCCCTGGGCATGGATACATTGAAGCTCCGACGCCTGGCAACTGACTTGGTAAACACCCACAACATTGTTAACCATGTTGCCAACAACAACCCTGAGTACCTTTTTGATTTCCATGTGTCTAACACAGGTGGGCATGCCCACAAAGTCAGAAAACAGTACAGTTCCCATGACTTTCGGAAACATTTTTTCACGCTCAGTTGCTGAAGCATGGAACAAACTACCTGCATCGGTTGTTAGCTGTCGAGACACTGCATCCTTTAAGGCCTCCATGCTTTCCGAGATTCGCCAACACTACACCTAATGTTCCCCCTCCATACACATACACACATGTATATCATGATCCCTACACTATTCACTTCCTTGACATTTGTGTATTATTCTATGTACTATACATGCACCTTTGACGAGTTGTAGTGCACCTGAGCACTTTACACAATAATTTCATTATTATAGCTGTGTATGTTTATAAACCGTACAAATATATTGTAAAAGAAGAAAAAAAGAAAACATTTTCGTTCATAAAGAGGTATGACTGAGCGGCTGAGGCATAAATATCAGTGAGATGGTAAGCATCGTACCTATTTTGGTATATCAAGGGTTTAAGGTATAAGACATGCCATGGATTCATATCTAGCCACTATCGTTTCATGTCTTAAAGCGGAGATGTTAGAGAAATACAATTTTAAGATGTAAGGGAGATAACTGCTTTGTTTGTTGACTGATAGGTGAAGCTGGACTTGTCGTTCTTGTTATCATCTTTGATTTATCGTCTGCTTTCATCGTTTTTTTTTTTTTGTTGTTATCGTTGAAAGTATAAATACGCCTAAAATCAAGAATTGACCTGTTTAAGGTAATCGTTGCTGACATTGGAACACATTTGGTCGTAGGTCTGCTCGACTTGGGAGTTAAACAATAACAACCACCTCTCGTCACGTAGGTTGTTTTTACACAGTAGAATTTAATATTGGAAATCACCAATGACTTAAACACAAGTCACTTGGACAGTATCTCTGATATTTGTGTAGTGATATAAGAAAATAAAATCAATATTCTCCACTATGTTGGTACTAATCTCTGCTCTGTGTTAGAGAATTGTCAAAAACTGACCCAAATGCTGCATTGTGACATTCTTATATCTATTATGGAACATGTCTCTTGAAGACACAAATATGTACATGTTATGTGAGTAGCTAAATTGGAAATCTTAATTTTTTTTCTGTTGTTATTGTTGAATAGTCCACAGGTCATTCTCAATCAAACAGACTTATGTCTAATGAAAGTTATATTTTAATGAAGGCCCAAATGTTTGCAACAGAGTGTAATAAAGGAATCCTAAGGCCAGTGGTGTCTACCACCCAAACAACAAAAATAGTCCCTCCAACAAGATTCCACACAGTCACTATGTTAACCAAATTCCACTCACAAGGCTTTAGTTAACCCAAGGCTATTAAAGAAAATACTTGTCAACATGCAGTGGGTTTAAACAACAAATCACATAGTTGCAAAACGAAATTCTTAACTACACAACCATGCCTGCACACATCCATTCACCGAAACATTTTTACCTAGTTTGTTTGATTGATTAATTATTATGAGAGGGCTCTTTAGTTGAGTCAATGACCATCACACTTTCTAGTGTTGGTGCCAGTAAAAAATGCACCAACCACAGCCTTTAAGATGGTTGATAAGAGGGCATCCTGCTATAGAAAACGTGTCAAGAAGGGGTGAAGAGGGCCCATCAGTTGTGACCTTACACAACCACCTTTATAGTCTTTATGATCAATATGATAAACGCATGCAGGACACTTTGTAAAGTAGCTGGTAATAGGAAGGGCACCCAACTGTAGAAAAGTTGTATCAAAGATGTGACAACCTCCCTAGTGCAGGTGCCATGATAAAATACATTCATTAGAGTGCGGTAATGTATGTGAGATGTGTCCCCAGGAACTTATGTAAGCAAGATGCAAGCTTCTGGTTCATTTGTGAGGTTAGTAGCTTTGTTTGAGTAGTGACTCAGTCTGTGACAACCCATCCAACCTTTACTAGCAGGAAAAATGGATGTTAAATTATGATGATACTCTGACATGAGAGCAACTACTGAAGTTAACGAGTCTGAACATGTTATCAATGATTTATAACAGAGCAAAATTGAATAATAAAATTTTGTTCTATGTTATTTTACTTTTTTAGCAAGTAATTTAGATATTAAGTACACTCTTATATGAAAAACAAAATGCAATAGAAATGTTCATATACATAAGGGGCATAGCAGCACAAAGCATAAAATATTGTCAAATATTGACCAGGTATGTTAGTGATTTAAAATACGATCAAATACTGACCATATCATCATTATAGTTTTTGAATCTGGTTATCTTTGCTGGTATAAGTTGGACAGGAATTGAGTCTTATTACCAGATGTCCTTCCTAAGGTTAACCTTTTTAATCACGCCTTATGAAATACAAGGCTACAATGTAGGTGTCATGACAAAATACAAGGATACGTGTAGCTGTCACGACAAAAAAACACACAGTCCACGCTGTAATGTGGCCGTGTAGGTAACACGGTAAAAACCTCCCAGTCCACACTGTAAACGTGGTTGGTGTTAGGAAGGGCATCCAGCCGTAGAAAACCCGCCAGACAGTCCTATACGAGCAGGACAACCAATCTTGCCTCAAGTGGGAAAACTCCCGTCCAAACCCATGCAAGCGTGGAAGATGGACGTTAAACGATGATGATGATGATGATAATATACCTATTCTAAAAACTAGGATACACACAGCATAGGTAAAGGTAAAGGGCGCTTAACTCCTAAAGGAGTTGTAGGTGTGTCATCTTGAAACACAACATAACTTGGGCATTTTAATCCTGGCAGAGCCCATCTCTATCTCAGCTGAAACACAGTTAATTTCTCCCAGAGCTTATTTTTTACACAGCAAGCATCATTAGGTATTTTTCCCTCAGTCATTCATTTAAGTTATGGCACCATACAGTATTCATCCACTAAAACTTTATATACATCTCTAGTTACTTAATAATATATGCAGCAAAGGTCACATATGCTTTGCTGATGAAATCTTGTAAGACTATTGTTGTCACAGTACTGCTAAAGATCAGACCCACTCCCCCATTGCATTCCATATTTCATTTTATTTAATTCAAATTACAGGGATTGTCTCTTGACTTTCTTTCCTGAGTTAGTCATTAAAATAGTAATTTATTATCCTCATTATAGATGTAATTTTAATTAATTAAAATTTCTTCACTGACTATATTATGTTAGCATCCACTTAACTAATTGTAGATGTCATAGTTAGTAGTCTAAATAAAGTATTGTCAAATAATATCTATATCTAGAAAAAATATTTTCTTTGTTTTTATTTATAAACTAGTTCATATTGGTTCAAATGCTTTTTCTGGCTATGAAACATAATGGTAGATACAGGCTGTGTATTGGCTGATCAAATTGGTTTGAAATTTGATTGGTCATTGTTTAAGATTATATTTTATGTTTCTGTTCTGCTGTTTGATGCTCTATAAGTGGCATTCTATAGAACCCAATTTGAGGCCCCCATCAGTTACTAATGACCATGGTTTTGCACCTACAAAGTTTCCCTCCGAAGCACAAGCCTGGGCAAGGTTTATTTGTGGAAGACCACCAGTCATCCATGCATACCAGTCTCCCCTCTCCACACCACTGATTTTTTCCAAGCAATGGCCAATACAGCTTGGCACCAGTGATATCGCAACTCATTTCTACAGCTGAGTGAAGTGGAGGAACGTGAAATAAAGTGTCTTGCTCAAGGACATAACATATCACCCGATCCTAAAGTCATGTACCTTCTATAGAGTCCAATAAAGTGCTACAAATCCAAACCTCCAATATGTATTTAGTCCAATACTGTACCACATCTACTAATATAACTTTGCCATACATTTAGTCCAGCACTCTACCATTTTTATTACTGTAACTTTGTTCAATATTGTATTGTTTCTCTTAATAGAACTTTGCCATACATTTTGTGGACAATTTGATTAAATCAAACCATGTACTTGACTAGTACTTATTTTATCAATCTTGGCGGGATGAAAGGTGAAAGTCAACTTGTACTGTTTAAATTCAGAACATATTGCGACATGGCTAAGGCATTTAATTCATTGCCCTACTATTACTGCCACCCTCCACACAGAACTGCCCTTTTAATAAGAATAATAGTTTCTAATTTAAGCACAAGCCCAGCAATTTTGGAAGAGGAGAAAGTCAATTAAATAGGCTCTTCAATACTTGACTGGTACTTTATTTTATCAAACTCAGAAGGATGAAAGGCAAAGTTGATCTTGGTTGGATATGAACTCAAAATATAAAAAGTTGGAACAAATACCATAAAATATTTTGTCCTGTGCTCTAATGATTCTGCTAACAATAATGATTTCTAACATGGAAGAATATAGTGAATTACCATATATATATACTTGAATATAAGCTGAGGAATATGTAACCCCCAAAATCGATGGAAAAATGGGAGGTTAGCTTATGTACACCATCTAAACAATGTGCTGATTAGCTGCTTTGGTTTATAAACAGGGTTTGGATTTTTACCTATTTCTCAGACATAAAAC
>OZ024740.1:288482722-288507722 GCA_964016885.1 Eledone cirrhosa
TTCACTCAGGCCATTCTTGCCTCTCTCACCCATCTTTCAACAAAATGCTGGGAAGAGAGCACTTCCCTCTCTACCCTGATTTTCCTTTTCAACTGAAATTCGAAAAAGTTAATCAGGGCATCATCGAAGAGGTAAGTGCTCGTCTTCAGCCCTTTCAAACGTGTCCACCATACTATCTCTTTCACCATGGCCACCAGACAGATAAAAACTGCCTGCCCTTCCCAGCTAAAGGAAGAGGGCGGGGCAATCCTCACGATAGACTCAGCTGATAGCTGGATCCGTCCTACACATAATAATAATGATGATGATTTCTAACATAGGCATAAGCTTATGAATTTTGTTGGGGGATACAGTCAATTAGATTATCCCTAGTACTGGATTGGTATTTTATTTTATCACCTTTTGAATGTTGAAAAGCGAAGCTGAACACTGCTTGGTTTGAACTCTAAATGTAAATTACCAAATAGAAGTGTTGTACTAAATTCTTGGCAGTATGTTAACCCATGGATTCTTCATTCAGAGTTCATATCCTGTTGGGTTGAACTTTGTCTTTCATCCCTCTGGGAGGAACGGGCTCAATGAAATAAGCTCTGTAATGTACGGAGGTCAATTCAATTCAATATATTTGTCTCGTGTGTTCTTTTGGGTAAATATAAGAACTAATTAATACTGTTATTATATAGTTGTAGTAAGGGTGGTAGATTGGCAGAAATGTTAGGTGTTGGATGAAGTGCTTTATGATACTGTCTCTTTTTTTTATGTTCTGTTCAAATCCTGCTGAAGTCAACTTTGCCTTTCATTCTGCTAAGGCTGATGAAATACAGTACCTGTCCATTACTGGTGTCAATGTAACTGACTTTATCCTCCTACAAGATTGCTGGCCTTGTGCCTATGTTAGAATTTTAGAAACCATTATATGGTTATGGTGGAATGGCTGAAACAGTTGAGTTTCGAGGTATTAATTGTGTTATTTATTTGCATCTGTTTACAGTTAGTGTTCAAATCCCATAGGGGTTGATTTACTGATCCTCTATCATACTGTTCTCTTCTGTCCCTACTACAATAATTCCTGCCCCTCTGAACTAGCAAGCTGTGTGCCACCTCTGCCTCCAGCCTCATGAAGCCCCATGGTGTCTTTCTCCCACCAAATCCTGCAGTAATCAGTTTAACTAAACCTTCCTCTACAGAACTGTGGCCCTGTTGAGACAAAATATATAATCAACCTCATAGTATCACCAGTTTGGGAAAGCCTATAAAGGTTCTTACATGAATCAAGTATTACAGTGTCTGTCTCCTACTTTAATTTCGTTTTATTGTGGAATCCATTTATTTAGGAATTAAGTATTTTTGAAAGCAATAACTAGCTAACATTAAGCAAATAAAGACCCAATAATTTTGATAACAATAACTGGTTGATAACATTATTTGCTATTATAGTATGTGGTTTCTACTCTAATAATCTGTTTTTCTGAATTTAAATTCCTCCTGGTTAACTTTTGCCTTCATCCTTTTAGGATTTATAAGCTAAACACCAGATAATTACTGGGTTAACCTTGTACCTTGTTTTAGAAATTGTTGTTGTTTAGCTCCTGAGTAGATCTATGATCAAAGGTTTTCCAACCATGACCTGTCCATCCTTCTTTTAGGCATAGTATATCTCAGATTACATTATCATGTGACCTTTCTTTATTGATATGACAGGATGTAATTTGATTGGGATTTGTTTACTATTTCTAGTAAGTCAAACAACTAAATAGTTTCCTTTGTTGGCTTAAAGAAAGAGTAGTTTGGTACATGGATAATATTGTTGATTTGATTGGCGTTTAGTTATGTACTGAGTTGAATGCTCACTTTACTTTACATCTTGGTTGAATAAAAAAAAAAAATAACAAGTTACCTACTTTTTAAAGTCAAATAAGGAAGGGCAATGCCCATGATCATTATAAGATCATTTAGACTGGTGTGGGAAATAGGGAACGAAACCACTATTCTTTGGTTGCTGCTTACCACAACTTCTATAAGGTAGCCCAATTGGAAGTCTGGTCATGTAGCTAGCTCATTCAGAAAATATGGTCTGTCTTTCAAGGCATGACTCATGCGTTGGACCTCCTGTTGTGTCTGTTGGAGAGTTTCCATTTGATGACTACTTCCACCTGTACTCCCTCTAACAAACTATGGCACTATGCAATGGAAGCTGCTGTGGGAAGCAGTATCTCAAGATAGCAATTCTCTGATCTGACAGTGGACTCTATCAAATGCATCAAACAACTAAATGGTAGTTTAAAACCATGCTATAGATTAAAAGTCTATTGACTTTATGTCCCCTAAAATTTGCATTCTTTTATTTAATGTTGGAAATAATTGTTATTAATATTGTTACTGTTAATTAAGACAGTAGGAGTAACAGAAATGGTATAGTCCCAGACAATATACATTATTATATCTAGTTTTATTCCTTTGTTTTGAGTTGAAATCCTGTTGTGATCCTTTTAAATCTCTAGCTTTGATAAAATATGTACCAGTCACATATGGGGATCAATATAATTCTGCTATATAATGTAACTGAAATCAAGATTCTTATGTAAATGTGTTAGAACACAACAAAAGTTGTTTTTTTTTATCTATATATCTAAAACAGAGAATGTCTATCTGTCTCACTCCCTAAAACTCGAGAACCACCCAACCGATTGTTTTCAAACTTTACACATGTAATACTTATGGTCGTGTGAGTGTTTTGAGCAAACAATATTTCAAATTTTCAATGCCATAGGGACCGCATTAGGCGCCGTTTAGCGATCACTCTATAATTCTTAGTCTGTCTTTTTAGATAGATACATAGCTATAATATCTGTATGTCTGGCTGTCTGCATTACGACATTATGACGCTATCTGTGTGTGTGTGTATATATATATATATATATATATATATATATATATATATATATATATAGCGTGTGACGTTTTTCGAAATATTTACTTCTGCGTTCACAGATTGATTTTTTTTTTTAGTTTCAGAAGATCCCGTTAAGAGTGAAAGCGATCCTTTGCTTAAACTTTAATCTGTTATTTTAATATATATATATATATAATTATATATTCGTGTACAGATATTTTTGCATACACAATAACAAAATATAAACAAACGTATTTATTTCACGAGGCTCGACAGCAGTAAAAACAACAACAACAAAAAAGAGAGGGAACGCAATTACATACTTTTGAAAATTCTTAATGGAAAATTATTTGCCTATTCACCCAAGGCGACTTCACTTTTTATTAGGACTTCTGCATCAATTGGTGAACATATGACGTAACTGTTTCAGAAAGCAGGGATAAACATGCCAATCTATGTTTAGAATCCCGAGCAACGCCGGGCCATTCTGCTAATATCTATCTAAAAATATATTGGACATTGTATCAACTGTGAAAATCTCACTTTTTCAATCATATGATAATGAGATTTTACTTGCGATTTCATTTAGATTATGAACAATTCTATGACTAGTTTCTTGCTGGTTGGTGCTTGTGTCTGGACGAGGGAGGGAGAGGTGGCAGTTACAGGCATGTTGGTAGGAAAAATGTTAAGTAAGAAACCATTAGTCAGAATGTATGCAAGTATTTTAACTGAAATATCTTCAGGTATTCCAGTCATTCAAGTAATTACAGAATTAATTAACTTGTGATTAATTTTGGATTAACGAAAGGAATAATATTTGTATTTTTTTTTTTAAAACTGTCTACCATTGAGACCTCACTTGCTAAGTATTCTTCAAAAACATTTGAAAAGAAGAAGCAACTGTTTTTACTCCATACATAACTACAGTTAAAGGAAAGCCAGGGAAGGGGATTAACAGACTTAACTGTCGATATTTTGTGATATGACAATGCTAATAGTAATAATTGTTTCTACGTTAGGCACAAGGCCAGCAATTACCCAGTGTATTACTGGTACTTTATTTTATCGACCCCGTAAGGATGAAAGGCAAAGTTAACCTCAGCGGGATTTGAACTCAGAATGGCAAGGGCCGTAACTCTATGGCGTCCGACCCTCTACCAATACTGCCAATCCACCGCCACAATGCTAATAGTAATAATGAAGGTTGCGAATTGGCAGAGGTGTTAGACCGTTAGAGAGAATAATTTGCCATATTCATTTTGACTCTCTGCTCTTTGAATGCAAATCCTGTTGGTGTCAACTTTGCCTTTCATTCATTCAAGGTCGTTAAAAAAGTACCAGTCTAGTACTGGGGTCGATTCTTCCTCTATATCCCTTTCTCATTTCCATTCTCTCGCTCTCGATTCTTCTCTGGAAGAAATCTACTGTGTTCAGACCAGGAAAGATGATGAGCTCCGCCATGTTTTTAAAGAATGCTCTAGAAATACTATATGTCAATGCTGCACCCCTAAGACTACCCCAGGAGTTACGGGTCCATACCATAATGATAGTAATAATAATTTTAGGATGAAATGTAAACAAGGGGGTGGGGAGACAACAATAGAAAGGAACTTGCTTTATTTCATTTTTACCCCCCCCCCTCTCTCTCCCTCACACACACACACATTGTATTACGTTGGCAAATTGTGCTCCATAAAAAGTAAAGTGTATTGTGCTCCATAAAGAGTAAAGTGTTGGCCCATTGCCATATAAAAAGTCAAGAGTCAACTTTAATGTATGTTCAAAGAGAAAAGTAGCAATAGTTTTGAAGTCTGGGCTTTAAAGAGCCTCTTCTGGCAGTCTGAAGAAATTCATTAACCTTTTCATTACCTTATTTTTAAAATAAAATCCACTGCCTATGGTTTTCTATTAATTTTGAAATTAATCCAGAATTTATAGGGATTTTGTAATATAATGAACATTTCATAACTTAAAATTTTCTTACATATGATGAAAAGTTTTAATTTACTTATGAACACTTTAAAAAAAGCTGCTTTGTATTATAGAACAAGGGGCAATTCCAGGCAGCTTGGTATCAAAAGTGATAAAACTGAAACTTTGAAGTCACTGTTGTGTGGTGAACATTGCTACAGCTTGTTTTGTGTGGATGTGCTATAGGTTATACAGAGGCACTCATTTAACATGGCACCAGGTTCACATCATTGCTATTCTGAGTTTCCTGTGTAGAGTTATGTATGTCTTCTTCTTTGCTCATTTATTCCTGGGAGGATCGTGAGGAAAGAGTCCTCATACACTCCTTCTAGCGGGTCCTGTCAGAAGCAACCATCTCCAGCTAATCCAGCTGGATCCCCAAGCGTGACCAGCCAAGCTCATGGATGTTATCTAACCTTCTTGCTCAGGGTCTACCCTTAGGTTTCTTGCAGGTTGGTTTTGCCCATAAAATTTGTCCTATGATAAAACAAACCTATATTTGCCCATACTCTGCAATATTAGTGTTAGCTGTTTGATCATTCCTGATCAAAAATATCCAGCAATGGGTAATAATCATTACCTTTCAAGGGTAAAGAAAAGCATCATCCATACCTTTGTCTCAAGTATGTATAAAACATACCTACAATCAAATATTGAATCAACATTGAGATTGAACTGGGGCTAAAAACAACTAAAATATAAACCTTATTTAGTCCCAAATTAGGCCTATGATCAAAAGTATTCCTGTCACGACCGTGCATCCTTCTTTTTTTTTTCCCCTTCGTATATGGTAGTACGATGTGATTTCAGGGAGATATAGTTGCTATTTCTAGTAGATATAGTCACCATGTTGACGCTTCCTCATGAGCTTGTAAATCTAGCTATTACCAGTAATGTACTCAATTCAGTAATGAGTCAATCCAGTGACCTTCTGCTATTGTAAGATATTCTTATTTATTTATCGGTGTCGTTGTCTACTACCACCACCGCTACTGCTATTACCCTTACTATAACTACGACTACTACTTCCACTAACAATGCCACTCACATTAATACTAACAACACAACCATCACAACAGTAATGACCAACCGACACTATATTCACCTTTACTTAAACCACTATATACCATATCCGTCTCTCTTTCTTCTGTACCCCCCCCCCCACTTTCTTCACCCTTTTTACTGCCTAACTGCGTATTGAACACTGACCAATCGTTTCTTCTTAAATACAGTCTTACCTGAATACAAGATACCAACCTACATTCTCACATCCTTTTAGACACTACTAACCTGCTTGTTAGTCAAACCAACGAGGAAGTATCTTCGCAGTCGCTCGACGTGCTAGAAATAGCAGCCAAAAGGTCGCTCAAATCACAACCTAACGTCTTGAAGATGAAAAGGGCAAATAGGAATATAGGGTCCTAAAAAAGGGAGGGATAGGATTTTCACAATTGAAATGACTATTGATCAGGTCTAATCTAGAGTGAAACTACTACTACTACTACTACTACTACCACCACCACCACCACTATTAACTATTTTTACATTTGGCACAGGGCCAGTAATTTAGAGGAGGAGGTAAGTTGGTTATATCGACTCCAGTACTTGACTGGTACTTTATTTATCGACCACGAAACGATGGAAGGCTAAGTTGACCCCAGACGGGATTCGAATGCAGAACATAGAGCTGTAACTATGCCGCAAAGCATGTTGTCTGACGTTCTAACGATACGTTAATCCAGCGCCGTTACTGCTACTACTACTACTAATAGTTTATTAGCTACACAGAACTAACATTAAGCAAACAATAAAGACAGCACAAGACGGTACAGTATGGATAGTTTGTGTATAAAAAAGGGTTATAACAAAAACTAAAAGAATAAAAATAAATAAAACACAAACAAAACCAATTCCCCAATACGACTAATAAAAGAATGTTGCTTGCACTGTTCATATGCGAATGTCAAGTCAACCTGTTGATCTAGTGGAGTCCGCAGGGCTTGTGGGTGTGTTCTTATTCTTGTGACTAACGAAATATAACAAAAACATGTCATTCGCACCATTGTTGTTGTTCCCCCACCTCCGTCTCAGCACTGATTGAGCTGACCTATGAAAATCCTGTCTTGTTCTGTCTTTTTAGTGTGGTGATCAGGTATAATGTATCTAGGATTAGATTATCCAGTATATCCTTCCCCCTTTGTAGTAGAGGTATAATATGAGGGAAATATTGACAGTTATGAAAGGTTAGTTAGGATTGCATGTGTATATGTATATGTGCATATATACCTGTATAAGTGTGTATACGTATGTGTATGTATTCATATATATACTTGTGTGTGTATATATGGGTGTATATGCATGTATGTATATGTTTACACACATAGTTATAAAGTTAGTTTTTTGTATTTATTTTTACTAATAAAAAAAAGAAGACAGTTAAAAAACCACGTGCGACTTATCTACCGGACCGTGCTTGAAATTCGTACAAATACACACGGGCAAAGTATTAAATATGTTGGGTTGGCTGATCACAGTATTTGGTCTATACAAGTATCGGTGTGACACTATATGTTGATGACGAAAATAAAAATGTCTTCTATGTATTCGAAACGTAAATGTGTAATTTCTATTAACCGGATATACTTCTAATACCTGTAGGACGCTATGTTATGGAAGCCTCGACAATAGATCTTGAAATAAAGAAACGAAAATATCTCGTTCGATTCAGCAAAATATTTCGATGTGTGGTGATTTAAGAGCAACAATAAATCTTTTCGATTCGGGTGTATAAACTATCTACAGTTTCTTCATTTTGCTAGATTGTACTGACAATGGCTTTTTTTATTTTAGCTAAATGTTTTCTTTTTATTTAAACACAGCCGCAAGCAAAGTTTGCAAACGGTATTTATGAAAAACACCATGAAGCCAAACTATTATAAACTGACAGGGTGTTCAACTTACGTGCGCGTTTATACAATATTTTTTTTTTTATGTAGATCCCCTTTCGATTTTACTTTTAATGGTTATTTAGGGAAGAACAAGCGATATTTCTTTGCTAAAATTGATACAGTTGATATCCAGTCTAAACAACTCAGGGGAATGACTATAAAAACCTTATGGGAGGAATCGGTTACTTGCAACAGTGTGAATTTTATCAAAAAGACATGCAAGGACCAGGTGGTGGTGTTAAACCGGGAAGCTTGCGTTCTAAAGTACCGTACATAATCTGTTTCTGCTACACGAATGTAATATTAACATCATGACTGCTACTAATTTCAGCGATGCAGTTTCAGTGATAATCAGCTAGTTACTGCATCTAATCAAAATTCATTATTACGTCATACAAGTCACAACACACACACACACACTGAGGTCCACACCCTAAATTATGTTCTCTGTTGAAAACATATTTTCGTTTAGCAATTATAACCTGATTATCTCCCCCCAACAATACCGAATTTACCTCCCTTGACATGCAATCTACGTGTTTATTAATTACGAAGTAATTATCTGATATTACAAATTAACAAATACGAAATACTACTACTATATAATGAAATACAGAACCATTATTTGCATTTCATTAAATTTTTTCGTTCTCTTCGTTCCACCGTAACACTTTTCTTTCTCTCAATTAAAATTCGTTTTTCTTACCGCTTTTGTTCAGTGTTTAAGCTGAGATAATTTACTCATTAATCAATTTCTACTACACCCCGAGTCTTGTATGAACTTAGGGAAAAAAAAGAAGGGTTATAACCACTTATTCTATCCATGCTGATGGATAATAAATAAAAAATCTCATGGGTATAATTGTGTTAATAAACCATGGTATGTATGTGCGGCAATTTAACCTCGTAATGGGGGTGGTAATAAAATGAATAATTGAACATAGATTATATTTCCGTGGCTTTTATTTTTAATAATAGATAAACTAATATTAAATTTATAGTTAGTGGAGAAATATAATTACACTTGTATAAAACCAGTTTAACTATATCTAAACATATATTAATAATGATTTTTAACTAGAACAAAATCACAAATTTCCAAGTAAAGAGGTGTTGCCGAGTGAATCGATCTAATTATATTACCTTTACTTATCAACACATTTCGTTTGAAATTTGAATTTAGAAAGCAGTGTAATTATTCTTAAGTATTTAGGTTTAGCATAATACGATTTCTCCTGACATGGTTCTCTCGGCATCTTTCTCTGTGTAATTGAGGTCCTCCCCGGTATCCACAACATTGCAGTCCTTGCATGCCAATTGGCTGGTAGGCTAAAATGTGATCTGTCAAACGAAACCGACGCATCTGCTAGGATTTTCTTTACAAATGAATTTCTTCATTTGTGCCTTTGTCTTCAGAAGTGACCTTGAGAATCTTCACAGGCAACATTGGTAGAAAATGTCCATTCTTAACCACATTGGCTGTTAGTTTCCATGTTTCATTAGCATGCAGAACTGTCGGTAAAACTATTAGATTATAGAGTTTAACTTTTCAAATACTTGATTTTGTTCAGATTTGACGAGTGCACTGGAATATGGTTCCTTTGTTACTAATTCTGCTGTTGAAATCACTTTCAATGCCTGCATCACTACCAATCTCACTGTCCAGGTAGCAGAAATTATCTGCATTTTTCACAACATTTTGTCTAATGAAAATGGGTGATGAGGTGGGGAGTCATGGAATTTATCTGCATGACCTTGGTCTTTTCACAGATGGTTCTGAGGCTGATCTTTCCTACTTGTTCTTTTAGCTTGGTAATTAATTCTTGCAGCCCAACTGTTGTTTCTGCCAGCAATGCCATTATTACGGTGGCACTAATAATACTGTTACTAAAAACGATAATGCTGATAATTTCGTATTAGTGCACAAAACTTCTCATTGTGAGTTGTATAACATGTGATTTTATCAATTTCTTTTCTTTTCAAACATGTTTCATGACAAGATTGCACAATTTTATATTGTTTTAGCAATTCCCTTTACAGTTGGCTCATGTTGTTTAATATTTTTTGTAATTCATGCAGCTGGTGCCTTTGAATTGTTTAATTTTTAAAGATTATTTTTTTTTATTGTTCTTTGCCAGTGTACAATCTTGTACATTTACTTTGTGATTTTTTTTCCATCACTACTTCAGTCACTGTGGCAAAATATATGCTTCACTTATGAGGTCAATAAAATTTAACTTGTCAGCAGTTATCTCCAATACTTGCCAAAAAAAATATCATCACCCTTTCCCAATTGGCATATATATTTTAAGTTAATGTATTTAATACATAGAGTATTAAAAAACTAAAAATAATATACCCATCATCATCACTACTGCTTACAACTAAGCCCTGAAGTAGGAATATTGTAGTAAGGATTTGAAATCAGGACCATGAGGAAAGTAATCTAACATATCACAGCCATTTTATGTTATTGGCCACAAAAATAGCAATATCTCATCATCCCTTTACATTGTGAGTTAATATCCTTCTGAGCTTTGATAAAATAAGTATTAGTTATCTACTGGTGTTCATTGTGTTAACAATATCATTTTCTCTGAAATGTATGGCTATATATTCCAGTTTTTTTTAAATATTATTAGTATGATGGCAGGCTCACACACAGCTGCTGATAATAGATCCTGACCAGGTGAGAAATGTGAGCACCATTTCAACCTGCTCATTAAATATTTCAACAGTCAGTGCTAAATGAATTTGATTTATGTATGGGTGTATATTGTAAATATGTACTTATAAATAACATCAGAATAACAGTACTAGAACAATTTATTGTAAAACAAAATGTAAGTATGTAACATCCCCCTCTGGTAGTAAGCCAATGCTAACTGACCCACCCCTCTACCCCGTTCGTTCTGGCCTGATTGATGATGATGATGAGGATGACAACATTATGATCATGTGATTTCCTTTTAATTAGGTATCTTCTAGGAATGCCTTCCTCCAACAATTTCACTCTCCCAAAAGTACTCACTTGCATAGTTCTGTATTTAATGTTAACCATACTAATTGAAAATTTCTGTAACTGATAGGAAACAGATGATAGAAACTTATAAAAGTATAAGAAACAATATATATAATATTTGTTGATAACTTCTGCATTTACGTACCATTAGCACCGTGTCTCCATTTCAGCCCCCCCCCCCCCCCCACACACACACACACACACACACCCGATCTCCCCAAAATAAAATAAAATGCATCCATTTATTTAAACTGCCTCAAACATATATTGACCAACCCATTCCAGAATAGAAAAGTGTGTATAAAAATGATGATTTAACCCCAATTTAGAATATGTATAATATCAAAACTTAGTGAATGTAAGTATTGTAAATATACACTCTTCAGATGATAGTCTGTAAAATAATAATTGTTTCTACTTTAGGCACAAGGCCAGCAATTAACCAGTGCATTACTGGTACTTTATTTTATCGACCCCGTAAGGATGAAAGGCAAAGTCAACCTCGGCGGGATTTGAACTCAGATCGTAAAGGGACGTAACTATGCTGGAAAGCATGGCGTCTGACCCTCTACTGATACTGCTAATCCACCGCCCCTATAAAATCCTCTGTAAAATAATAATCTTGATAGAAAAGGACATTGATTACTACCTTTAGTTTAGAAATAATGGTTCCTAGTTTGATACTGCCTTGAACCAATATAGAGTCCTTTTAAGCTAACAGAAAGGAATGGAAGGGGTTTGAAGGATGCATCTAGCAGTGGGCTGCTATATCCTAAAGAAGTTTGATTCTGGTCTTGGACCTTATACATATCCAGACATTCAAAGATAAAAACCAATCAAAGCAGTGCTGATATAAATATATACATACATGTGGCCGGTGCTCTGGTGCAATAAGTAGCAGCAAGTGCCCACAAAATACTAGCTCTTTCAACTGCGCAGAGGGTTCTATAGAAATAGTGGACAGCTTCCGTTACCTGGGTGACAAAATCAGCAGTGGGGGAGGGTGCTCTGAAAGTACAGTAGCTAGAGTCAGAACTGGATGGAAAAAGTTCAGAGAGCTTATACCACTATTAGCCGCTAAAGGGTTCTCCCTAAAAATGAAAGGTAGGTTGTATGATGCCTGCATACGAACAGCAATGTTGCATGGCAGTGAGACCTGGGCATTGTGTGCAGAGGATATACGCAGACTAGAGAGGAACGAAGCTTGCATGCTCCGCTGGATGTGTAATAGTAATATACGTGAACGGCTAAGCATAAACGAACTAAGGAAAAAATTAGAAATAAGAGGGATCAGATGTTGTTTACTCGAGAGAAGGCTACGTTGGTATGGTCACGTGATGCGCATGAAAGATGACAGCTGTATAGCAAAGTGCAGGGCAATAGACGGTAGCCACGGAGTAGGCAGACCCAGAAAAACCTGGGACGAGCTGATAAATTCCGACCTCACACACTTACACCTCTCCAAGACAATGTCACTGGACCGAGACCTTTGGCGGTACTCAGTAATAGAGAAGACCCGCCTTACCTAAATACAAAGTAAAACCTACTACAGTCAGTAGGCATCTCTAACAAAATACACCCCCACCCCATCCACACCGCCCCTTTCAATGTAAAGTTATGTTGGTGCCACAAAATCCAGGCCGAAACAAATGAGATCATGTAGGTGTCACGACAAAAAACACACAGTCCACGCTGTAATGTGACCATGTAGGCAACACGGTAAAAACCTCCCAGTCCCACACTGTAAATGTGGTTGGTGTTAGGAAGGGCATCCAGCTGTAGAAAACCCGCCAGACAGTCCACGCTGTAATGTGGCCGTGTAGGCAACACGGTAAAAACCTCCCAGCCCCACACTGTAAATGTGGTTGGTGTTAGGAAGGGCATCCAACTGTAGAAAACCCGCCAGACAGTCCTATGCAAGCAAGACAACCACTCTTGCCTCAAGTGGGAAAACTCCCGTCCAAACCCATGCAAGCGTGGAACATGGACGTTAAACGATGATGATGATGATGATGACATACAAGCTTAATTGTCTAGAAAATTATTATCTTAGATAAATGGCAATAATACTGGAATGATCTTTGACATTTGAAATAATGTTGCATTTGAAAATACAAACTAGTCTGGTAATAATGGCTAAAATGGTGTTGGAGTAGTAGTAGTGGGATTTAGTGATAGTGACACAAAAAGGGAACCTAGCAGGACTGCTTTTAGTATGCATATTAAGCTGAAAAGATTATTGATAAGCATAAAATTGTCTATAAAATTTATTCAATAAATTATCAATATCAACAGCAAAAAATATTTTGTAGTCATTGAACAGAGGTTCCAGCTGCCATGATTCCACATACTATCAAGAAGAGAATGAGTCATGGTAATGCCAGAATTGTGTGAGACAGATATAGCTCAGATTCTGATACTGAGATATCTATAAATGAACATGTATAGAATGTAATAGAAACAACATAGTATGTAAACACCACTATATCACAGACATGTGTATGTGTTAGGGTGTTGGGTTTACAATATTTATTGTTGTGTTCAATTCCTGAACTAGGTGGCATGGTGTTTTCTTGAGAAAAAAAATAACACTTCACTTCATTTCATGTAGCTTGAGTCAACTCAGCTGACAATGAGAACCAGCAGCAGCATCTGGAGGTTAACCCTGCAATGGACTGGCATTTTGTTGCAACACGTGTTTGGTACTGTGTCATTTAACTTCAATGAGACCAGGATGTGCTCTGGCCTGATGAACTTCCAGGCTTGGAACAAACTTTATTATTATTTTTTAAATATAATATAATCATATACACACATTAATTCCATTTAATTACATAACTGCAGTGTTTGAAATTCAGATACAATTAACTGAATTTGCATTAGAGGCCATACATTACAGGATTGCAGTCTGCTGTCTGTGGGCACTGTAAGGTATTGTGACTAGGCTACACATGTATGGATTATATAATAAAATAAGAATAAAACGTTTTTCTTCTTTTACTTAAAGTAAGTTTTGTGTATGTACACGTAAGTTACCTATGTTTCATCCAGCTCTAGCTATTTTTTTTATTCATATGTATTAGAAAGGGCATTCATCCATAGAAAGCTTCCCAAAGAAGGGGTTAGGAGGACCCTTCAGTTTGTGTAAAAGACATGACAACTTCTCCTCTGCACTCTATGACCATATGTAAGCAGAATACAGACCTCCTTGTCCTATTTGGGATTTCATAGCCCCGCTTCAGTACTGACTTGGTCTATGTAGACCCGTCCAACCCTTGCTGGAAGTGAATGTTAAATGAGGATGATGATGATGTATTATTGACTTGATAATCATTTTACTTCTGCCCTATGAGTTTATTAATTACCTTTGATATTCTTTAATTACCTAAGTGTAGTGTGATTCATATAATTCACTGGTATAAGCCAGTGGTTGAACTAATATAGTCGATCATGAAAGCAACAAAATTGTGTGTATTCACCACTTGATTTGAAACTAAATTTATACAAATTTATCTATAACAAAGATTTATTTTATCAAAAAGTGTTATCTCAGAAAAGTTAAATAAAAACACACTTGAATCTGAACTTCGATAGTCTCCATCTAGGAGTGTTTAAAATCTAAAGCCAATAATCTTAATTAATCAGTCTTTCAAGTCATTATATTAAGTATATGAGACTTTACCATATGTATGAACCTGTAACTCCTGATGAAGTCACATGGGGGCCATAGTGACATATAGCATATCTTCAGCATTTTAAAACCTGACAGAGGCCATTCCTCTTTAGGTTTGAGCACAACTGATTTCTTCCAGAAAAGAAGATTGTGTGATAGAAAGATAGTGAGAAATAGATATAAAGGAAGAATCAACCTTGAAAGGATGAAAGGCAAAGTTGACCTTGGTGGGTTTTGAACTGAGTGCAGAGAACTGAAATGAATACTGCAATGCATTCTATCGATTACCAATTCACTGCTTTATGTGAAACTTTATTGAATGCGTATTTAGTATTTAGAATGCTGCATTGAGGTTATTCTCCTGTAGCTTTGTTGTTTATATGATCACGCAGTTATGGCTAACTGGTTAAGAACTTTGCTTTACAATCATGAGGTGCCAGGTTAGTTTGAACTCAGTGCCAAAAACCAGAAGAAATACTGAGGTATTTAATTCAATGCTCTAATGGCTGTCAATTCACCACCTATAGGCAATGGAAACATAGATTTCGTGGTCTGACATGATGATCGGCTCATTTTCCTTCAATTCTAAATGAAGTACAGTAACATACTTATCCATGATTATTGCAATTTTAGTTGGAAGTTTCTACCATCTGTTCTCTATCAATTACAGAGATTTCCAGTATATGATTTTTTTTTTCTGGCACTGTATTTGTTCAGCCATACATGACTTTCATATTTCTACTCATTGAAATGTTCATATTGCTATTTAGTGGGGTTATCCAGTTTCTCCTTTGTAAAACCCTTGGCAAACACAAAGGATATTACAGATACAATTCTTATGTATTTGCCTCTGTTGCATGGGTTTATCAAAGCCACTTTTGAACACACAGTAGAATTGATCTTACTGCTCAGAGAATTTAGAACATGTATAACATGAAAACAACTTTCAAAAGTAGTACTACACTTTGCAGATTCTTCACCAAAGCGAAGTGACAGAATAGGTTGAGCAAAAGGCAAAATACCTTGCAGCATTTAACTATGTTCCTTTATGTTCTGAATTCTAATCCCACCAAAGTTGACTTATCTTTTTATCCTAGGATTTATAAACTAAAGCGTCTGTAAACTACTGGGGTTCAATTAGTCAACTATTCTCATACGTCAAAATTTTAAAGCAATCATTATTAAAAGAAATAATTTTAAAGAGTCCTTTATTATTTACACTGAAGACTGAGCCTTTGGATTCATTTGCACCACATTCATAATAGTATCTGTTCATTGAGGAAATGCATGGCTTAGCGGTTAGGCTCACAAACGTAAGGTTGTGAGTTTGATTACCTGTGACACATTGTGTCCTCGAGCAAGACACTTTATTGCATGTTGCTCCAGTCCACTTAGCTGGCAAAAGTTAGTTGTACCTGTAATTCAAAGAGTTAGCCTTGCCACACATTTTGTCATGCTGAGGACTATGTTAAGGGTACACATATCTGTGGAATGCTCAGTCCTTCACATGTTAATATCACAAACTGGCTGTTCCATTATTTGAACAACTGGAACACTTGTCATCAGAACCAATGGAAGTTCAATACACACATACATCTGCTCATTAGTTTCCAGTCCTTTATTTCAATTGCTGTTAGGCTCTTGAATAGTAATATACAATTTATTTTCTGCCAGAATATCAAGCTATTTCAGATGAGATTGGTCAAACTTATTCACCTAACCATCTTTCTTTATTGTATGTACTCGTATCATCATCATCACCGTTTTATATCCATTCTTCCATGCTCGCATGGGTTAGACGTGTTGTCCTGTTGTGGGCAATGCCAGGTCAGGTGACCATGTCTTGCTCATACAGAACTGATTTGGATTTTGTTTCTACAGCTGGATGCCTTTCTTAGCGCCAACCTCATTTACAGTGAGTACTGGGTGCTTTTTGTCATGACTCCTACACAACCACTTTACAATGTGGGCTGGGCGCTTTTTGTCATGTCTGTATACACACTTACACAATGATTAAACTATTAACCTAGTCTTGTACATCTTTATTTTACTAACAGAGTTTAGTTGGAAGGATTTCTGATTATGTTCTTTGGTCACATTTCTACATTTCTGATTTTAAGAAGTAATCATATATATGTAATAAGTGTTGATAGTCTGAGAGTTGTAGTCTTTGTCTTTCACTACAAAACACATGAAGTGAGGCTTTAAGAATTGTACTGTTTTTTTTTTCTTTGACTTTTAACTACGATATCACTAATAATTCAGTTTTATAATGTAGTTTTCTTTTTTTTTTTCTTACAGGTAAGTCATTCCTATTTGCAAAATCTCACTACACAGATTTCTAATGCAAGGTAAGTTCAGAGTTTGGTAAATTGTCAGTGTGGCAGTTTAGATGTTGCTTTTGGGTAATTTAGCTTTTATTCTTGATTTTTTGGGGGGAGGGGGGGGGGGGGTCTTAGTTTTAGTTTCTGATCAAGCAGAACTATGATTAAAAGCATTCTTACCAGGACTATCCCATTTTTGTTTCAAGTCACAGGACACACAAAATCACATCTAATGTGTCCTTCTTTTCAAAGATCGTAGTGTGTGATTTGGGAAAGATTTGACTGCTATTTCAAGCAGATAGCATGACTATGTAGAGTTGTCCTCATTAGATCATGTTTATTTTTATTTTTTTAATGGAGGATCTTTCTATCTTGCTAAAAGAGTTACAAGTCTACCATTTTGGTGGAGTTAGTATTATAAATAATAATTGAACTCCTGCAAGTGACATTGTTTGCTAATGGGTGGATTTAGGTGAACACCTAAGCATATTACAGATCATTTTGTAAACGGAAACCACTTAGAATAGATATTTTCTAGGTCTCACATTATCTGATGCCTTTTCATTTAACTACATGGCAGAATTGTTAGGGTGTCAGACAAAATGCCTGTGGTATTTAATTAGTTTTGAATTCAAATTCTGCA
Source organism: Eledone cirrhosa (assembly GCA_964016885.1). Classification (NCBI taxonomy): domain Eukaryota; kingdom Metazoa; phylum Mollusca; class Cephalopoda; order Octopoda; family Eledonidae; genus Eledone; species Eledone cirrhosa. Next base: position 288,500,200 of record OZ024740.1, read on the forward strand.
GAAGTCAACTTCATCTTTCATCCTTCTAGAGCAGCGTATCTCACCTAAGGTTCCATAAGAGGTCACTAGGGATTCTGTGAAAAACAGTGATAAATAAGCTAATGCATTTTTGAGTCATTTTTTATTAATTTGATATTGATAATTTTACTATACACATAAGGCATATTGTTGGAAAATCCTTGGTTATTATGATAAGGGCTTCAACCTTTAAAAGAGATAGATATTAATAATGATATACAATAATTTTTATGTAAGGGTTCTGTTAGACATGAAAACTATTTCAAAGGTTCCACTAGGGTAAAAAGGTTGAGCAACTCTATTCTAGAGGGTCACTACAATAAAGTAGTGTTGATAGTAATAGTAGTAAATGCTCTGCAACTATTGTCTTATTTAGCCCCAGATTAGCTTTAATTGAACAGACCTATAATCAAAGGCATGTCTGGTACAACCATTACACAATTTTTAGTGGTGGGGGTGGGGGCTTTGAGGACTATGTTATCTCATGTCTTTCCCTATTTTAAGATGGTGTGTGATTTAAGCAAGGTTTGGTTGCTATTTCTAGTAGATTAAGCTGTCACATTGAGTTTCCCTTGTCTCATATGGAATGTCTTAGTGGTGGCAGTGGTGATGCTAGTAGTATGGCAGTGAGATGTTTCTTGGTGGTGTTAGTAGTAGTAGCAACAGCTGCCATATGCTATGTCTTGGTAGTTGTTGTAACTCCAGTGTGTTTTTTAAACAGCTTTATATCTATCTTCTCAGGAATGTTGAACTGAGTACCAACCTACCGGAAGAGCACCCCTTGTTTAACTGGTCTGAAATAAACCAGAAACTGTTCAGTTCCCCACACTTTCCACCTCCTACTCTTCACCCAACATAAAAATAAGTGTTTATTATGTGGCATGAGTGTATTGGGCCACAACAGACCCATGCCAGAAATATATCTGACCTTCTGTCATTAAATTCAGCTTTACTCTCTCATTAACAATCTCTCTTTCCTGTAATTATCTCTCTCTCTCTCTCTCTCTCTTATATAAGGGTCTAGTGCTACTTTAATATATATATATATATATATATATATAATTTAGGGATTGTAACGTCCAGTTACTGTTAGGTTCACCATAGTGAGCACTCAGTGCGTAGTTTCCAGTAGGTAAATTGGTGTAGTACTAAGCAGAGTGTAATACTAATAATAAAAAGGATGATTTGTTAGGTCTTCATTACGTTTGAGTAGTGATGCATGTTTCGCGAATTTCTACCATAACAGAAGCCCGAGCTTTTGATTCCAGAGTCAGGCTAGATCAATACAGATCGAACCTTGAGCTGATCAATCACGAAACGCACGACATTAGTGTGAGTGTGTTAGAGTACAGTGTGATAGTGTGTGTGTGTTGTTGGATTACAGTGTGGTAGTGTTGTGTATAGTACAGTGTGATTGTGTAGGTGTGTAGCATTCTGTAGACTAGTATGATAGTGGAAATGTGTAGTTGTTGTACAGTTTGGGTGTGTAGTTGGTATATAGTGTTGTAGTATGGGTGTGATGTAATTCAAATCTCTTTAGGTTAATATGTTAATATGTGAGCATATTGAATACCTGAAGGTTTTAGTGGTGGGTACAAAGAAGGTGTATAAGGTGGACTTAGTTGACAAATTCATTGCTGTGAGTTTTCAACTTGTCACAAAATTGATAAGAAACTATTTTCGTTATGTTGGGATGTTGTAAGATGAAGACTTTTATCAAAATGGTATTCACTTGTAGGTATATTTAGTTTCCATAGCTAACACTGGTTTATATCACCAATAACAAAGATTTTATCCTGTCTTAAAAGTATGTTTATATCAAATATCATATTAAATATGTTATGACATTTTTATCAAATGATATTAATGTTTAGCTATGTTAAGCGCATGCTGTGTTGTTATTTTCATTTAATCCTAATTCAATCTGATGGAACAGGTCTATAATCAAAGATATGCCAGCTATGACCACACTGCCTTTTTGTATGTGTAGAACTACACTGTCTAACATGTCCATCATTTTTTAACACTGTAAAGTTTAATTTGATGGAAATTTGACTACTATGTCTTGTACACCCTGCTTTGAGTGTACCTTGTATTTGGTATCTGTGGTGTCATACTAATACTACACTACCTCAGACAAAATTACATTAGGAAGCCTGTATGTGGTTGTAGTCAAAGTGATCCCAAATAACCCTCAAATCCCACACATCTTAGAAAATAAAACACATTGCATTGGATGATGTGTTTGAGAAAAAAATGGTATGGTTAGTCAGAATGACTTTGAAAATAGGTCTGCTCCATCATAACAGATTTGAACCTAAACTACTACAATAGCAATATTATATTTGTTTATACACCACTGAAACCAAGTATTTAGAAATAAAATGAGCCAAGGGAAGTTACTGGAATGTACCAATGACATGAATTTGAATAATTAATTTAAAGGGAGATATACTGAATGCTTTATGCAAAATATTCTTAATTGAAATTTCCTTCTTACTTGGAGAAAAAAAAAAAAAAAATCTGTAGGTAGTTGCTAGCAACACTCAAAGAAAACGGGAAATAATTTTAAGAAATTAGGAATTTATCTCAGTGTTCAACTTGTACATAACATTCATTGAAGTCTGGCATGTTTAATATATTGATAGAAGGTGGAGAAATTACTGTACAACAGATAAGTTCATTTATACACTTAGAGGAAGAAAGTCTAATCTTTGTTTAAAAGCCACTATGTATATATTTCGATCTATTAGACTTCAACAACAAATTTTTAGTTTAACCAAGCCTGCAGAACTGTTGACATGGAGTTTTATAGAAGAAGTACAAATAATTTTTAGCTTGAAATCTGGTATGATGACTGTGTTTTAACTTTTAATGTCCTGTACCACATGAAATTACATTAGCAAAACGTTTTTGAAACGTACAAAACAGCACTATGACTGTATCATGTTAAAAATTAGTCTATAGTATAATAATGCAAATGTACTATAAAAATTTGAATGTTTTTTTTTTAACATTTTCTACTACTTCATTTCTGTATGTTAAGAGTTTAAATGGTATGTTGCAATGGTCTGAGAGAACATTAAATATCATTGAAATACAGGAACCATAAAATGATATTTAGCAATAAATTTATAGTTTATTAGCAAATAGATTCTAATATATTTCTCTGTAGAATCACTGAAAATGTCATTTATTTGGTTGAATATCAATATCAGCTTTGGGAAGAAATGCTTGTCAAAAATTGTAAATGTCAGCGATTGGTCAATATAGGAAAGCACTGAACTATAAAAAACGCTTTTATGTCTATACAGCTTAGCCACTAAGGAGTTGAGATCACCAGTCTGTAGCCTGTTACCTTAGCAACTAACTTGAGTGCATCAAGCTGAAAGTAAATGTCTGCCTTTCTGCTGTTCTGCTGATATTATCATCAACCTCATCATCATAATCATCATCATAATCATCACTATTATCATTATAATCATTATCATCACTTTTATTTCTAGTAAAGCTGACAACAGGTTGATTGGCTCAAGAAATGTGAACATTTCTGTTGTTTCAACCATTCTTTATCATCCCCATTTACATGTCCATAACATCCTTCTAAAGTCTAAGATTTTGGTCTCAACAGACAAAATTGAAAAGGTAATAGCAAAGAGAGATGCACTGAAACAGCAATTCTGCAATTCCAACCTTCGTAGATCATTCTTGCAGCTATCCAACTCCATCTCAATAGCAGTGAACAGGGTCATGGTTAGGGGACCCAAGGTACCAGACATTTCCATCACCATAGGTTCAATGATAAACCTATTGGAAAGTGGCTGATACTTCAACAGCTTGTGTTCTTTAGCTTGTCAGGTAACAAAACCTGGGTCTGTCACTGAATTCACTAGCTTGCTGTTGGAGAAAGTGTTGTTGCACGTAACATCTCAAATGAGGGGCTTACCACTATGGAACGGGAAGATTGTATTGCCATTCCCTCAGTCTAATCCCAGCGGGAAGCCAGCAGTATCTATGCTGCACTTCTTTTGAGATGATATAGTGTGATTTGGTTGTTATTTCTAGCATGTTGAGCAACCACATAAATGCTCCCTCATACTATATTAATTAGTATGTTGTGTTTGATCTGCCTTAATGTGTTAGTATGGGATGGAGTGTGAACTGAAGTTGTATATGAGCTAGTATAGTGTGTCAACTGTATAACTATTGCTTATTATTGTGTGTCAACTGTCTTACTGCATTAATTACTATATTGTATTCTGCTGGTGGTATTAATTAGTATGAGGGTGAGCCAACAGTTTGTGGGTCTTTCAGAATGTTTACTATAATGAAGGTAGGTACAGAAGCAGCCAATCAAGTTAGTCTTTTCCAGCTAAACTGATTATATTATGACAAAACCCATGTCAAAAACCTTAACCACCTACACCCCTTTTGCCATATTAGTGAGTTTTGTGGCCTACAAAAGACAAAATATCTCTCCACCCCCACATACTATGTAACAATACTATTCTTTTTTATCCTATTTTATTGGCAATAAAAAAAAATAGGTGACTATTTGTCCAAATTGTAATCCATAGTACAACAAACTGAAATACAAATATGAGGGACCGCAGGAGTTCAGATATTTGTGCCAAGGGACAAAGAACTTGTTCACAGCTTGTTGCAGTCACATTTGTACCTCTCCCTCGTTCTCTCCCTCGTTCTCTCCCTCATTTTCTCCCTCGTTTTCTCCCTCGTTTTCTCCCTCGTTCTCTCCCTCGTTCTCTCCCTCGTTCTCTCCCTCTCTCGTTTTCTCTCTCGTTCTCTCCCTCATTCTCTCTCTCTCTCTCTCTCTATCTCTCTCTCTCTTCCTCGTTATCTCTCTCTCTCTCTCTATCTCTCTCTCTCTTCCTCGTTATCTCTCTCTCTCTCTCTATCTCTCTCTCTCTTCCTCGTTATCTCTCTCTCTCTCTCTTAATTAATCCCATTATTTCTTAATACTCTTCTGTTTGTTGTTGAACATAGTAATTAATTTGCTGTGTTAAGCTGTGGATGTTGATTGAGGGAGGGTGTTGAGTTGGCTACTGAGCAGCTGGTGGTAGTAGTGGTGGTGGAAGGGTTTCATATTTTTCTTTTCATTTCTATTTTTTTGCTTGTGGTCAGCTCCTGCTGTTTAATTAACCTTCCCTTTTGGCAACTTTCTTTTCATATTTGAATAATGTTAATCAGATAATCTTAATCTGCAGAAGAAGAATTATCCTGTCCCAAGCATAGTTAAACAAAAACAACAGTAAATATAAAACAAAAATTGTCCCGCCTCCCTTAAAACACACATACCTCCTCCCTCACCTGTTTACTGACTTAAACTATTGTTGGATAATGGTATTGGTGGTGTTTTGCTTGATAGTGTTGATGTTATTAGTGCTGTTTGTTACTGGATTGCTTGTGATAGTGTTGGTGTTCACTATAGTGGTAATAATTGTAGTAGTGAAGGTGGTGGTAATGGTGGTGATAGTGGGTTTATAGGCTCTGATCTGACTGGCAGATGGATAGAAATACCTGGTGGCAATAACTTAAGTCCTGAAACACTTGCTCTTTCTCTCTCATCTCTCTCTCTCTCATCTCCCCTCTCTCTCTCTCTCTCTGGTTATCTCTCTTCCCATCCCTCTCCCTCCTTGTAGCTCTCCATATCTTTCACTTTCCTGCACTAAGATTAGGTAACCCATTCAGTTTGTTGAGAGCTGTACAACAGCAGGAGTGTGTCAGTGTGGACTTGAAGGAGAAAGAAGCTGACAGCTAGCAGCAGCAGGTATTTTGGTGCTTGAGACAATAGTGAGATAGCTAAAAATGAAGCTGGTATTTACTGTAACATTTTAAAACTGTCACACCACTGGTACTTGTGTGTGTTGACGTCATTGGTCACTCAAAGACAGAGAGAAAGAGGGCAGTGTTCTGATCGCTCTAGCCACATCTCTTCAGACAGCAAAGGATTGTAGTACAGTCAGAGGCAGAGAATGACAGCCATCCTTACTCCAGCATCAGCTCACTATGTTATCAAAACAGACCGACGACTTCATCCACCAGGGAGTCCAAAAGTTGAGGTACTGTAATATGTTCTTTGTGCTGTATGTAGTATGGTGTAATGCGGTGAAGTGTAGTGTAGAGTGAGAGGTATGACATGTGAAGTGATGTTGGGATTGATGGACATATGTGGAAGTGGTGTTATGATAGCTTGATGGACAGGTGAAGTGATTGGAAGACAAATAGTGTAATGTGGAGATAGATTGATGAACAGGTGTTGTAATTCTAAAACAGATGGACAGACAGATGGAGGGAGGCTAGAACAGTTGGATGTACAGGTAGATTGATACTGAGACACACAAACAGACAGGTGGAATGGTGTTGGGAGAGATGGATAAACAGGTGAAATGATGTTGGGTCAGATGAAGAGGCAAGTAAAATGATTAAGGAACAGATGGAATGGAAAGACATGTAGAGTGGCGTTAAGACAATTGACTGATAGACAAGTAGAAAGTATGGTCAAAGGATTGATCAAAGTTGGATAGTGCAATGGATGGACAGGGTGTTGACTGTTAGAAACAGCTAATGGACATATTTTTTATAGGTTACTGAAGGGAACGGGTAGGGTGGCAATGCACATGACCATTTCTGTTTCTTTTAGTCTAATGAAATTGTTGTGGTCAGCATTTCACCTGGAAACCCACCCTCCAAAACACACGCACACACACATATGGACATGGAAGGAACTGTAGTGGTAGGGAGTATGATCTAAATACTTACAACAGATTGAACTCTGCTATAGATATCCTAGGACCTGGTGGTATTGTTAGGGCTATCATAGTGGAACAGAGGTGAAGTAGACTGCATACAAAATGGGGAGGGAGAAAAGGATGTAAATCTCTCCTTGGTTCTAAATTGTAATATGAACTGATCCTAAATGGTATTCCACCTTCTCTTTTTCTCTAAACACCCTCTACCCCCTACCCCGAAACCCTTCTAATTGTTATACTATGTCTGCTTGTCCCTATGCTGCTGTGCTACAAGGAAAGCGGTTACTCTTCTTATGAATATGAGATGTCAGACTGAAGTTAAGAATTCTTTCAATTAACTCATTTCTGAAAATCTACTGTATTTTCTTTCACTGACATAAAAGTTTGTGTTCAGTTCTGTTGCTAATCAAATAAGTAGATCCTGGTATTATTTCCAAGTAGATGGTGTATATGTGTGGGTGTCTGAATATTGTGGATGCAGACAGGGTGTCTATAGTATGTGTACATACACACAAACTTGGCAATTTTGGAAAAGATGTTTACCCTCCAAAGCCTAACTTCAGTAAAATGAAGTCCCTCAATGTTGTCACCAGGTATATGTTGCAAATGAATCCAAAGACCCAGCCTTGGGGATATGGTGGCACTACTAATAATAAATCACACACACACGCACATCCACTTTTCCTGGTAGCAATTATTGGATGGGTGATCACAGATTGTATCAGAACAGATTGT
>OZ024740.1:288512722-288535222 GCA_964016885.1 Eledone cirrhosa
TATGATCACAACAAGACTAAATGTATGTTAATTATATGTAAACATTGTATAAGGGCACATATATGTATTATATATACCTTTATGTAATATTTGCTAGATTGACATCCTCTCTCATATTTATCCCCCCTCCCATTACCCCTATTCATGTACTACCAAATCATCACCCATATTAACTCTGGTTAATATCTCCATATCTCTTCTTAGTAGCTTCCCATTTTCAGGTGTCAGTTACCCAGCTTCTACTAATTTCTTTCTCAAGAGTCATATCTTGATGGCATGTGCTCTGCAATATAACTGATAAACTACATTTATTCTGTATTTCAGGGCCACTGCCATACCATATATAAGTAGCGACCTAGGTGTATGTGACTTAGATACTTGATATGTAATGATGTATGGCAGTGTAGGTAAAGAACCTGTAAGGCCTGTATGATGTTCTAGTTTAACTGCAGGTGAGTGCAGATCCCCTGATCCAGCAAATGTATGATAAAAAACATTCCCTAAAATTTTTAATATATTGTTCAATGAGTCCTTTTTTATAATATTAGGGTGTCATTTGAGGAAAATTTAGTTTGTATTTCTAGCAGGTCAGCCAACCATGTAGAGCAGGCATAAACAACTAGACAGCCTTTTTCGAGTAGTGGGCCGCATTGGATGTGGCTCATCATAAGACGGGTCACATTACTAAAAAATTCAAGGCAATTTTGAAATTAGGCATACCATTCCGAAAGCCAAGCATATGGCTTGTGGGCCACAGTTTTCCCATGACTGACATGTGTGTAATGTATGTGTTGGTAGTATGAGAGTGAAGATAGTGTATGTTAAGGGCTGGCTGGAGAGATTATGATGTAGATGACTGGTGTGGTATATTGCAGTGAAGAGACTGTGTTAGTGTCATGATGTATGGTAGTAATGGTAGAGAAACTGGAGAGACTCTGTGTGTGTGTGTGTGCTAGTGCTGTTATCACTAATGGTAGAGGACATGCAGTGTCTGGAGAGAGTATATATAATTATTAGACTGTTCTCTTGTATTATATGTTGCATGTATTCCACTCTGTGCTTTTAATTTGAATTATTGTATAATTCTCTTATAATATATGTCGCAGCCAGTACACCCTCTAAATACGAAACTATTGCTCACAACATCAATATATATGTATCTATATGATTGTTCAGATGAATAGGAGGTTAATTATATGTACAAACATTGATAATGCTCCAATGACTCCAAACGAAAATTTGGAAGAAACGATTGTCAGCTATTAAATGATTTGAACACAACTTTGATAATTGTCTAATTTATTTTCCTGCTCTGTAAAACACCTGATGTTCTTACATTGAGCTATTTCTCTTACTGGTAGTAAGAAGGTAGTAAGAAATTACTGACCATTCCTGTTTATAGTTGTTTATAGTATATACATAACTATAAATAGTATTATTATATATATATATATATGTGTGTGTGTGTCAGTGTTGAGATGTATGGTAATAAAAATAGAGAGCTTGCAGTAACTGGAGTCTATATGCTGTGTATGTGTGTGTCAGTGGTGTTATAGCAGTAAATGTAGAAACTATATGGTGTTTGGTGTTATGGCAGTAAATGTAGAGCTTTCAATAACTGTAGCGGCTATATGGTGTGTGTGTGTGTGGTATAGTGTAAGGTAGTATAGAAAGAGGGGCTGCAATGACATGAAAAACTGTAAAATGTAAGTGTTGTGATCTTACATGGCAGTAAAAGTAGAGGATTTGTATTTCAGATACTGCAGAGCGTAAGTGGTGTGTGATGTATGGCAGTGACTAAAGAGACTGTGGTGTGTGACAGTCTACAGAGACTCTTTGGTGTGTGGTGTATGACAGTGACTAGAGACTGTATGTGTGTAAATGATGTGGTATGTGACAGTGGCAAGAGAGACTGTATGGTGTGTGTGTAGGTGGTGTGATGTATAACAGTGACTAGAGACTGCATGTGTGTAAATGATGTGGTATGTGACAGTGGCAAGAGAGACTATGGTGTGTGTGTAGGTGGTGTGATGTATGACAGTGACTAGAGACTGTATGTGTGTAAATGATGTGGTATGTGACAGTGGCAAGAGAGACTGTATGGTGTGTGTGTAGGTGGTGTGATGTATAATAGTGACTAGAAACTGTATGTGTGTAAATGATGTGGTATGTGACAGTGGCAAGAGAGACTGTATGGTGTATGACAGTGACTAGAGACTGTATGTGTGTAAATGATGTGGTATGTGACAGTGGCAAGAGAGACTGTATGGTGTGTGTGTAGGTGGTGTGATGTATAACAGTGACTATAGAGACTGTATGGTGTGTGGCATATGACAGTAACTAGAGAGGAACTATGGTATAAGTGGTGTGATGCATGACAGTAAATGTAGAGACTGTATTGTGTGTGTGTGTGTAAGCGGTGTGTGATGTATGACAGTAAATGTAGACTCTCTGTGTGTGTATAAGCGGTGTGTGATGTATGACAGTAAGTATAGAGACTGTGTTATATGTGTGTGTGTGTGTGTAAGCAGTGTATAATGTATTGCAGTGAAAATGAAGGTAGAAGACTTAGTGTAACTGGAAACTGTCTTGTGTATTTGTTTAGTATTTGTCAGCTACACATGAATTAGTAATAGAGAAGATCTGTGGAAGAAAACATAATGACATTCTTCTCCTTTTCCTCAACACCATCTTCTTTATTCTTATTAAAAACCATTTGAAACATTGTGTATGGAAACCTTAATGTGATCTGAATTTATTTTTATTACATTAAGGTTATGAATTACCACTTGTTCTTATAATTTCATTTCTTGTTGTAAATCTTTAAAGAAATCATTTAGTCTAGATGATAATAACCAATGTTGTTACTGTTGTTTGTGGAAATGGTGGTGCTGAAGACGCTGTTGCTTTTGTTTCGGTTCTTTTTTTATAGTCTTGTTGTTATGTATTGATTATTTTCAAGTAGGTTAGTACCTGACTAGTTATTGATTTGTTTCTCATCTATCTATAGTCTTTTGTTCTACACAACGATGTGAAATGTGTGTGGGGTGCAGTGAGGTGTAGCCCATACTCTTTAAAGAAATATATATATTTATCGTTTATTGTAACAGGATTAAGGAGCATTTGTATAGATTAGCAAAGAGCTAAATTTCAATTTACTGCTACACACTTGTGAGCATGTACTGATTAATTTCTTATTAAATTCACTATATATCTCGGAATGGAGACTGTGTGTGTGTGTGTGTTAATGAAATGTGAGTGTTACAGAGAAGGGGTGTGATCACCAAACTTAAAGTAGGGTCTTTCCATCACTAATGCTTGTGTAAATCACTTCTCTCTCTTCAGGACTTGCTGCATGATAAATAAGATTCACATCTTAACATCTCAGTTATTTGTTTTCATCTTAGCAGTTCAGTGATGTTTGTGTGTGTGCCTCTCTCTCTCTCCCCCCCCCCCTCTCTCTCTCTCTCTCTGTGTATGTATATATATATATATATATATATATAATACCTACTATTCCATCTTCTCCTTCCTCTCTCACTTCATAATGAAGATAATGAGATTTGAACTGTTGTTGTCCTCTTTTACAGTCAACTGAACACTGTATCAGTGATTCATCAGTCTTGACTAACAGGCTAGCTGTAACTATGGTAATTATGTAGGTATGTATGTATGTGCGTGTATATATATATATATATATATATATATATATATATATATATATATATGCACACACACACACACACACACACACACACACACACACACACACACACACACACACACATATATGGCAAAACTGTCTTACATAATATTTATTGTTCACTGCTTGATTATTGATTGATTAGGGAGTAGGAGGAGGAGCACCTGTTTGATAATAATCCTTTTTAATTAGATTCACATAATTTAATAGGTTTTGGCTGGACAGAGTTTATTGTTGCATTTATTGCTGAATATTGGACTGACTGTATATCAGTGGCTGTTGTTGGTCAGGCTGACTGTATATTGGTGGCTGGTGGTCAGACTGACTTTATATCGATATCAATTAGACGGATTGTCTGTGGACAGACTCACTGTATATCGGTGGCTGTAAGACTGACAGACTGTATATTACAGTCTGTTGTACAGACTGGCTGTATATTGACATCTGTTGTACAGACTGGCTGTATATTGACATCTGTTGTACAGACTGACTGTATATCAATGCCTATTGGACCCACTGACTGAGGTGTCAATATGGTTGATGTTCAGCTTGAGCATTTGTGGGTTGTACTATAGACTTAATCAAATGTTGCTGGCCTTGTGCCTAAAGTAGAAACAATTATGTTCTATTTAACATCACCACATGATTATTAGTTGCTTTTAGCAGCATTCATTCTGTTGCAAAATCCATCTTAGATCAGAAGATAGCTTCCTCCTTTCTTCCCACCAGTCCCACGGGTTCTGAATAAGGTTCTATTCTTCCTCCTCTGGCTCAGTCATTAAAAGAGGTAAAAGCTATTGATGCCTGTAGAAAAAAATGTAAGTAGGGAGAGAACTCTAGTTGTTACCAGTACCAAGAAGGAAGTGTTGGGAAGGGAGCACAATAAAGCTGATGAAATGTGGATATGCAGCTAGATGGATTGGGTGGAATGTGGTGGTGATTGTAGTGACCTGCTGTTTGCTAGTTTTGAAGAACATTGTCAAATGTGATAGTGGCCAGTAGTAATGGCAGAGAGCAGAAACGGGACAACTGTGGGTTGGTGATTGTAGTTTGTATTAGTAAATGTGTCTTTGTCAATCTACGAGGATGCAATTTTAAGGTAGTTTTGTATACCTGTGAGGAGGCGAATTAACAGAGTCATTAGAATGCTTTGCGGTATTTGTTTCGGCTTCCTGCTCTCTGAGTTTAAATCCTGCTGAAGTAAACTTTGCCTTTCATCCATTTGTGGTCAATAAAAAAAAGTACCAGTCTAACACTAGGATCGATTCTTCTATATCTTTTTCTCACTTTCTCTATATCGCTTTCTCTCATTCTCTATTCTTCTCTGGAAGAAATCTTCTGTATTCAGACATGGAGTGATGGGCTCCACCAGGTTTAAAAACTGCCCTTGAAATGGTGTATGTCAATATGGCACTCCTAATGACTCCTTCAGGAGTTATGGGATCATGACATGTATCGGTATGTAGCAAAAAACACTGTTAAGCAAGATGTGTATGAGCTCTAGTTTAATGTTGTTCTTGCTTGGATTTTGTAGAAGGTCAACAACTGTAGTATATTTGCAAGTAATCTACAAATGTTGCCTGTTATAAACAAATGTTTTATCCAAGAGGAAACTTATCCTTTATCCCCTTCATTCTATGAAATGAATGCTAAGCACCAGCACTTTGCCTAAATCCCAATAGGTTTTTTTTAGCCATGTATCCAAAACATATATATATATAGGAACGAGTAGGACCCTGACGGCTGAGCTCAAGCCGTTTCGACGGCTAATTCTGGACTAATTTAGTCCAGAATTAGCCGTCGAAACGCCTTGAGCTCAGCCGTCGGGGTCCTACTCATTCCTATTACCCACTCTACTACCCTAAGTATTGAGTACTTTGGTGCGTTATGGTCCACCTGGTTCCTTACCACATTTCCTTCGTTTTATATATATATATATATATATATACATATATATACATATATATATATATAACCAGATTATCTAGCACCTATTGCCAACAGCCAGATGAAGTGATGAAATATAGAATAAAGAAAGTGTGCTGCCTGAAAATGCACACAGTGAAGTTGAACCCCCAACATATAAGTTGTTAGTTTAACCCTTTAGCATTTAAACCAGCTGTATCTGGCCATAATTCTCTCACCTATTTCTGTTCAAACGGGCTGTAACCAGCCATTCATACTGATGTTAAGGTATTATTCTCTAAATGATATCAAAATCTCATAGATTCGATATTATGTGAGATAATTATGTGAGGTGAAGCCTTTATCATAAAAATACAATAGTAAATATAGAGTAATGTAAATGTTAAAGGGTTAATACTACACAACTGGACTCTGATGTAAGGCCAGTTTGTACTCCACTTACATGACACCTGTAGATTTGTCACCTGCTCTATTGAAACTGTGTCTCTGTCACACTTCTCTTGTGTGTGTGTGCATGAGGGAAGGGGCTACAGTGACTAATACAGCTCTCAGGGAGATAATGATAACACTAATAATGAGGATGGTAATGATAATCTATATAAAAGTTTTCCATGTTATTCATGTTACAACATGATTTATCTATAACAGTCATATTGATTGTCTTTCATTGACATCACTGATTATTGTTTTGGCAAGGACTAATGACAGTGGTGGTGGTGGTGGTGGTAGTGTCAATGGTTTGGATGGTTATGGTGATAGTACTAAGGTACTGCAATTGAGGTAGTGGTGGTAGTGGTGATTGTGTCAATGGTTTGGATGGTTTTGGTGATAGTACTAAGGTTGATACTAGGGTAATTGAGATGGTGATGGTTGTGGTGGTGGTGGTATGGTTGGACATGATAGTATTTATGGTGGTAGTGAATGCGATAGTGTTGTTGATGGTGATAATGTGGTGGTAGTGCTGGTTATATTACTAGTAATTGCAGTGGTGGTGGTGGTGGTATGGATGGATATAGTAATAGTACTATGGTAATGTTAAAGAGATGGTAGTAGTGGTATTAATGTTCACTTTGATAGTATTTATGGCAGTGGTGAATGTGATAGTGCTGTTGGTGGTGATAATGTGCTGAAAGTGCTAGCTGTAGTACTAGTAATTGCAGCAGCAACATTAGTGGTGATGGTGGTCGCTGTGGTCATCATGATAATATTTGTGGTGGTAAATGTGATAATGTTGTTGATAGTGGTGGGTGATAAATGGTGGTTGTTTGAGTTTACATCCTCCCAGATGCCCCCATGCTAATAATTTCAGGTACATCTTGCCAGTGGCAAACCTACTTTAATTCTCTGTCTGTCATTTTTTCCAGACATTTGAAACTTCTCACTTGTCACTTCAGTCTGGCAGGGAAATAAATTTAATTTTAAAAAAAAAATGTCTTACCACCTTACAAGTTTCTTTTGAAATATGGGAAAAGTTGGAGTGAGATTAATAGATTGTCAAGACATGATGATGATGATGGTTTCTGATTTAGGCACAAGGCCAACAATTTGAGGGAGGGAAAGTCGATTAAATCGACTCCAGTGCATTACTGGTACATTATTTTATCATCGCCGTAAGGATGAAAGGCAAAGCTAACCTCAGTGGGGTTTGAACTCAGAAGGTAAAAGGATATAATTATATGCTGCAAAGCATGGTGTCCGATGTTCTACCGATAACTATATGCTGCAAAGCATGGTGTCCGATGTTCTACCGATAACTATATGCTGCAAAGCATGGTGTCCGATGTTCTACCGATAACTATATGCTGCTACAAAGCATGGTGTCCGATGTTCTACCGATAACTATATGCTGCAAAGCATGGTGTCCGATGTTCTACCGATAACTATATGCTGCTACAAAGCATGGTGTCCGATGTTCTACCGATAACTATATGCTGCTACAAAGCATGGTGTCCGATGTTCTACCGATAACTATATGCTGCTACAAAGCATGGTGTCCGATGTTCTACCGATAACTATATGCTGCTACAAAGCATGGTGTCCGATGTTCTACCGATAACTATATGCTGCTACAAAGCATGGTGTCCGATGTTCTACCGATAACTATATGCTGCAAAGCATGGTGTCCGATGTTCTACCGATAATTATATGCTGCAAAGCATGGTGTCCGATGTTCTACCGATAACTATATGCTGCAAAGCATGGTGTCCGATGTTCTACCGATAACTATATGCTGCAAAGCATGGTGTCCGATGTTCTACCAATAACTATATGCTGCAAAGCATGGTGTCCGATATTCTACCGATACTGCCAATCCTCTTCTCTAATAATAATGATTTCTACTATAGACAGCAATTTGTGGGGAGGAAAAGTCGATAAATCGACCCCAGTGCATTACTGGTGCTTTATTTTATCAACCCTAGAAGAATGAAAGGCAAAGCTAACCTCGGTGGGATTTGAACTCAGAATGTAGAAAGTCCTAACTAAATACCACAAAGCATTTTGTCAGACAATCTAACAATATAATAATAATTGTTTCTACATTTGGCACAAGGCCAGCAATTACCCAGTGCATTACTGGTACTTTATTTTATCGACCCCGTAAGGATGAAAGGCAAAGTTAACCTCGGCGGGATTTGAACTCAGATCATAAAGGGACGTAACTCTATGCTTCAAAGCATGGTGTCCAACTCTCTACCGATACTGCCAATCCACCGCCCTATGATAAATATTAACTTTAGCATAAGGCCACAAATTAAGGGGCTGGGAAAAGTTTATTAAATTGATCTCAATCAACTCTGGTGTGGTCAAAGGCAAAGTCAACTGCAACAGAATTCGAACTCAAAGCAAAGATGACAATAAATAGCTATCATATGACATTTTGTCTGGTACACTACTGAATCTGTTATCTGATAATGCTAAATAGATACCTATTTAATGTGTATGTGTTGTTTCCTTGAGCAAGACACTTTATTTCACATTGCTCCAGTTTACTCAGCTGTAGAAATGAGATGATAGGGACTGGGGTCCCTATCATTCCACTGCAAAGTGGTCGTGGAGGTGCCCTGGCAAAAAAGCACCCAGCACTCACTGTAAATGAGGTTGGTGTTAGGAAGGGCATCCAGCTGTAGAAATCAAGCCAGAATCAGTTCCCGTATGAGCAAGACAATGTCAGCCAACTGGACACTGCCCACAACAGGACAACCCATTTAACTCATGCTAGCGTGGAAGAACGGACGTAAAACGATGATGATGATGACTGGGACCTGTTTTATGAAGTCCACTCACCTCCAATTTCAGGGATGGAAGATTTTAGTTTAGAATGTAGAAAATCCTGTAAGATGTTTAGTCTAGTGCTACATACATGTAAATATGCGTGCGTATGTGTGTGTGTGTGAGAGAGAGCGAGCGAGAGAGAGACATTGATTTGCTGGAACTGTGTGGAAGCCCATCAGATAGGCTATATCTGTAATTCAAAGAGCCAGTCTTATCATACACTGTATCATGTTGATTCTGTCAGGATTACATTGTAAGTACAGGTGTCTGTAGAAAATTCATTGTAATACAAGATGAACTGAACCTGTAATTCAGAGAGACGGCCTTGTCATGCCAATACTGGTTGCAGATTCCATTAATAATACAAATAAACATCTGTGGAATATTCAGCAACTTAAAATATAATGAGTAAGAGGTTCCAGTGATTTAACAACTAGAGCATTCATATAGTGAAATCTACTGAGAAAAATACAAGAGAAGTGTGTATGTAAATATATAAAGCTAGGTTTTATATCCTGTGTAAATACACTGCATACAGCCACACCTCTATATGCGTGAAAGCCAATTTGTATAAGGAACGATGTTTTTCACCTTCTGCCCTCCATCTCCTAATGACTAGACATTTCTAAACTCCAAAACACTCCCTTCCATCTCTCTTCCTTTATCACTAAACCAGAAGATAGAGAGAGCTATTTTAATTATTTCATTAGAAAATTTCTTCTGTTGAAAGGATGATGATGATAAGTATGATGTCTGATGATTATGATAAATTCAATGATGGTTATAAATATGATTATGGTACTGATGAGGCTAATGGTGGTGGTGTTAGTGATGATTGTTTGAATATAAATGAATAAAAAAAAAAAGGTAAACCAATGAATAGAAGAGAGATATTGATTAGTGAATAAAACCTAACCTAAAAACTCAGTCAGTGGATTAGTTTAGAGAGAGATTAAATAGTTATTGATTAGAGACTTGACTGGCTGTGCTTGTTCTAACAACTCCAGTTTCTGACTCAAGCTTGCCAGTTTGACAATCATCCATATGAAACCACATCACTGTTTCTCATGTTGGATCACTATATTGTGTAAAAACCTGACTATATGCATCAGTTTTGACCTCATATGACCTATTACTTGGTATAGCACACCAAAAATTCAAATAGACAGGACATGTACAAAACTGGTTTTCACAACAGGTTTCATTTGGAGGAAAAATTATGTATATTGGACAATGCGTTCTAGAGTTAATACAAAATCTATCATACAATTTGGCTAGTTTTTTTTTATTCTTTTTAATTATAAATCATTGTATTTTAAAAGCTTGGCATGTAAATTGAATAAAAGCACATCAAGTACCATACTTTTCACAAGTTTTCAGTTATTAAACAAATCTAAATATGTATTTCTGTTACACTCAAGATTCAGCTCATTAATATGTGTAGATAATATATCTCAACTTCTGTTAGTATTACACTAATCAAATTTGGCATTTTATTTACTTGTGTACTAAGCTGTATCTCTGAACAACCAGTTCAGTTTCTATTTTGATATTATGCAAATTAGATAAGATAGTTAAAAAAATTGTACTAGGTTACATTTCTTGATAAACCTATTCAGTTTTACCATGTTTGAATAAAATTATATTGTGTGAACATTAACTTCATGTTTCAATAAAATAGGCAGAAATTGTGCTGCAGCTAACTTTTCTTTTGTGCTATTTCCATTGTACAGAAAATTTGAGTACACCAATAAATAGCCTTAGCTATGTAAATTCAAAATATATGGCCATTTAAAAAAAATCGTTAAAAAATACCAAATAGAATTTATAAGCAAAATATGACATGGTTTAACTCTTTAGCATTTTAACCAGCCTTATCTGGCCAGAATTCTCCCACCTCTTTCTGTTCAAACTGACTGTAACTGGCTGCTCATACTGATGTTAAAGTATTATCAAAATAAATAACAAAATCTCATAGATTCAATATTATGTGAGATAAAACCTTTCCCATGAAAATATGATAGTAAATATAGAGTTATGTAAATGCTAAATGATTAAATGATTGAGTCTGTTGAATGAAGCAATTTTTGAAAACTGAATACATAATAAGTAAAGATCCATTTAGATCAATTATAGGTACAAAGATCCATTTTGTGTATCACTCAAGAATATTCCATACTTTTCAAAATCTAGGCAGCTAATTGGTGTGAGTTCTCAGTATTGAAAATCAAGTCTTTTCCCTATCTAAAATGGTATGGTTTGATTTGAGAGAAGTTTCACTGCTGTTTCTATTAGGGTGAGTAACCATGCTGGTTCAAAGAAATGGTTGTATGAGTGGACATTAGCTTGCTTGTTCTTTGGTCTTTGTGAGTTATCCTGCTGATGTTTAACGCCAGGTTGAAGATGACATTGGACACTACTTTCTAAGTTGGCTACAATATTAAGGAATATGATTTATGATTAGGAAAAATGAGTAAATTTACATCTACATTTGTTTGATCATATATCACTCTTTAATTCTCAAAAGTATGCGCAACTAATCAGAGAGCGAATTGATCTAGATGAAATGCAGTTTGGGTTTGTGTCGGGTAAAAATACCACAGACGCTCTTTTCCTTGTACGACAACTACAAGAGAAGTACCTAGCTAAAAGTAAACCCCTCTACTTAGATTTTGTAAACCTGGAGAAAGCCTGTGACAGAGTCCCCTGCTCCATTATCTGGTGGGCTCTTAGAAAACTAGGTGTAGATGAATGGCTTGTGAGAGCTATACAAGCAATGTATAATGAAACAGTCAGTAAGGTTAGAATTAACAATGAATATTGTGAAGAATTTAGTGTAAAAGTTGGCGTTCATCAAGACTCAGTCCTTAGCCCCCTCCTATTTATTATTGCCCTTCAGGCTATAACAGAGGAGTTCAAGACCGGCTGCCCATGGGAACTCCTATACGCAGATGATCTAACGCTCATAGCTGAATCAATGGCTGAACTAGAGAAGAAATTCCAAACATGGAAACATGGCCTAGAATCAAAAGGCCTTAAAGTTAACTTGTCTAAGACTAAAGTTCTAGTTTGTAGAAAGGAAAATAGGGCACAGGTGCCCTCAGGGAAATGGCTATGCTCAGTGTGTAGGAAAGGAGTAGGCAGAAATTCCATTTTATGTCCCAAATGCAAAGTATGGGTACATAAAAGATGTAGTGGGATCACAGGTAAACTATCTAAGAACGTAGACTTTATATGTGGCCAATGCTCAGGTGTAATAAGTAGCAAGTGTCCACAGGATACTAGCTCCTTCTATTGCCTAGATGGTTCTATAGAAATAGTAGACACTTTCCGTTACCTGGGTGACAAAATCAGCAAGTGGTGGAGGGTGTTCTGAAAGTACGGTAGCTAGAGTCAGAACGGGATAGAAAAAGTTCAGAGAGCTTATACCGCTGTTGGCCACAAATGGTTTCTCTCTAAAAATGAAAGGCAGATTGTATGATGCCTGTATACGAACAGCAATGCTACATGGCAGTGAGACATGAGCATTTCATGCAGAGGACTTGCGTAGACTGGAAAGGAACGAAGCAGGCATGCTCCTTTAGATGTGTAATAGTAATATACGTGAACGGCAAAGCATAAATGAACTAAGTGAGAAATTAGGAATAAGAGGGATCAGATGCTGTTTACTTGAGAGAAGACTACGTTGGTATGGTCACGTGATGCGCATGAAAGATGACAGCTGCATAAGTGCAGGGCGATCAAAATTGATGGTAGTTACAGAGTAGGTAGACCCAGAAAAACCTGGGACGATCTGATAAATTCCAACCTTACACACTTGCACCTCTCTAAGACAATGTCACTGGACCAAGATCTTTGGCGCTACGCAGTAATACAGAAGACCCGCCTTGCCTATCATTTCATTTCATCATTTCATTTTATGTCCGCTTTTCCCTGCTTGCAAGGGTGGGACGGGAACTGATTCTGGCTTGATTTCTACAGCTGGATGCCCTTCCTAACACCAACCTCATTTACAGTGAGTGCTGGGTGCTTTTTTGCCGTGGCACCTACACGACCACTTTGCAGTGGAATGATAAGGACCTCAGTCCCTATCATCTCATTTCTACAGCTGAGTAAACTGGAGCAATTTGAAATAAAGTGTCTTGCTCAAGGAAACAACACACCACCCGGTCTGAGAATATGTACAAAGCAAAACCTACAGTTAGTAGGCACCTCTTAACCAAATATACACCCCAATCCACTACCCCTACCCTATCCTCCCACTCCCACCAACACCACCCTCTCTCTGTAAAGTTGGTACCACAACATCCAGTCCAAATAAATGAGATATCGAGATCGTGTAGCTATCGCAACAAAAAAATTACTCACAGTCCACGCTGTAATGTGGCCGTGTAGGTAACACGGTAAAAAGTTCCCAGTTCCACACTGTAAATGTGGTTGGTGTTAGGAAGGGCATCCAGCCGTAGAAAGCCTGCCAGATAGTCCTATACGAGCGAGACACGGTCACCCGACCAACCTTGCCTCAAGTGGCATAACTCCCATCTAACCCATGCTAGCGTGGAAGATGGACATTAAACGATGATGATGATGATGTGAATGTATGCATATATGTGGCAGGATGTGCTATATCTTCTACAACTGAATGTTCTATACATGCATGGGTTGAACTGGTCCTCAGTACAGCATCTTTCTACTTGTTACATTCCATTATATATTTTGTTATTGGCACTCTTACTATCAATTGGCCCTGAACATCTACTACATACAAAGTCTTCCTTTCCTGTTAATCTGCCTGTTATCCCATTACACCTCTTGTGTACCCAAGATTTGCATTGTCTATACAGTATCGAGTTTATGCCTACTCCTTTTATACATATCAAACAAAGCCACTTCCTACTTATTAACATTTTGCTAAATTTACTCTAAGCCCTTTTGATTCTAAGTTTTGTTTCCACAGCCAGAATTTATTCTCTAGTTCTTCCACAGATTCAGCTATGAAGATCAGATCATTGACATGTAGAAGTTCTCTTGGGCAACCAGTTGTAAACTCTTGTTATGGCCTGGAACACTAGGATAAACAGAAGTGGGCTAAAAACTGAACCCTGGTGCACTGCTAATCCAGCCAAGGCAATTCTGTCTTTTTAGACATATCTAGGAATACATATTATCCAATGTGTCCTCTTTTTCAAAAAGTAGTGTGGACTTTGGGGGATTTTGCTGGTATTTCTAGCAAGTTGAATGACCATATGAATAAAGTGTAGTATTAGTGTTAAGGTCATGTACTGAACTGTTGATTGACTAATAGTACTGTTGGCAATGGTGATGATACAATAGACCTCTACAGCTATGTGAGGTGTTGACATCATCTTTATCATTGTTGCAATCTGGACATGGGTGCCACCACCCGCCTCACTTTCATAGCATTTGCTGCTGGAATCCTAGCCTCCATCCTCTGCTCCTATAATCTTCCTAGAGAGTGTATATCAACTGAGGAATGCTGTCCATATTCGTCGTCTTGATGTCTGTATTGAATATATGTTATATGTGTCTGTGTATATGATGATTGTCTCTTCATGGTTGAGTGGTTGGAGCAGTAAAATGTCAAACTAAATGCATTGCAGTATTTTGTTAGAATTCTTACATCCCAGTTTCAAATCATGGTGACGATAACCTTGGCTTTCATCTTTCTGGGATCAAAATAAGTCACAGAAAAATGACTGGGCCTGTGATAATAAAATCTAGCTATACGCCACCTTATATAATTGTATGGCCTTGTGCCAAAGCTAGAAAACATTGCTGTATTTTTTTACACCTTGGCCCGATTCAAGCAAGCATCATCATTTGTATTATTAATAATAGTCACAAGACATCAAGTCTCACCCCTCCCCTTCTTTTCTCCATCCTGTAATTGCTGTCTATGACTGTCGCATCTTTGGCAATGTAGACTGCAGTTGTGATCGATAATGGACCAAAACAGTTGCACAGTACTATAGAGAACTGATGCACAACAAAATTCTGGTCAATGTGAACCAGTCACTGCAGTTTTTTTATTTATTTATTTATTTTGATGTTGCTGATTTGATGGTTTTTATGTCAACTTCATCAAGTGTATTTTGGTGTTTGGTTTGGCCAGTTATTGAGAAAGCAAGAAGTTTCAATCTAGTTAATAGACAAAGAGATACCTCTGGGATAGGTGTATGACTAGGAAAATCAAAGAGGTAAAAATAAACAAAAAACAACTTGTTATTATTGTTTAGTTCTTGATCAACTCTTATCGAGTAGATGTGGGATGAAAGGCACCATCTTTAAACATGCTGCACCACAATATAAAGTGGGTCCATTCTCTATCTAAGATGATACAGTCTGATTTAAAGAAGATTTTGCTGTTATTTCTATCAGTACCAGTGACCACATTGATTTAAAGAATTGACTATGTGTGTAAACATCAGCTTGCATGTTGCATGTTTGTTTTTACAATTTGTCCTGTTGTAGTTGAACCCCAAGTCATTTTTGATCTAGCAATCTTATGATCAAAGAAATATGTTTCATCTAAAACACAATCGAAGTATATGGTTAAAGGGAAATTCAGCTGCTATTTATAACAATCACATTAAAGCTTGTGGTAGCATATTTGATGTTGGTGTTGTTATTTTTGGCGTTATACAGAAGACCTATGATCAAATAGTCCCAGTTATGACCTTTTCAATTTAGTTTGTACAGTACTGCATTTCCTGTTTTTTTTTAATGCTATCAGGTATATGAAGCCTTTTACCCATGGTCATTTACCTCACCTTATATTCGTCTCTATCTCACTGACTGATACACACTTGTGTGTGAGTTTAGGTAAAGAGCATTGATCTATGTAAATATCAATAATCTTTCCCCTGCCCCAAACACGTTTTGAAAGCCATTTTTTTTTTGTATTACTGATTTTCACCATACTATTACTGATACTGCAGCTGTTGCTACTACTATTATTATTACTACTACTACGGCTATTACTATTAATACTTCAATTATTGCTACTACTACATATACTACTATGCATGCTACTACTACATATACTAGTATGCATGCTACTACTACTACTACTACTACAGTTACTGCTGATACCTTTATTGTTAATACTGCTGCTTCTTATAACTGCAGCTGTCACCACCACCATCTACCACCACCACTACTACTACGTAGACCCTACCACCACTGCTAATGTTGTTATATAAATTACTTATAGCCCAGCGGCTATCAAACAATTAAAAAGCCCATCCACAGAGTGGGAGTAACTTCCACCCTCACCACTACTTTCACCACCATATTTTTTCATTTATAATCAAATGTAATTTGAAAAATAAACTAAACATTTTTTTACAATTTATATAGTAGAAATGATATTGCAATATTGTCAATTACATATTGACAATATATCTAAGAAAAACAAAACATACTATTAAAGGGAACAGAAAGAGAAGAAAAAAAAGAAAATGAAAAGGAGGAAAAGAAAGATCAAGCACCGAAAGAAAGGGAGAGGCAGATTGACAGTCACTACGCCCCAGTCTGAGTGGTGCCTCAGCTCAGCTGCACCCCATGAACAAAATGGCCAAAGCATTACCACGGGGACCTAATGATAGGAAGAGGAGTTGGTATAGTAAGGGGAGGGGTCATTGTGTTGCAACATGCTGTCCCCCTTTAATTCTTTCATTACCAACCTGGCCAGCCAAAATCAGTTCTGGTTCTGTGAAACAAAACCACCCATATTAATGGGTTCATATTGAAATTAACATCTTCCAACATAATTTTACATAAGAACCATATGTTAAGATACTTAGTAATGAAATAATTTATAACTTTAGTAAATCCTCATGGTTGGTGTTAGGAATGGCATCCAGCCATAGAAACCAAGCCAACATATAGATCCATATGAACAAAACATGGTCTCTGGACCTGACTTGTCTCATACCCTGACAACCTGTCTAACCCGTGCAAGCATGGAAAATGGACATTGAAACGATAATGATGTTGAATTTTAATTGAACTAAAAGTGTATTTCATTTGAAATACTGTCATAAAAGGGTTAAGTCAATCGAGAATATTTGTTTGACCATCGGGAAGCCCAAATATTTTGTGATCTTGGCACACGTTGATGGCAGTTGGGTGATAATTGGTTCTGACTTGGAGACTATAATGGTGAGGCTGTTGTTATTGTTTAACCCCAGGTCAGTACTGATCAAGCTGACCCATAATCAAAAAGTATTCCAGTCACAACTATTATCTTTTTTTTCTTTCTAATAGTAGATTTCACATCACATTTTACAATATTCTTTTTAGATAGTAGGGTGTGATTTGAGTAAAATTTGACTGATATATTTTGCATCTTGAATGTCCACATAATCTTACTCATCAGTTAGTTTATTAGTGGCAACATTTAGGGGATGAGGTTATAGAATTATATATATATATATATCATCATCATCGTTTTACGTCGGTTCTTCCATGCTAGCATGGGTTAGACGGGTTGCCCTGTTGTGGGCAGTGTCTGGTCGGCTGACCATGCCTTGCTCATATGGGAACTAATTCTGGCTTCATTTCTACAGCTCGATGCCTTTCCTAACACCAAACTCATTTACAGTGAGTGCTGGGTGCTTTTTTTCCATGGTGCCTACACGTCCACTTTACAGTGTGGGCTGGGTGCTTTTTTTGCCGTGGCACCTCCACGACCACTATTGTCTATATGCTTCTGCTTCGGCTTGTACCCGCGGGGTGTCGAGTCTTCTGTATTACTGCGTGACACCAGAGGTCACGGTCGTGTGTCATCGCCTTTGAGAGGTGTAATTGGGTAAGGTCGGCTTTTTATCACCTCATCCCAGGTCTTCTTGAGTCTCCCCACTCCGCGGTTTCCATCGACTTCTAGTGCTCTGCACCTTGTTATGCAGCTGTCATCCTTCATACGCATCACATGTCCATACCAACACAACCACCTCTCCTGCACACAGCATTTGATTCCTCTTATGCTCAGTCTCTCTCTCAATTCATTTATGCTTTGCCGTTCGCGTATATTACTATTACACATCCATCGGAGCATGCAGGCTTAGTTTTTTTTTAATCTACGCAAGTCTTCCACAGACAGCGCCCAGGTCTCACTACCATGTAACATTGCTGTTCGTATACATGCATCATACAGTCTGCCTTTCATTTTGAGGCAAAAGCCTTTTGCAGCTAGCAGTGGCAGTAGCTCCCTGAGTTTCTTCCATCCTATTCTTACCCTAGTTATTGTACTTTCCGAACACCCACCTCCACTGCTACTTCGGTCACCTAGGTAGCAGAAGCTGTCTACTGTTTCTACAGAGCCCTCCCAGAGTTTGGTGGTACTTGTTTCCTGTGGCTGTTTGCTGCCCCAGCACAGCTGCTACATATGAAGCCTACATTCTTAATTAAGCTTCCTGAGATCCCGCTACATCTCTTGTGTACCCATTGTTTTCATTTGGGGCAGAGAATGGAGTTCCTACCTATACCTTTCCTTCATACTGAGCAAGGCCATTTCCCTGAGGGGATCTGGGTTCTGTTTTCTCGTCTACTTACAAGGACCTTAGTCTTTGTCAGGTTGACTTTGAGACCCTTTCTTTCTAGTCCCTGCTTCCAAGTTTGGAATTTCTTCTCTAGTTCTACCATAGATTCATCTATAAGTGCGAGGTCATCAGCATACAGGAGTCCCCATGCGCATCCGGTCTTAAACTCCTCTGTTATTGCCTGCAGAACTATGATGAACAGGAGAGGGCTAAGAACAGAGCCCTGGTGGACACCGACCTGTATGCTAAATTCATCGCTATAGTCATTGCTAATCCTAACTTTGCTGACTGCTCCCCTATACATGGCTTGTACAGCTTTCACAAGCCATTCATCTACTCCTAGTTTTCTAAGAGCCCGCCAGATTATAGTACGGTGAACTCTGTCAAAGGATTTCTCGAGATTGACGAATGCCAGGTAGAGTGGCTTACTTTTAGCTAGGTACATTTCCTGTAACTACCTCACAAGGAAGAGGGCATCAGTGGTCCCTTTTCCTGGCACAAACCCAAATTGCATCTCCTCTAGTTTCACCCGATCCCTAATCAACTGTGATATAACTCTTTCTGTTACTTTCATGACCTGGTCCATCAGCTTTATACCTCTATAGTTTCCTCTATCGAGTGCATCACCTTCACCTTTGTAGCAGTTGATAATGATGCTACTGCACCAATCTTTTGGTATGACACCTAGTATTACCTGGTTATATATATATATTGGAAAATTTCCTGGGCATGCTTTCTGCATGAAATATAAAGTGCAGGCCATCTTAAACGTAATAAAATAAAATAATTTTTAATCACAAAATTAATTTTAATTGACCAAAAATTAAATGGAGATATGTAGGAAGAGGATAGTAAGTTTAATCTTTGGCAGTTATGATGATAACTCCTGTCATGCTTCAGTTTTGTGAACCCTTTAGCATTCACATTACTCTATATATACTATTGTATTTTTATGGTAAAGGCTTTATCTCACATAATTATCTCACATAATATCGAATCTATGAGATTTTGAAAGTATTTATTTTGAGAACAAAACCTTAACATCAGTTTGAGCAACCAGTTATAGCCAGTTTCAACAGAAAAAGGTAGAGAATTCTGGCCGGTTTTGGCCGGTTTGAACATTAAACGGTTAAACCTTCTCAGCAAAGTATATTCTGGTTATAGTTGTCAAAGACTTTGGAACAACTACTAGATGTAGTAATTTGTATGAAAACAATTCACTGGTCAAGCAGTGAAGACACTTAGCCTAGTGGTTAGGGTGTTGAACTCATCATAAGGTGGTGGGTTTTCATTATAGGAATGGGGCCCCTATCATAAAAAACTTGAGAAACCTCTTTTGGGGTGCAACCTCATGGAGGCCAGCTAAACCTGTATAGGTGTGAGCTGTAAATTTTTTTTTTTTTTTCATTATATTTTACTAATCAAGTAGGCCTCTGGCTTGAGGATACCTTCTTTTCCTGGTTAAACAGTAAAAAGACAAAAAAAAAATTATGATAATGACAGTGGAAAATTTCCCATGGTTGCCTTCTCTGGGATGAGTAAAGTGTGGTTTAATAAGATAAAAATGTCCAGAATTGTCATCAAAATTGTATATCTACATTGGTATTACAGTTTATCTAAATAATTTCCTTAGTAATGTTTCTGAAATCTTTTTTATTGAAGACTTTGATGAAAGAGGTAGAAATTTGGCTGATATAACACAGCAGTGTTTATCAGAGGCCACACTTTTCAAAAATTGGATGCAAGATTAAGTTATCGTTGTACTCTGAAAATTGGTTGTCATTAGAAAGAGCATCCAGCTGCAGAAGACCTGTCAAGGACATGACAACCTCCTCGGTGTGGGAGCCATGATAAAAGGCACCTAGTGCATTCTGTAAAGTGCTAGAATATATATGAGATGCTCTTTGAGAGGTCAGTAGCTCTTATTAATTATTGACTTGGTCTGTGACACCCTGTCCAACCCTTGCCACTGTGGAACAGTGGATGTTAAATGCTGATGATAATACACATACACAATTATGCATAATTCAAGTGGAACAATGGCATGAATTTGGATAATTAAGTCAAAACCGATGTAAAAATATCTTTAAACTAAATTATAGGTTGTTTAGCCCCAGGCCAGTTTTCACTGAGCAAACCTGCCATCAAAGCCATTCTAACTATGTATTAGAAATGAGAAAAAAATCAAAAATTTAATTTATATCTCATATCTACTCAAGTTTAGCTGGCCTCCTACGATGTTCCCTCTTATAGGGGGTTACTTTTGGGTCCCAAATAACGGGGGGGGGGGATAAGTGAGGGGGGACATTTGCTTAAATTCTTATGGGGGGGGGGGGGGGTAAATGGGGTGGTTGGAAAATCGGTAATTGTATACTGTACATTCGTAAATATGGGATTTCTTGTAATTTTTTTATCATATATAATGTTTTTTAAAATAAAATTATCATTAGATTCTCCAGATGCTGTATCGATATGAGAGTATTTAGTTATTTTAATATTAGGTGCCCCAGTCATATGATGAAAAACAATATAAAATGAAGGATCTTACTGAAGAATATAACCCACCACCTGGTCCAAGAACTGAACTCACAATGTTATGATCATGAGTCCAACACCATAACCACTAACTGCATTGTTTAATATATGTCTTTCTTTATATAAATTTGTAGAGTGTGATTTGGGGAAGATTTGGCTACTAATTCTAGCAAGTCAAGTGAATGGTGTAGTGGCCTATTTGTTAACTCAGTATTGATTGGTTATTTAGGTTGATGATATTAGGGTTACAGAGTGTGTAACCCTTTCAACTGAGATTTCTTTTAAGGTTGAGTTGCTCTGATTTATTAGATTAATCAACTGAAAATACAGTTTCAATTTCTGACAAATCCACTTCAATCAGGTTTTCCTTTTTTTCTTTTTCATTAATCCCTTTACTTCCCTAAATTGGATTAGATCACTTGTAATTGTGGGATGTGAGGTGACTGGTTGTGGTGTTGATGAGTATGGTGGTTATAGTTGTGGTGCTTGTGTTTTGTGGTTTTGGTGCTAGTATTTTGTAATGGTCATGAGTTATAGGAATGGTGGTCGTTGTGGTAAACATAGTAGCACAGAAATGATTGTTATTGTTCTTGTTTATCCTCAGATCTATAATCAAAGGTAATCTAACCATGGCCATTCTACCTTTCTCTTATGTGCAGGGAACCAAGAAGCATATTCTCCAACATATTTTTGATGAAAATTTGGCTGCTATTTCTAGCAGGTCAAGGCTCCCTTGCTGGCTCATGTGATTGTGATAATGTCTGATGATGGTTTGTGTTAGTAATAATGTCAATGTTGTTGATGGTGATATGGTATTGTAGAGGTGAAGATGGTGTGGAAGTTGTTTAGCCACAGGCCAGCCAGACATTTTATGAAAATCTTTCCATCCATGACTTTTTTTTTCATTCAGACATCATGTACCTAATACTCTGTTATCTAATGTAGTGTAAGCAGTTTGTTTTTAAGATGGTATGGTAGTATTTATGGCTGCTATTTCCAGCAAATCAAGTGACCATGCTGAAGCTCCCTCATGGGCTTATGGGGAAGTTGGCATTAGTAGTGTTATACGCTAATGGTGTTGCCATGATGATGCGTGATGGCAGTATTACTGGTGGTGAAAGCTGTCTGGACACACAACTATGATTTACTTGCATACATACTCACACAATAGTATGACCTCATACATCTGCATTGCTTATGAACCACTATACTGCTATACACACAATGGTATGAATTATTATGGTCCCGTCCCATACACACAATGGTATAAACCACTATGTCTCCACACGCAGTAGCCACTGTACCCTCATACAATGGTATGAACCATTACCCTCATATACAAGGGTATGAATCACTATATACACAATAGTATAAACCACTGTCCTCATACACAATGGTATGAGCTACCACGCTCCATACACACAATGGTATAAACCACTCTCTCAATACAGTGGTATGAGTTACTATGGCCCCTTCCACTCAGTGATATGAACTAGTATG
>OZ024740.1:288540222-288598396 GCA_964016885.1 Eledone cirrhosa
AGTAATAGCAGTAGTAGAAGTAGTAATAGTGGTAATAGTATTAGCAGCAGCAACAGTAGTAGTAGTAGTAGTAGTTATAACAGTGGTGGTAGTAGTAGTAGTTATAACAGTGGTGGTAGTAGTAGTAGTTATAACAGTGGTGGTAGTAGTAGTAGTTATAACAGTGGTGGTAGTAGTAGTAGTTATAACAGTGGTGGTGGTAGTAGTAGTAGTTATAACAGTGGTGGTGGTAGTAGTAGTAGTTATAACAGTGGTGGTGGTAGTAGTAGTTATAACAGTGGTGGTGGTGGTAGTAGTAGAGGTAATAGTATTAGCAACAGTAGTAGTAGTATTAGCAACAGTAGTAGTAGCATTAGCAGCAGCAACAGTAGTAGTAGTAATAGTAGTTGTAGTAGTTATAACAGTGGTGGTGGTAGTAGTAGTAGTTATAACAGTGGTAGTGGTAGTAGTAGTAGTGGTAATAGTATTAGCAACAGTAGTAGTAGTATTAGCAGCAGCAACAGTAGTAGTAGTAGTAGTAATAGTAGTTGTAGTAGTTATAACAGTGGTGGTGGTAGTAGTAGTGGTAATAATATTAGCAGCAGCAACAGTAGTAGTAGTAGTAGTTATAATAATAGTGGTGGTAGTAGTAGTAGTAGTAATCATCATCATCATCATAATAATAGTGGTGGTGGTTGTGGTAGTAGTAGTAGTAGTAGCAGTGTTAAAAGCAGAGATTATCAATATCAATGTTATTTTGAGCTGTAACAGCTTCTCTCGTGGACTTTGAGCAAAGAATCAATCAGTTATGCTCTCATCATGGTCCAATAGAAAGCCAGCTTTCTAGTGTCTGCTGACTCCCTTACTTCATCTGCTCTTGGCCAGAATGCCGACATAACAACACAAGTTGCAGTGCAGGGTATAAAGCGCTAAGGGCGCGGGAGACAGAATGGTAAGCTAGTGCTTTCTCACTCACTCTCTCTCTCTTTAAATATATATATTTAAAACCCCTAATTTTACTAGCAAACATACTATTTATTTTCTCTATATTTTTTTCTAATCTTATGAGTATTTTCTATTTTATTCGTAAATTTATTATAGAAAATATAGGGCATATGATTGTCTATAAAAAGAAAAGAAATCAACCACTTGTGGTCTTAAATGAAAATTCCTTTAGACTACTTTCAGTTTCAAATAACACCAGTTTCTTTTAATTTTTAATTCAATTTCCTGTTTCTATCAACTATTAATTAGAATTTATAGAAAAACTATACATATATGGAGCATTTTACTTGATAATTTTATTTCTTTAGAAATTGTAATTTTCACATTTTATTTTCATTTTCACATTTATAGCTGACTGAAAAAGCATTAAATACATTTTTGACCCTCCCCCCCTCTTTTTTTTTTACTGGTCATTGATGTTATTCTTGGTATCTTCATTCTGCTTTTCAGCATTTCCCATTTCATTTGTCAGAGATACCATAGCATTTATCCTGTCCTATCTGTCATATAATGTGTGTATATACATATAATGTATGTGTCTGTAATGTATGAATATATTTGTGTGTGTATGTATAAGTGTGTAAATATATATATATATATATATATATTAAAAAGTGAGGTTTTTTTTACAAAATGAAAAATAACCGAGGTGTCCTACACGAGTGAAAGTATAAATATATATATATATGTACATGTAATATATGTTTGTAATATGTGCATATACATGGGTGTGTATGTAATATGTATATCTGTGTATAATGTATGCATGTATATGTATGTAATGTGTTTGTGTTTAATGTATGTATATAGATATATTGTATCTATGAAACAGCAGTTCAGTTGTGAAACCCCATTACCTAGCTTACATATTTTAGAGAAATTTAACAACACCTGTTCACTTTGATATCTTAGTTAAATGTTTGTGTGTTTTGATATTTTTCTAATATTTAGCTACAGGCATATATTTATTCTGTATAAAAATATTTCTTTGTATTTTACATTAAGATGTCTTTCTTTTGGCTAATGAAGTGCCTCTACATTTTACATTAACCCTTTTGAAATGTATTTGAATTGATGGAAAATGTGAGGCATTTACTAAAATTATTATTTCATTATCAACATGGTATTTGTAACATAAAAAAGGTTCTTATATTAGATTATGTTGAAAGATTTTAATTTAAATAAGAACCCTTAAAAACAGGTGGTTTTGTTTCATAAACCCTGATGCAGTTTTGGCTGGGTTGGTATGAAAACTGTTAGGAATTCTGTTCTTTCTACTGAGGCACATCTGTACATGTTTCACTAATACGTCTCTATATTTAATATTTGATATTGAGCTATGTTAGTATTGATTTGTGAGTTTTTAGTATTTATATTTAATAATTAATGAGGTAGATACACCTATACATTTCCCCATGTTAATCATGTGAGGTAACTCACAGGTGGGTACTGCTCATGATTAAATATTGAGTCCTCAGACTGCAAAGATAATTTATTACATCCCTCCCAACTACGTAATGGAGGGTGTATAATTTATATATGTATGTGTGTGAATATGTATGTGTATGAATATATATATCTATGTGTGTGAATTATGTATATGTGTATTTTATGTGTTTGTATATATATCCACACCCACTCTCTTTCTCTCTCTACATACATATATATATATATATACACACACGTAAGGATGTATGTGAATATGTGTATTAATAGGTGTGTGAATGTATGTATCCATGTATATTGTGCTTGTGTATGTATGTATGTATATATGTGTGTCAATATATGTAGTAGGCATTTATACACAATATCATTGAATATGAACATAAATTATAAATATATGTGTATATATGTATGCGTATATTTAAAGATTATGTTGTGAAAAAGTAGGAAGTGGACATGTATGATATACACATACATCAATATATATCACTAACTACTATGTGTATATCTTGTGCATAAATGCATATACATATATGTGTGTGTGTGTGTGTGTGTAGTACAGTATCAATTGTTGCTATTGCAGTGTGTGTGTGTGTGTTTTATACACCCACACAAATTTGTGTCATATAAACATAATATATTGATGATATTAAATACTATGTATCTGTTATATAAACCAAAATGTATGTATATTATGGCATTAAATATTACTGTTTGTTATATACATGTATAATATAACATTGAATGTGGTTGTGTGTATAATGACATTATACACATTTGTGTATAATGACATGTTACTGCTGTAAAAAAAAATTAATAAAAAATATATACATAGATAAGTATGTATAATGCATCTTATGCTGCTGTATATATAATGCATCTTATGCTGCTGTATGTATATATTAAACATCCATAAATGTATGCTTAGTACAGCATCACATGCTTCTCTAATCAGCCTGTCAACTGTTCATTAGTAGTGGACTACTACATCATATTATAATTACTTTACTATATTGCTTTAACTACCACTCTCACTGCCTTTATATGAAACACTGTGGTATTTAATATCTAATATCTACCTTACTATATTCCCCAAACTACCACCTCTATCAATAGTGCCCACCTTACTAAATTGTGCTGTTACCTCCCACTCTCTTGTTAGTAAAGTATTATAGCATACTACAGTTATATCTTGCTGTAACTACCATCTTCCTTTCTTCTGATAGTATATGTATCATATTATGTTGCTCTGTTACCTCCTACTCAATAGTATAGATCATATATTACTTGCTTTTATTCTCCATCCCTTCCAGCAGCCGTAAAACAATACATGAAATAGTATCTATCATACTGTGTTGCTCTAACACACCCACTCTCAATAGTATCTAACACACTACACTGCTCTAACTATTATCCCCCACTAGCTCAATAGCATCTGCCATACTATATTGCTCTAACTATAGCACTAGTATCCTTCCTCATTAATGATGTCTAAATTAATGTGGGTGAGCAATGCTAGGGTGTGGTTTTTATGTAGCTATAGAGTCAAGGTCATAGTGATACAGGTATGATATAGTTGCGTAAATGGTGTGGTAATTTAGAGGTGTAGCTAAACTCATAACATAATATATTTGCTTAAGCTGTACACTGTATTAACACTACTATTATTATTATCATTAGTAGCAGTAGTATTGGTAGGGCAGTGGATTGGCAGTATCAGTAGAGGGTCAGATGTCATGTTTTGCAGCATAGAGTTATGGCCAACAATAACACCTGTTAATTCCCCTCCAAGGCTTTCCTTCTAACTGATAGGGTAAAAATATAGTTTTGTTTGTTTGTTTTGTTAATTCCAGTTGATTTTACCATTCTAATGTTACCATCAGCTAAGTTGAGACATGGTCTAGATATAATGAACTTCATATCTCAAGATGTGGTAGGATTGGGTCAGACCCTAGAGTTGAGAAAACTAAGAGCTGTAGTAACTGGTGAGGTAAGCTATATGGCAGACCTTACAACCCATAGATGCTTGGAGAAATGGTCATTCCATCGATTCAGAGGATTGGTGAAATTGTTAGAGTATCAGAGAAAATAATGTGGCATTTGTTCCAGCTCTTTAAGTTCTAAATTTAAATCCCGCTAGAGGTCAACTGTTTCTTTTATTCTTGAAGTGTGGGTAAATAAAATGTGTCACCCAAGAATTAGTGTCAATAAAATTTACTATATCCCCCCCTCCCATGAAGGTCAAGTTTGCATGTCATCTTTTTGGGGGCTTGATAAAGTAGTGAACTGGTCAAGTACTAAGGTTGATTTAATCAACTTATCATCCTCCACCCAAAGAAAAGTTTCTGTTTTTGTACTTATGTAAGAAATTATTAGGGGTGCTGGATTACCAGAATCATAAGAACTTTGAATAAAATGCTTTGCAACATTTGTTTTGGTTTTGTACCAAGGTAAATCAGGATTGGGCACTTGAGAGGTTGAGGCAATTGGCATCATACTCAAGGAAAAGGAACAAAAAGTAACCCTGACAATTCAATATCTGAACAGTTCAGCTCTTTGAGAAGCATTGGCTATTATTGTAGGGTGCTAAAACAACAGACCAATTAAATTGTTTGGGATTTGATATAGAGTAGATCCCCAGGTGCATAGGAACTGTGATGAAATTATGAGCAGGTTGACCAATCTCACTCAGAAGAGGGCTGTGAGGAAACTATTACTGGAAGGTCATTCAGAGGTGGCAAATGCATACATCATTTCCAATGTATATTACCATCTGACCATCGTGTCTTTTCCCAGATTTGAGTATCTGTTCTTTTGCTTCTTGTGAAAAGGTCACATTTGCCTGGTCAGATCATCCTTCTACAACCTCTATACAGAAAGATTTTGTTGTGGTTGATGATGTGTAGATGTTGTGGCATCTGCAGAATTTCCTTGGTGGTGAGCAACTGTAGGTGCCTTATGGTTGTTTTACAGCTCATTCCTTGACAGATCTGCTCTCTTGGGTCAAATGAAAATTGAGACTTGGTATCTGGGATGTTGTCAGATGCTCAGAACCCTCTTCCAATTGGGGAATGCAGTCAGTAGAATTCCCATGTTAGTTTTCTATAGAGGATTGTTGGGGAAGAGCAACAGTATTCTCAGAGAAACTCTTGGCATCAAAAGGTTGGTCAGTTCAAGAGGACTTTCAACCCATGAACTAAGGATAATTTTCAGAAATCACTGGCCTAGCCAGACCTTGTCATTTCACAAACTCTATAAGTATGGAAGTGCTGTCAACTAAGATGTACAGAGAGTGAAGATAAACTCTATAACACATTTGTGTACTGCGTATATCACTTTTAAAAAAATGTTTGTATCCTCTCCTGTAATATCTTTTCGTCTCATTTCTCTTGTGGACTTGTGCCAAAGTTATAAATTATTACCATCATTATCATTAAATTTACTTCCACTATTTGTTTCACATGCGCATGTATGTGTGTTTCAGATAATGTTGCTAGTACTGTCAAGAAATTACACACACACACATCTTGTGCTACACACAATCATTGTACTTCATATACATACATTGTTGCATAGCTCTGTACACGCACACATGCACACACACACACCACGTATGTGCTACACACAATATTGTACTTCATGTACACACATTGTTACATACCTCTACACACACACACACATTAACTTGTGCTAACATGTGTGTATTGCTGAAATATTTCTCTTGCCTTCCATTACATACAGCTTTCAATGACACAACTGTGAAATATCCCCTCTTTCTCACTCTCCCATTCCCCCCCCCCTCTCGATGTAGACCTTAGCTTCCAAGTGAGGAAGACAAATGCAGTAGAAAGCTTCTGTCCGTAAACACATGACTCATCTGATGTAGTCAATCTTTCTATTCATCTATATCTGATGATGCTTTAACAAAAATATCCTCTCTCTCTCTCTCTCTCTCTCTCTCTTTTTCTTTTTCTCTTTCTTCGCCATTGCTAGGTGGTGGTGTAGTGATGATGATGGTGGTGGTGATGTAGTGATGATGATGGTGATGGTGTAGTGACCATGATGATGATGATGGTGGTGTAGTGACCATGATGATGATGGTGGTGGTGGTGTAGTGACGATGATGGTGTAGTGACCATGATGATGATGATGGTGGTGGTGTAGTGACCATGATGGTGGTGGTGGTGGTGGTGTAGTGACGATGATGATGGTGGTGGTGGTGTAGTGATGATGATGATGATGGCAGTGGTGGTAGTGTAGCGACGATGGTGGTGGTGGTGGTGTAGTGATGATGATGATGATGATGGTGGTGGAGTGGTGATGATTCTCCCCCACCTCATCCCACCCCTTATTTTTATTATATTTCAATCATTGTAATTACTGGATATAAGAGAGGAAGCAGTGAATGTTGAGTGAGGTAGTTGGCATCTCAGATGGGACATTCTCTAACCTATTTCAGCTATTGGCCTAGCTACAACATTTGCACCATCACTGCTGCCACCACTACCAACAACATCATTTGTATTATCACCAGCACCATAATCACTACCTATTATTATCACAATTCCTATATTGATAATGGCTGTTTCTTCCTTGATTTTTAGAGTTTTTTTACAGTGACGGGGTGCTAGCCCAACACCTAACTTTCCTCCTTTGTCAACCATGCTTAGAAATTAGTCGGACAATTGCAGGGAGAATCGTGGCAGATCGACTGTGCCTCAAGGTGCAAGAAGACCTCAGGCTAAGTTAGACTATAAATAGGATTATAACCTTTACTGTTATTTCCACAATCACTGCCACTATCGTAATCATGATACATCTCCACAGTGTATACCACAACCACCATTGTCACCATTGCAACTCTCTCTATACTTAACACAGTTGGTCATTCAAACTAGAAACTAGTTGCTTTGGAGATGATGCTAGGAAAAATAGTAGAATTGAATTTATTGGGTGAAGAGCTTCGATAGTGCTATCAGAAAAGGTTGGAGATGATAAAGATAGAATGCTTAGGTTACAGTAACATCAATAACATTACAACAACTGCTACAGTCGTACAAAGTTACTTTTAAGTGCTTGCTCAACGTCCTAGAAACAGCTACCAAGTCTCCCTCAAATTACATCCTACCGTCTTTAAAAGAAAAAACACATCTAAGATACACAGTCTGAAAAAAAGATGAGAATGCTTTTGATCCTAGGTTTGCCCAATCAGCTGAACTAGAACTAAACATTATCAACCATGGTTTTAAGACTAGAATGTGTTTAGTCATGCATCTACTCAATCGCAGTAACAGAAACAACTACAGGTACGGCAGTAAAAACAACTACAGGTACGGCAGTAAAAACAACTAGAGATAGAGCTGTAACAACTAGAGATAGAGCTGTAACAACTAGAGATAGAGCTGTAACAACTAGAGATAGAGCTGTAACAACTAGAGATAGAGCTGTAACAACTAGAGATAGAGCTGTAACAACTAGAGATAGAGCTGTAACAACTACAGATAGAGCAGTAACAACAACTAGAGATAGAGCTGTAACAACTACAGATAGAGCAGTAACAACAACTACAGATAGAGCAGTAACAACAACTACAAATACAGCACTAACAACAACTATAAATATAGCAGTAACAACTATAAATATAGCAGTAACAACTACAAATATAGCAGTAACAACTATAAATATAGCAGTAACAACTATAAATATAGCAGTAACAACTACAAATATAGCAGTAACAACTACAAATATAGCAGTAACAACTATAAATATAGCAGTAACAACTATAAATATAGCAGTAACAACTATAAATATAGCAGTAACAACTACAAATATAGCAGTAACAACTATAAATATAGCAGTAACAACTATAAATATAGCAGTAACAACTACAAATATAGCAGTAACAACTATAAATATAGCAGTAACAACTATAAATATAGCAGTAACAACTACAAATACAGCAGTAACAACTATAAATATAGCAGTAACAACTACAAATATAGCAGTAACAACTATAAATATAGCAGTAACAACTATAAATATAGCAGTAACAACTACAAATATAGCAGTAACAACTACAAATATAGCAGTAACAACTACAAATATAGCAGTAACAACTACAAATATAGCAGTAACAACAACTACAGATACAGCAGTAACAACTACAAATATAGCAGTAACAACAACTACAGATACAGCAGTAACAACTACAAATATAGCAGTAACAACTACAAATACAGCAGTAACAACTATAAATATAGCAGTAACAACTACAAATACAGCAGTAACAACTACAAATACAGCAGTAACAACTACAAATACAGCAGTAACAACTACAAATATAGCAGTAACAACTACAAATATAGCAGTAACAACTACAAATACAGCAGTAACAACTACAAATATAGCAGTAACAACTACAAATATAGCAGTAACAACTACAAATATAGCAGTAACAACTACAAATATAGCAGTAACAACTACAAATATAGCAGTAACAACTACAAATATAGCAGTAACAACTACAAATACAGCAGTAACAACTACAAATACAGCAGTAACAACAACTACAGATACAGCAGTAATAACTACATCATCAAGCAATACCATTATTGATTAGAAGAATTAAGCTTTTGCGTATTTTCTTGACCAACTTAGTTAACTGTGAAATTTCCTTTAACAAACTTTTGTAAAATAATTTCCATAAAATTAATTACTTCAGGTGTTGTATGATATGTTATAAAATTTTTCTCACATACTAATTAATACTTATATATTTAATTTAGGTGTTATAACTTCAAAATTGTCCTATATTTAATCCATAAGCTCTATGGTGTTTAGAATAGGTGCACCATATCCGTACATGCTGCACGAGTTCACAATAGCAAGAGCATCCATCTGTAAAACACTGTCTCTAAAAGGGAACTATGATAATTGCCATGGACCCTGCATGGCTATCCTTTACTTCAGCGTAAAAAATACTCTTGATATATTTGTTAATATATGTATATTCTCTCTAGGAGTCATGACCCAAATTATTTTAGAGCAAAGCTTTTGAAATATAATATCCTTATATAGAGTTTATTGATTCGCTATGGTGTGTTATGTAATTTTCCTCACACTAATTTGAACTCCGATGTTCTCTCTAAATATTATAACTGAAAAATTATCTTAGAGCAAAGTTATTTGCATGTTCTAGAGTGTATTATATAATCATGTAATCTCTAGATGTGGGTTCGGTTCCTGGACTGGGGGGGTGCATTGTATTTTTGAGCAAGATGCTTCATTTCGTGTAGCTTTTCATAATAGTAGGGAATCCTATCATTGAAAAACCTGAGAAACATCCCATGAGATTCAACCTTGTAGGTTACCTGCTAAACCGGAATAAGTGTAAGATGTAAATGGCATTTTCATTTTTTATATAGAAACAGCCAGAGTGTGTGTGTGTGTGTGTGTGTGTGTGCGCGTGCATATGTCTGCTTTTGGCTGTACAGAAGCTGGATCAGACCTAAGTATGTTGAAATCAGAATCTTTAGATTGCTAGAACCTAATTATTTTTTTCTTGAGTTTATAGCATCAAAATTCTCTTAGAGGAGGAAAGCTAAATGTCTATTCTTGAATAAAATAGATCTCTTTAAATGATCTATGGTATGTTATAGAATTTTCTTTGCTAGCAAATTGTCAAATCTATACCATCAATAATTTATTTTCAGCATCAATAAACAGCCTATCTCTATGGTTTTGATTGCACAGTTGCTGGCTGAAATTAAATGCTTTGATTGCTATATGTTCTATCTTGGAGCTACAAGATTATTTAAGAGTAAACTAACTACATTATTATATTCAAATATAAGCCAATCTGAATATAAACTGCCCCACCTCCTCTATTTTAAGTCTTAGAAATGGGCAAAAATTCAAACCCTATTTATACGCTTAGGCAGCTAATCAATACTATGTTTAGATGGCGTGGTTTTGAAATTCTCATGAGTATAAAATAATATTTATGAAGTTTTTATATTCTGATGTTTAAAATATTTTAAGTGTTAATTAGTTTTTGTTTAACAACTTAATTACAAGTTTCCCAAAGTTGTTTACTTTTGGCCACTCACATGCTGGGAGTAGTTGAATGCAAGGGATCGAATAAGAGAACTTTGTGAAGCGATTCATTTAGTAGAAGTGAGAGAGAGAGAGAGGAAAAGCAGAGCAAGTAAAACAGGGAGCAAGAGTGAGAAGTGCAAGAACAATAACATACAAGCCAGAAGTAAAATTGAAAGAAAAAGTATAATTAAGTCACAGAGAAAAACAGTTGGTATTCATGTATGTGTATACACATGTGCATGTGTATGGGATATTTATGTATTAAAAAGTTCAAAATATAAAAAATTTATTAGAAATATTTTCAATAACATTAACGACGATGTAGTAAATGTAGAAAAACTGTTTCATTATAAGATAATCCCTCCAGATATTTTAGCACCTTATTTACGTAGAATTTGAAGTTGGTGAAAATCAGCAAAATATTGACCTCAAATCCAAGATTTCTTTGGTTGGTCAACATTTGTATTATAGGTCTCCAGGTAACCATCACAACTCCACCAACTATTTATAACAGCAAGAATAACACCAACAACTAGTGCATCAATGTCAACGACAACAGTTATTAACCCTTTTTAAATCAATCTGCCTAGAATCACTCTTATTTCTATGACATACGCTGCCTGTTTTAGTGTTCATATCTAAATGAAAACTTCAACACAAGTTTATGTAAAGCCATTTTGTTGAGTTCCAAACAGCAATTTAATAATGAAAAAAAAAGAAAAGTTACTTTACTAAATTCTTATGAATTTTTGAATATTTAAAAATTATTAGACTTAGTAGTATCTTTCATTAGAAATATGGTCACAAAATGGTTAATGCAAATTACTACACCAGTGGCAACAAAAACAACTGCTGATAACAGCAGTAGCAAAGACAAGATACAAAGTTGCTTGGCTTGCAAAATTCTCTCAAATGACACCCTACTGTCATAGAATAGGAGGGACACATTGGACAATATAATTGTAGCATGTAAAATAGACAAGATAGTCATGGTTGGAATGCATTTCATCATAGGTTTGCTCATTCAAAGCTGACCTGGGTCAAAATAACAAATGTTAATAAGAACTACTACAGCAGTGGAAACGAGTGAGCCTCTATATAGTTACTCACCCTGCTAGAAATAGTGATCAAATCACCCTCAAACTACATTCTACTTTACCTTTAAAAAAATCGAAAAAAGAAATTCAAGAGGAAGAATCAATTTGGATAATAGCCCTGGATGCATTGTCTGAAAATATGACGAGATGGTCATGGCTGGAACACTTTGATTATATTTCTACTAAAACAGAGTTGACATGGAGCCAAACTACAACATCAGTAACAGTATTTTCTGCAGCAGCAGCAGTAGCAGCAGCAACAACAACAACAACTGTTAGTAATGTAGCAGCAGCAATAGTACAGTATTATTAACAATAACTGTTAATTACTACAGTAGCG
This sequence comes from Eledone cirrhosa, assembly GCA_964016885.1. Taxonomy (NCBI): domain Eukaryota; kingdom Metazoa; phylum Mollusca; class Cephalopoda; order Octopoda; family Eledonidae; genus Eledone; species Eledone cirrhosa. The sequence goes on from OZ024740.1 coordinate 288,552,184, forward strand.
CAACAACAACAACAGTAGTTTCTGCAGCAACACCAATTATTAATTACTAAAGTAGTAGTAACAACAGTAACAATAACAGTAGTTCCTGCAGCAACACCAAGAACTGCTACTACACGAGTAACACAAAAGCAAATGAACACACACACACACACCCGTTTCCTTGTCTTTCACCTTGACCTCTATTATAAGTTGTTGTTTTTTTAACTCTTAATATACTGTAATAATTTAGTAAATATCTAAAAACAGGTTTGTTAATTCAAATATTTATAATGTCTTTACAAATGGTCAGATTATTGTGAAAATTTGCAATATTAATGTAAATACTTTCAAATTTAGTGTGATGCTCTCATAGTGCCATTTTGTACATTTGAAGACTATTTTGCTGTCATGGGTTCACCTGTGCTGGATTTAGGACAAATGAGGCCCTGTGCTAGTTAAGTTATGAGGCCCCTTACTTGGGCCCTGGAGGAGGTAGACCTGGTAAAAACAAATTTTTAGGCAGGAAGACGCCCCCCCCCCCTCCCTCCCCCTCCCAGCCAACAGGACCTTGTGCTTAAGCACAGCTAAGCACAATGGTAAATCTGGCACTGGGTATCACATGTAATGGGACATTAAGAATTAAATTTCAATGATGGAATGAAATGGAGGACAGCTTTCAAATGCAACATCTTTGTATTCTGGCAAATGAATAAATAAAACTGTCTTGTTATAAGGTTGGAAAAATGGAAAGTAAATTTGACCTCAGCAAGATTTGAATGCAAACTGTAAAGAGTCGGGGAGAAATATTGCAAGGCAATTTTTTTTCCACTTCACTTATGATTTTTCCTATCCACTGCCTAATACTACTACTTATAATAAATTATAATGTTAGACTTAACTACAACAATAAAAGGTCCTAGAAGAGGAATTAACAGATGCTATTGCCAAGAATGTGACATAAGTATATCCAAAGACTCAGTCTTCAATATATATATATATATACATATATACACACACACATACATATAAAATATTGTTTGACCTGACTACAGTTAAAGGAAAGCTAGGAAGAGGGTATTAGCAAGTGTGTTGTTGACAGAAATGTGCTACAAGTGAATGACAGTAGAAACAATAAATAAAATCCCAAGTTCTCCTACCCCTCTTTCCACAAGTATTTCTCTTCTTTCTCCTCTCTATATGTAGATCTATATTTCTAATTCTTACATTATATTTGAGTCCATCCTCTCTCTTCCCCTTAAGTCTGTTCACCTTTTCACTATTACCCTCTATTCTAACAGGTCTTTTGGTTCACATGCATACAAATACACACAGACACCACCAGCCCTCTCTCGCGGATATACACATCTGAGTACAGCCATGCTCAGATATTCTCTTTTTCTACAACTATCTTATCTGCAGCTGGATGTCTGAGTGTAGTTCAGCCAGCATGTGTGGGTGTTCAGTTGTTTCACATCTATATGTATGAGAGCTCAACACCCGTCTGTATACAGGGCTGAACAACTGTTGCATATCTGTACCTCTGAGAGAAGCTGCTGCACATCATCATATGTGGGTGTGCAGCTATGATTGTGCATATGTTGCACATTTATTGCTGCTTAGGTGTGTACACCTGTAGCACATATTGCATAATTCGCTGTCTATAGCACATTGAATGCTGTATGATTGATTGTGCACTTGTTGCACATACATTGCAGTATGATTGATTGTGCACTTGTTGCACATCCACTGCTACATGATTGAATGTGCATGTGTTGCACATAAATTGCCCCATGATTGATTATGCATCTAAGGCTACATTTTGTATTGGTGTGCATCAGTAACTGTAAATATTATACATCTGCTATTGAGATATTAAGATATGCATGGTTGCTCTCTCACTATCTGGATATTGTTGTTGTTGATAACGTGGTCACTCTTGATGAAGCAGATCTGATGAAGTCATTCTAGATGTGATCATCCTGTCTTTTATCTCTGACTGCATTACTCCATAGACCCATTATTTTTTAAGGTGGTAGAATATGATTTGGTTACTATTTCTAGCAGCTCAAACAATTATGTAAAGACATAATTTATTGAACTCTCTCTCTCTCTCTCTCTCTCTCTCTCTCTCTCTCTCTCTCTCTCTCTCTCTCTCTCTCTCTCTCTCTCTCTCTCTCTCTCTCTCTCTCTCTCTCTCTCTCTCTCTCTCTCTCTCTCTCTCTCTGCTTTGGTTGTTTGTGATGTGAGGCTGAGTGTATATTATACATAATGTGTGTGACTGAGTTTGTGTGTCTGGTTGAACATATGTAATGACAACAGGATCCACAGTCATTGTAGGGATGTGGTGGGGATAAGAAGACAGTATTTCCTGTAATACCAGAACAGAGGTGTTCTCAAATATCATAAATCAATTAGAAGCCCCATATTTAAAGTAATAGACCTAGGGTTTCTCCTTCCTGCTTCTGGACACTGAAGAATTTGTACCGTAATGTGCCTGTCTCTTTTTGCATACAGAAGAACAACAATAGTAATGGCCTGCTGGCAATGTTTAAGGCCACCTATGTTGGTAACAGAGACCAGACTGTCCTTCCCCCACTATGTAAATTCATTTTGAAAGATGAAATCTTAATGCCTTAAAAGTATTTACCATTTTCTCCATGAGAGAAATTTCAATTAATGTTTTGCATACAGCATTCAGTACATCACCTGCTCAATTTAAATTCATAAGGGTTCTGCTGTTGTTTATATAAATTACTGTCTTGGAGCTCATGTTGTAATTGTAGCTTACTCATTGATCAGTCATAATCCAACAAACCTATTTTCAAAGACCTTCCAGTCTTAACCAGCCCTTCTTTTATTCAATGTATAATCCATGCCAGTATGGAAAAAAACATCGTAAAATGATGATGTATTTAGGAGTACATTATTCAGGGTGTCCTTTTTTTTTCAAGATGATGGAGAATGGTTTCTTGCAAATCGATTGAGCACATAAATTGGCTTGTAGAAATGTTGTTGCTACTGCTGTTATTCGATAGGCATATCAGTGAGTCATGGAATAATGGAAGATAATTGTTATTTTTGATTGGCATCAGACCAGATAAAACAAAAAGAACAACCCTGTAATAAAAATAGAACTTTCAAGAAATTGCAGTTTAGCATTTCCAATGCAACTATCAACCAGAAATTTAATTTTTTTAGATCAATGTTCTACAAGGTGGGTCTCATTAAAAAATTCTTTGGCTTTGCAAGATAAGGTGTAATTTAATAAAAAATATATTATACATTTTTTATATGAATAAATTCTTTCTCTAACACAATTTTTGTTTCATTTGATGTTTATTTAAATTAAGTGGGGCATAATAAAATATAGTTATGGATTCCATGATAAAATAAATTATTCCAGCTCTTTACATTTTGAGTTCAAATTCTGCTGAGGTCAACCATGTCTTTCATCCTTCTACAGTCAATTTGACTTTCCCCACCCCTAAAAAATTGCTGATCTTGTGCTTAAATTAGAAGCCATTATTTGAGCAAGATTTAGCTGCTCTTCATAGCAGGCCATACCACTGTATTAGTGTCCTTCATTTGTTCAACTTTTTATAGATGTGTATCTGAGAATTGAGGAAGATAGTTGTGAATATGTCATAACTTTCATGTGTTCCCAGAGGAGATGTAGTAAATGATACTAAGCAATAAATTTTTTTTTTTTTTAAATTGACACCCAGACATTGCACTTGTCAGAGAATTTCACTTGCTGACATGGCTAAATTATGTTGGTGACATGGTTAAACTATGTCATAAGGTAAGTTATAATAAAAGCTGAAATAAGAATACATTAAATCAAAAGTGGTGCTTGATAGATGAACCAGTTGGAACAGATTTTACAGTTAAGCAGATGACAAAGAAGCAGTGAATCAAAGCTAACAGAATAGTGAATATCTTTTGTGGTAGCTGTTGAGTTTATTGTTACCTATTTCTGTGTAGTAGTAATATGTTATGCCCTGTCATGGACCCTTAGACTCTTGATTGAGTTGTAGAGACACTAGTGATTCATGACATGTTTTGAACATTTGAACCTGGGAGTTCTTATCTCTCAGCAGAACTGAACACAGTTGATTTCTTCCAGTGAAAGTGAGTGGACAAGAGTGTGAAAGACATATAGAGAAAGAATCTACTCCAGTACTGGATTGGTACTTTAATTATAGATCTCAAAAGGATGAAAGGCAAAGTTGACCATGGCAGGATTTGAGTTCAGAGGACAAGAGCTGGGATGATTACGGCAAAGCATTCTATCCAGCATTCTAACAACTATACCTGCTAAAAATGGCACTAAAATCTATCTCAAATCACATTCTATTGCCTTAAAAATGAAAAGATACACTAGATAATGTTGTCCTAAATATAGTGTACCCCGAATAAAAGATTGGACAGTCACTGTCAGAACATCTTTTATCACAGGTCTGCTGAATCAGTGCTTCTTGGAACCTCTCTTTCTCTTCAACTCCTCCCTACTTGTTCTAAAAGTTTCAAGGCTACTTTGCTGCCAAAAAGATTTAGCTAATTAACGATTTCTAATTTAGGCACAAGGCCAACAATTTGTGGAGAGGGTGAAGTTGATCACATCTACACCAGTACTTTATTTTATGGACCCTAAGAAAAGGAAATGCAAAGTTGACCTCATCAGAATTTGAACTCAGAATATACAGGGCTATAACTAAATGCTGTAAAGAATTTTGTCCAGCGCTCTAATAATTCTACCAATCCTCTAATTAAGGAAAATACCTCTTCTGAATTGAAATTGAACCCACATTCAGTGTTTTAACTTAGTGAACCTGCTGCCATTGTTATATAAAACATTCCATGTTCATATTGATATATGGACTACAGAGTTTCCCCCCTTTCAACAGGTTTTCTTTTCTCCGTATGTAAACTATTGTGTGGGGTTGTATAAGTGTGTCTGTTTTTAGCATTTGTTCATGCCTGTGGGTGTAAGCATGCACGAGTTACTCTGTGTGTGTGTTGTATTGTAGTAGTAGTAGTAGTAGTGGTTGTTAGTGGGAGCAGATGATATGTTCACCTTCAAAGTTGCTTTGTTTCTAGCTACATTTACTATAGGTAGTGATAATAATATTAGTAACTGTGGTGAAGGTGTAGGAGGAGGTTTGTGTTTTCTTCTTCTAAAATAACTTTGCAAGCATTCCAGGTAACTATTACTACCATCACCACCACTACCACTAATACAACTACAGTAGTATTCAGCTTCTATTTTTAAGCTAGTTAATGATAATTAGCTTTCCATATGTATTTTTATGTTATAGTTGTTTTTGTTGCTATTGAAACTACATTCCCCTCTGGTTAACGCCCAACCAAGTACAATGATATTAGGTTATGGAAAGTAGGCTCTGGCATTGGTGGAGATTAGGTAATTATTATCTAAGTTGCTGTCATCATCTACATAGCTGTCATCACTATCAGAAATCCAATATTATGTGAGAAAGTCATTCACCTTTTATTTATTCATTTTTTTTGTTTTGTTTCATTTCAGTCTAAAATATTAATTATAGGTTCTTTCCATTTTGCCCTAAACACAGCAGCCTCATATGATACTGAATAGTGCAAACATATACCCACTTCCATATACACGCTGTAACTAACCTGGTTTTATATTTGTTCTCCCTATGTAATTATATCAGTGTGTGTAGATGGCTGTTCTGGATTGGAGAGGTCTGTATCAAGACTAGATTAGTATGAAACTGAGAGGTCATTAGTTCATATCTTGTCACTTCCATTGCATTGTGTCTGCTCAATACAGATAGCTAACAACTGATACAGTCTAGCCCAGCATAAATAAGATATGCATCAATATATGCCTTCATTCAGTGTAAATATGCATCACACATTGGGAATAACTCAATGCTATTTCTGGTTTGTTAGCTTGCAGTTTTTGAGTCCAACTCTTCCTTGTGGTTTAGAGAGATCACTCTAGATTAAAGTTCTCCCAATCAGCCCACAACTATCATACTAATGAAATCAGATTCAAATTCTGATTCCAAGCTGTGTGTTATGATTGCCATGGTGTGTGTATATGTATAACAACCAATTCCCTGCTTTCATTACTATATTTCGAAGGAATGACACTATTTCCAAATAATTTTTAAAATATCGAGAATTTGGAGGGATTTAGTAAAATATCTAACTCTCTTGTTTCTGGAGCATAATTTAAAAAAAGGTTCTTAGATAAAATTATGATGGAAGTTTTTTAGATAAATATAAATGCTTTAAAATAAACAGCATAGTATCTTTAAATCAGGGGTGGTTTGGTATCGAAAAGGTTGCTCTTTCCTTGACCTCAAGATATATAACTACAAAGCCAGAGTAAGTCCTTTTTAAACCCTAAGCATTTAAGAGATTATGGTACCCCTTCCTCCATATATAGTCTACTTGGAATGGAAAATACAATTAATATGAATAAAACAATGCTTCTCTTCTGCTAAGCAAGTGCTTATTTTGCTTAATGGTTAATCCAATCCTGTATAGCCACCAGTTATATATCAAGGTGAAACATACCAGTTTGATATATAAATTATCCCAATTTACATAGAAGTATAATACAGCAAATTGGTTTATTTCAGTTTTTAAGGTATAAGCAAGATGTGCCCGCCTGACCAGTTTAGCCTTGTGTGACAACTGTCTAACCCATGAAAGCATGGAAAATCATGGAAAATAGATGTTAAATAAGTATGATGATGATGATGAAGTGTAATTGCTTGTATTAACTCCAGTATATTTCTGGTAATTTATTAAATACAAAGTGTAGTATAGTGAGAATAAATACTGAGATATTTAATCTGTTGCTCTACTGTCATTGAGAACTCACCACTCTCATTTGAATTATTATTGTGTCATCATCATCATCATCATCACCATTTAGCTTCCATTTTTCCATGCTTGCATGGGTTTGACAGGTCATCCACATTGGGAGACAAGTCTGGCCAGAGTTGGCCACACCGTACCTTGCTCTGATGGGAACTGTAAATTTGGCCAGGGATTTTACAGCCGGATGCCCTTCCTAACATCAACCACATTTACAGTGTGGGTATATAATTATTTTTATCATTATGATACTCTTGTATAATTCAAATCCTGCCGAGGTTTACTTGCTCAATAAATTAAAGTACCATTAACGCATTGAGGTCAATTTTATCGACTTTCCCCTCCTCCAAAATTGTTGGAAAGGAAAGCTGCTCTTTTGTAAAACTGTCCAACACATGATAGGTTGGGGGAGATGTGTGAAATGATGACAATGATGATGATTCTAGTCTGTGTGGACCTGGAGGTCTGTACATGCCCTGTTAGTAACTAGCTAAGTTAGTAGGTATGTGATAAACTAGGTGTACCAAATACTGTAGTACTAAGTTCAGCTATTTTACCAGACTTTCAGCAGTTGACCTGTGATACTTGGTAGAATATTTCTACTGTGAATGCTGTTGATGTAGTTATTGCTGCTACTATTACTACTGCCTTACACTTTAGCTATTCTATCTCAGCTCTTGCTTCTCATCACATACTATCTCTCCTAGCTACCATATATTTGTCTATCTACCAACCTACCTGTCTCTGTCTCTGTCTGTCTACAATTTTATTACATCTCTTGCACGTTTGAGCAAATTAAGTAGCTTCTATGTAGTATTTCATCTTGTTAGAACCAGCAGCTGAATCTATCTTCAAACCACACCCTATTAGCTTGAAAAACAGGACATGTTAGATAATGTGACATTGGGTTCTTTACACATAGACTGGATGGCCATAAATAGAATGCATTTGATTACATAATTGTTCAATCAGGGCTGACCTGGGGTAAACAATCTTACATCCTACCCATGCTAACATGGAAAATGGATGTTAAACGATGATGATGATAGTGTGTGTTCGGTAGGACAAGCTAAAAAGTACCAGTCATATACTAAGTCAATTCAATCAATTTGTAGTCATGTGCCAATGGGATAAATCATCATCAGTATTATTATTATGACAGTTTGGCAGAATCATTTGTGTGTCATAAAATGCCTTTCAATATTTGTTTCAGGTTTATATATTTTGTGTTCAAATCTCTTTTAAGTCAAGCTCGCATTTCATCATTCTAGGGTCCATTTAAGTACGTGATTAATCTAATTAACTCTAACCCTTCCATAAAATGTGCATGTAGTCTTGTGCAAATAATGGTTTCTGATTTAGGCACAAGGCCAGCAATTTGGGGGGTGGAGGGGAAAATTGATTAAATCGACCCCAAAGTGTGGCTTGTACTTTATTTTATCAACCCCGTAAGAATGAAAAGCAAAGCTAACCTCAGCGGGGTTTGAATTATACAAGAGTATCATAACTGTTTCTACTTTAGGCACAAGGCCAGCAATTATCCCAGTGCATTACTGGTACTTTTATTTTATCGACCCCGTAAGGATGAAAGGCAAAGTTAACCTCGGCGGGATTTGAACTCAGACATTAAAGGGACGTAGCTATGCTAGAAAACATGGCGCCCGACCCTCTACCGATACTGCCAATCCACCGCCCTATATACAAGAGTATCATAATGATAATAATAATTATATACACACAATAATAATTCAAGTGAGAGTGGTGAGTTCTCAATGACACCAGAGCAGGACTGGTACTTTATTTTATTGACCCGAAAGAATGAAAGGCGGGATTTGAACTCTGCGTAAAGCTGGAAGAATTACTACAAGGCATTTTGTCTGATGTGCTAACAATACCAGATATTATTCCTGGTTATAAAATAGGAAGTAAACACTTGATGCTGCTGCTTGTTCTGGTTTCTTTTTTAATTTGTATGTGTAAACATATCTCTATATTTAAGAATATATATATATATATATATATATATATATACACACACACACAGGGTGTACCAAAAAAAGTATACACATATTTATTAGAATGCTGTTGAAGTGTGTATACATCTTTTGGCGTCACCCTGTGTGTGTGTGTATATATATAAACGGGTGGGTGTGCATGTATTTTTTTATACTTGCACACATACATTTGTATGTATATCTTTATTTATGCATTGATTTATGCATATATTTGTGTGTGTATTTGTATGTGTATTTGTGTGTGTTACATATTTCAAAGTTTTTTGCATAATATTCCTCTGTGTACACATTTTTTCTTTTTTTTTTTTTTTTACTTGTGTACATTGTGTGTGTGTGTGCATACATATCTACAAGGACCCAGGTTAAATCTCATTGCATATTATTTTGACCATGTATCTTTTACAATAGATTCAGGTTGACCCATGTCTTTGGAGTGAAATTGTGTTGTTGGAAACTGTATGAAATCCAATTGGATGGATTTTGCTTGTAATTCAAATATCCAGCCTTATCACACTCTGTGATATGCTGATTCTGCCTGAGGGTTATCTTATGGATTGGGTACGCATGGAATACTCAGCCACTGATAATTCTATGTATAAATAGTCAAATTAATAAAACAACTGAATTATCATCATCAAAACTGACAGAGAATCCTTAACTTTACTTTGTCTGTGTGTGTGTGTGTGTGTCTGTGTGTGTGCATGCATTTAGGTCGTAGCATTTTGATGTGTGTGCATGCATGTATAAAAACGTGTGTGTGTGTGTGTGTGCGTATATTTATATGTGCATGCATTTAGGTCTTAGTATGTTGGTATCTGTGCGTGCATGTATAAAAACGTGTCTGTTTATGTGTGTGAGTTAATGACTTGATACACATACTTAATTAAAAGATGGCATATGAAGAAAACAACAACAAATATGCTCACCGTTTCCACAGACCTGAAGCATCAGCTGGGTGTACAGTTTCAGTAACGAACTATCTTAACACTCCCTCCCACCCCATCTAGTAGTAATGGTATAGTCTCCTCCAAGTTTGGTGAAAGCACTTTCATCTGCTTCTTTACATGAGTTTCCTCTCCCTCCTTGTATAACATAAGTGTTTTATATATATACATACATACATACATACATACATATATACACACACACACACTCACATGCATATTTACACATACCTATATACCTGTGTATGTGTATACGACCATAAGGGATCCTATGTTGAGATTGGTGAAGGGGTGTGCAGGGTGGGTAGTTTGAAGTATAGCTGGCATTAACAAGCACCCCTTTCTGTTGGCACCACTACTTTGCTAAGTTACCATCCTAGTGGTTTGGTTCATTTCGTGGTTGTCTTTGATTTTTCTCCTCCCACCTTTCCTTCCTACACCTTTGCCAGAGCGACAATTCTAACTTTCGTTCGCTTGATGCCACATACATATCTAGTTGTTTGGTTATGGGCTCCTCTTTGTTGGTGCTAACCTGTACCGTTTGAAGTTGGACTGGTCGCTTGATAGTGGACTAATCTAGAGATTTTTCGCAACACCACTGTTGTTGGAATTTACTTGCCAAAGGTGTAGGAATTGGTATTCCACGCATTGATTGGGTAATCTTTGCAATTTGATCTCTATTAATCACCTGAACTTTATACAATTACCCACCTACACACACACATACACAGAAGACAAATTCAGGTGTAAGTTATGCTGAAAAAGTGGATTTCTTGGGTAAGTGAAGAATTTGTTTTTTATGTCTGTGTGTGTGATCTCTGTGTGTATGTCTGTTTTAGTGTGTGTATGGATTTGTGTGTTTGTGTGTCTCTGAGGGGGGGGGGGTGTATATATATATATATATATATATGTATGTATGTGTGTATCTCAGTATGTATGTCTATATATATGTTTCTGCATGTGTGTAAAATATGGATTGGGAGAGAGAAATATTTGATGGTGTTTTCAACCATAACTGACTAAGGTTGAGAGGAAATATAGTTTTCAACTGTTCACCCCCTTAGTAAACATGTAAAGTGATGAGGTTGATGGTGTTGGTGTTGCTACTATTTATAGCAATTCATTCTTCAGATAGTCTGCAGTTATGCTAAGTGAGATAACTTGATGTTTTATGTAGGGTTGTACTAACAGTGAGGATAGAAGAGGGAAAGAAGGTGGGATGGAGGGGATAGAAACATCAGGTGGGGCACAAGAGAGCAGAACAGGATTGTATTTTTTTCTTTATAATTTATTATTTATTCATTAAAAATGTATCATTTAAAGATCTCCCCTGTACTCCACACCATCACCATCACACTGTGCTTGTGGCCCCCACCCCCTACATTTACAGAAGGTTTTGTTCTATTTTACTTATCTACAGCTTGTAGAACATCTTATTAGCTGCTGTTCTCAACCTCATCACCTGACTTCATGTTGATGTTCACCTCCTCTCTGGTGTTCACCTCTTTCACACTCACAGAAATATTAGCCTATAAGAATCTAATCTAGCTTTATTGACCTTACATAACCCAGCCTCCCCTTCTCTTTGGTCTGGAATAAATCTGTCACAATGTTTCAAATAGGTAAAATATTAAAACGCCAAAACAATGTCTTACTCATGCATTCCATATTTTGGCATGGTTTCTGTGATTTGATGCTGTTCCTAACACCAACTACTTTACAGGATGTACTGGGTGCATTTTGTTTATCATTGCACAAGCACTACCACTTTACAAAGAGTACTAGATGCACCAGTGCTACTACTTTTCAAAGTGTACTGGGTGCATTTTATCATGGGACCGAGACTAGTGAGGTTGTTGTATGCTCAGGCAGATCGAAGAGTCTTCTCCACCTTATATTGTCTCTGTTTTGATATTCACTAAAAGTTTGCCATACCTTCCAACAGTTTTCTTCCACATGAACTGTAATTGTCAGATTGACAACTTCTGACTTCAGTGTTTCAATATGTATTTCCCTATTAACAAAGTATGTATGAAGTGGTCAAGTGAATAAGCTATTTATTTTATCACCTTATAACTTTTCCTCCGGGGCAGTGTCTTCTCAATCCTGTTGGCCAAGACCAAGAGGTGGACGACATATTAGGGCAGACGACTCTAGCATGTGAGTCCTTTGAGGCCACATAGCCAGTTGAAGCCTTTCATTTCTAAAAAAACACAAGATAAGTTACCTGAAATAAGAAGTAATAGATGTAAAGTGAATTTATCTAAGTTCAAACTCACTGGGAGGCAAGAGGACAGGTGTTTTGTTGTTCTTTTGCATCTCCTCCCATCCAATATTTTTGTGGGAGTGGAATAAATATATTTGTGGGAGAAATTGTTTTTATGAGAGTGAGATAAATATATTTGTGGGAGCAATTGTTTTTATGAGAGTGAGATAAATATATTTGTGGGAGCAATTGTTTTTATGAGAGTGAGATAAATATATTTGTGGGAGCAATTGTTTTTATGAGAGTGAGATAAATATATTTGTGGGAGCAATTGTTTTTATGAGAGTGAGATAAATATATTTGTGGGAGCAATTGTTTTTACAGCTTCACAGATGGTGGATATCCTTCTTACCATGGACAAGACTACTTACTCTGTGTTCTTCATTTGATATGTTAGTGTGTTATGATTAAAGAAAGATTTAGCTATTATTTCTGGAAGGTCAAACAACCATATAAAGGTTCCTGTTAGTGATTTTATTTGTTCAGTCTCTCAAATCCTGGTTTGGGCCCTAATGAAGAAAATCACCCATTTAATATCTTCCAACATAAATTTATATAAGAACAGTGTTTAAGTTATTATCTTAGTAATGAAATAATAAATCAATTTAGAAAATCCTCCAAAATTCTTCATTAATTAAATGAAATACAGTGCATTTCATTAGAAATACGGTTACAAAAGGGTTAATACTGTAAACCTGGAAATAAGCTGTCTTCCATGGGTGTTGATATTGGGAATTATAACATTCACCCACCTTATAATTCTAACTTTCTACCCTCCTCCATTTCCCCTTTGTTTACACACTACAAGAAATACTTTTAACAGGTAAAAACAGCAACGGCAGCAGCATAAATTCAGTATATATTATTGGTTTATAGTTCTTTATAGTCTTGATATAGTGGCACCAATTTAGGTGACTGCCTGAGACTGCTGAGAATGGTTGCTTGTGACATGATATATATATATATATATATATATAAAACTGCTCCCTTCTTTAATTTTTTTTTTCATTGGTTTCCCCCACCCCACTTTTTCTCTACAGTATGCATGTGTTGGAATGTGATCCTATTTACTCTTGTGAGCATATTAATTCCCCTTTCTTTCTATCTATCTTCTGTGTTTATATATACATATTTAGGTATTAACAGTAGCACTAACACAGTGGGATTCACAATAGAGGCATATTTGGAAGCATATAACTTTGATAACTTTTGGCCAGTATTGGCCCAGGCCATATCTAACTTAATAGCACCACCTGGGAGAGTAAATGTCATTAATTGTTTCTACTTTTGGTACAAGGCCAGCAATTACCCAGTGCATTACTGGTACTTTATTTTATCAACCCCGTAAGGATGAAAAGCAAAATTAACCTCGGCGGGATTTGAACTCAGAATGTAAAGGGCCGTAACTCTATGCGTCAAAGCATGGCATCCGACCCTCTACCGATACTGCCAATCCACCATGATGGATAAACATCCTGAAATACTCACAGCTTAAAATACCTGCAACAGGGAAAAGCAGACGTAAAATGGTGATGATGATGAAGATGAAACATATTGTATATGCTTCTATATACATCTCTAAAATTAAGTATATACACACTCATACATACATATATATATATATACTTGGAGCTTTTCAACAAAATATACACCTGCACACACACACCATGGTGAAAACCTTACTTAAACTTCTACTCCATATGGTATGTTAACTTAGATTGAATTTCTCAACTTTTAATCCTATAATCTCGCCTGTGTATACATAATATGTATGTATTGGCAGACTCATTAGAACATTGGATAGAATGCTTTGCAGTCAGACCTGTCATCTCTCCCCATTGGACGGGGAGATCTCCCACCATTTTGGAGTGGGTGAGAGATGTCTTCTCTTGTGAAAATGGGTATACTTTCATTATGTAAAGTCTCCCCATTTTGCCTCATTTCTCCCCATTTTGAGGGATTTTTTTTCATGGTACTCCCCATTTGGGGTTTTAGAGGTTGGCACGTCTGCTTGCAGTATTCGTTTCGGCTCTCTGAGTTCAACTTTGCCTTTCAGCCAATCAAGGTCAATAAAAAAGTACCAGTCTAGTACTTGGGTCAATTCTTCCTCTATATCTCTTTCTCACTTCCTTTCTTTCATTCTCTATCCTTCTCTCGAAGAAATCTGCTGTATTTAGACCTTAAGAGCAGATGGGATTTGCCAGGTTTAAAAAAAATAAATCCCCCAAGAGTTACAGGACCATGCATGCATGTATATGTACACACGCGTACAATCTCTCTCTCCCTCCTTAGTAGTTGCCTTGTTGTTAGTTTGCTTTAAATCTTTTCAATTAAATGAAAGTGAAGTAGCAATTGTTCTATTTAATAGAACTTGGGAGAGAGAGAGAGATCATATTGTTGTTTGGCCTCCAAGATAATCCTGATTAAGCAAGGATTCTAGTTGTGACGATTTGATCATTTTCTCGGGCATAATATATCTACAATTACATTATTTGAATCTGTCCTTCCTTTTTTTTAAGATAGTAGAATGTGTTTAGAGGGATATTTGGCTACAATTTCTAACAGGTCGAACAACCATGTAGAGGCTCTTTCATTGGCTCATTGTTATTCCTGTTGTTGTTGTTGTATAATGTTCAGGCCTAATGAGATTATTGATGCTGCTAATGTTTTTGTATGTGTTTCTTATGTTTATCTGGATTGATTGGGAGAGATGTATGCCTGTTTCTTTATTTCTTTTTTTTTTTACTAGTTTCAAGCATTAGGTTTAATCAATCAGATCAATCTCAGTACTGCTTTCTGTCTGGCAATTTTATTGATCTATATTTATTGAATGGTTTCATACTGGATTGTAAAATTTAGTTTTATACTCTAGAGCAGATTTGAGAGTCATAGCACATTAGAAAATAGAAGCTTTATTTTTGTTTACATAATGCCACAATCTTCTCAAACTTGGGTGATGTAATTCATTGTGAATACATTAAAGAAATTTGTAATCTGCTTGAGCTGAATAGCACATTAGAGACAAGACACCAGCACATAGATTCTCTTCTACATATCATTAGAAAATATTAAAACTATATGAAGAAAGTCCAACACTCCTGCAAAATATTTCATTTTTTTCTAAATAAATCTGGTACTTTGTTGGTCAATAATGGGGGCAGATTGACTCCTTTGAAGGTAATACTATATATGTAAGAGGGCAGTGGATTGGCAGTATCGATTGAGCACCAGACACCATGCTTTGCAGCATAGTTATGGCCCTTTACGTTCTGAGTTCAAATCCCGCCAAGGTTAGTTTTGCCTTTCATCCTTACGGGGTTGATAAAATAAAGTGCCAGTAATGCACTGGGGTAATTGCTGGCCTTGTGCCAAAAGTAGAAACGATTATATATGTAAGCACTAATAATTGTGGTAATTTCTTTCTCTACAGAAGGATACCCAATTTACTTTTAGAAAGGGTAAGAGAAAAAACAATAGGACACCCTTCTTGCTAGAACAACATTGGTCTCAATTGTAATTGGAATGGAGTTTTCAATGAAGTCAAACATTTTCTATAACAATTTAAAACTTTTTGTAATAAAATACACCCTTTTTCAATTAATTGATAAAGATTTTGTAATGAAACACTCTTTTTCAATTAATTAATAAAGATTTTGATGGATTTACTAAAATTATTTCATTACAAGGATAATATCTTAACATATGGTTCTTATATAAAATTATATTGGAAGATTTTAATTTAAATAACCTTTAAAATGAATGGTTTTGTTTCATAGAATCAGAACCAGTTTTAGGTGGTTGGTATCAAAGGTTTTGAGGAATCAGTGGTGCCACCTATTTACTGTGATAAAATAGCAATCGATGGCATTTTTAAGTTCCCTTTTAGAAGGAAGAATTTCAAAGCATTGAAAGAATCAATTGATCACAATTGAAGACAATGACCAAAGAAATTTCTTTGTTTTATTTAAAAAATTTATATTAAGATATCATTTTACTAGAAAGTGTTATATTGAGATATATTACATGTGACAGGTATGTCTATAATTTTGTTGTGATCTTCAGTATGAATAATTTGATTAATGACTCATTTAAAACCTACCAATGTATTTATAAGGCCCCATGGAAGCCTTGCATATTGATACACTGCTTTTCAAACCTTGGGACAAGTGTAAGGATAGCCTTTAACCCTTTAGCATTAAACCGGCCATATCCAGCCAGAATCTTTTCACCTCTTTCTGTTCAAACTGGTCATAACTGGCTGCTTATACTTATGTTAAGGTATTGTTCTTAAAATATATAATATCAAAATCTCGTAGATTTGATATTATGTAAAATATAGTGTTTACCATGAAAATACAATAGTATATATAGAGTAATGTAATTGCTAAAGGGTTAATTACCTGTGGCAATTGATAATAACTGTTTCATATATATGAAGATGAAAAATTAAAAAAATGATCTCAGAGTTCTGTTGGCTGTTGCTTGCAAATTACAAGTTGCTGTTTCACAAAAACCTATTTCATTGGTTTAATGTAAATATCCTTTAGATAATTTATTGCAGCTTCATTGTTACAATCTGATAAATTCAAACCCTTCATGAGATATGAAATATGTAAGGCTGTGTAGTCTGTTAGGATTTGGAATATTACTGGTAGGAAAATTTTCAAATGCATGTAACAATTGTTTGTCTTGAAGCTGAGAGTCATTTGTAACATAGAAATGTGTCTATATTTGATTCAGTTAATAAACTGTTGAAAGAAGTAACAATAAGACTGTATTTATTGAATGAAGCTACTACTCAATATCTAGTTTAACTCTTAAAAACAGGTTTGTTAATTTAAATGTTATAGAATCTTTACTACTGAATAGATCATTGAACATTTACAATATTAGACTCTACTTCAGTTATTAATGTGATATAGTCATAGTACTGTTTTGTACTTTGCAAGAATATCTTGCTAATGTGGATTCATGTGATACAATGTTAAGAGTTAAGGAAGAGAACTCACCCATCACATTATAGATTATTTAACACAACATCCAGTCTAAGTCAGGGATTGAATTTGCGCATCATAAGCTACATCATTAAGAATTACAACAATCTTTTTGTAATTGTTTTTTAGTCTATTAGATGCCCTAAGTAGAAATCCTATCATTTTTAATAATATATATTTTGTATTTCATGGTCGACCACATAATTATAACTCCACAATTGAAATCTTGGTACTTTTTCTTGTTTCTTGATCTAATGTCCCCAGTTATTATAATATCAGTTACTTCACATTTCATGTTCTCTAGTGTTGTTGTTGTTACTATTACTATTATTATTGTTGTTGTTGTTACTATTACTATTATTGTTGTTGTTTCATAACATGTTTGGCTCTGGTTCAACAATAACATAGACTAGAATAGTGTGTGTAGATAGATTAGACAATCCTTTGTTTTTTCAACTTTCTTCTTTTATTTAACATGTTACTAGATGTGGCTGAGGTTATTCTTATTGGTATTAGACCCCAGACACGGGTAAACTGGCTGCGGAGATGTGGTTTGCCCTTAGACAAGGTTATTTATTCATCAGTTTACTTAAATCTCTTTCTTGATCCTATATTGAAGAATTGACTTGTGCCACCTTTCATTAAATACTCTAACAACTGAAGTTAATAAATAACTGTATCATCCACCACTATGGCTCTGTGGAAGTGGCTTGGCTAAATATGCCAGACATTAGCATTTGTTTATAAGATTCAAGTTCAAATACACTGCAGGTGTTGTTGTTTTTTTTTTTTTTTTTTGACAGAACAGTTTATTTCACATTTCTTCAGCCCACCTAGTTATTAAAAATAGGTACAATGCCACCAAGGAATGTTACATGAGATAGACCAGCATCCTATCCAGGGAAAGATGTCTCCCCTCCACTTAACACTATGAAGCTAATGTTAAGCACTGCTTCTTAAAAGCCCTCAGGGATTAGGAGACACATTGTGTCCAGAGTGCTATGAGCTTTGTGTGTAGTGATGATTGACATATCAATTTACTAAGGTTTTCAGCAGCCTGCTGAATATGAAAACCCCAGAATAGCTAACCAGAATTAATTTACATCACTCACTTTCCTCTGGAGGACTATCTAATAAATTTGTGGTTTTGAGAACGAGTGATGTAAATTAATTCTGGTTAGCTATTCTGGGATTTTCATATTCAGCAGGCTGCTGAAAACCTTAGTAAATTGATATGTCAATCATCACTACACACAAAGCTCATAGCACTCTGGACACAATGTGTAGGGCCCAAGGACACCAGAGTCTCGACAGTGACTTGTATGAAAAGGAAGCACTTGGACAATCCCTGGTATTGTTTATCTTCCTCCCTTTTGCATTGCTAGTGGTGGAGCATGAATTTGCTGCTGAAGCAACAAGTTTAGAAACGGAGGAAGAGTCAAACACATCGCATTCCAGATTAGGGATTTATCTCTCTCAAATAGGAAGAAGGTTATTCTGTTGGGGCGCTTACCATTGTTATGGTAAGCTGGCTTTAGTTGTGATGAAAAGCCAGCTGCATTGAGGCTCCTGTTGATGATGTCATTCAGAGCAGCGTGTTGGCAGGAACCGGCCTGCACTAAGTCGGTATGGTAGCAGATGCAGGCCAAACCCATCAACAACAGCCTCACAGTGGAATTTGTATGGCTTGCACACACTGAGGCTGAGGCACTGGGCTACTCCAATGTAAGGAAGTATATGAAGCACAATATCTATGAGATTGAGGTGCTGAATTGTCTGGCTTCAGTTTGTTTGACTGAGGCTACAACAGGTTCTCTACTTCACAGTTGAGTGGTTAGTGGTGAGAAAGGCAATCAAGTGTAGAAACAAATGATTCAACAAGTAAGCCAACATCTATGAGAAAATGGGTGTAAAATAGTAAAACAACAAAAAGAAAGAGCAGTCAGAGAAGTTAGATTATTGACCTTAACCTTTTACCATTTACTATTATATTTTCACATAATTATCTCACCTAATATCAAATCTATGAGATTTTGACATTATTTATTTTGAGAACAATACCTGAACATCAGTATGAGTGGCCAGAACAGAAAGATGTGAGAGAATTCTGGATGGATACAGCTGGTTTAAATGCTAAAGAATTAATACATTTCAGTATTTAGTTAGTTTCATCATTTTTCACTCTGATTCAAATCCTGCTGAAGTTGATTTCATGAGATGTTTCTGACTTCATATTTATCATTAATCCACTTAAAAAGGGACATTTTAAACTAATAACTAGCACATAGATAATAAATTGATGAATTTAAATGAGTACTAACATACAAGAAAACGTGGTAGACTGTACCTCCTGTTATTTTACCCTTTATGGCAGCTTAAAAAGTATCCTTTTAAAATATCTGATCTTAGTTCAAATCCTGCTGGATCTAAATTTACTGTTACATTTCCACTAACATCTATAACGTAACTAATTATAATATATAGGGGACCTAGTCAGTCAACTATACACCATCCCAGATTCAGCATACCTATGATCAAAAGTCTGGATTCATTCTTATTTTTCAGACATAGTGTATATAAGACTACATTGCTCAATGTATCCTCCCTTTCATGTTTTGTTTTATGTCAGTTATGATCAAATATGTTGTCTTTTGTTTAAACATAGTATATCTACATTTATCTTTTTCAATGTGTCCTCACCTCTCGATTTTTATAAAAACAATAGGATAGGATTTGAGAGATTTTTGCTGCTATTTCTAGCAGGTTGATAGCCCATGTAGATGCTCTGTTATTGGTTCATGACATTGTCTTTTTTTTTTTTTAGACTGTAGTGTGTGTGAGTTAAGGGAGGTGTTACTGCTCTTTCAAGCAGATCAAGTATCAATGTAGTGTTTATTGTTGAGCTGTTATTGATGAATGATCAGGTACATTGTTGAACTACAAGAACAAGAATTACAAGCCAATACAAATATATTTCCCATGCCTAGATTGTACTTGTTGGCCCAAGATAGATGAGTCATTGGGGTTACAGATATTGCAGTGACTTGAAATGAAATGATGTTATAGGATATGTTCTATATATCCCACATCCGTGTGAAACGTAAGGACTATGGAATAAAACATATTATCAACAATTGACTGACCTTCAGTGACCAGAAGTATACATCATGTGGGTCGGCCTCTTTTTAGTTTGTCAAACAAAACATTTGAAAATATTATTCCTCATATTTATATATGATGGCTCTCCACTCATGTCCAAGGGAAGCCATTACCGACTATTAAAAGAATTGTTTTTGACAGACTTCTACATGCCTTTTTGTAGACCTTATAAAGTAGCGTATATGTACATTAGTATGCAGAAGTATACTCTGGTGTATAGCATATAAATGTGTGCTTATGTCTGTATACACATACATGCATATATCTATATATATATATAAAGTTGTAGATCCTGTCTGTTTGTTTGATTGGTTGGTTGGTTGTTTGTTTGTTCACAAACTCCTCCTATGGTTTTAGAGATAGACCCCCATAACCATATATATATTCTGAAACTACATTGCCCAGGGTACTTCTGAAACTACATTGCCCAGGGTTCCTTGGTGGCACAAACCCCTGCTGAAAATTTTTTTCCTTCGATTTATATGAAATTTAAACCATAGGTAAATGACAAGATATGATGCCTATTCACAATAGTTTTGAATTGATATTTTGAAAATAATTATTTACAAGAAACAAAATAAGATTTAATAATGTAATTTTGATTTGATATATTACAAAAAATAATGTTTTCCAATTTTTCATGGATTACATTTTACATTGAGTAATATGGAAATGCAGAGTTAAAATCAATCATCATTTTCTTACATAAAAATTGTGTGAAACGCAGCAAGGCGCGAGTAATTCGGCTAGTTTATATATAAATCTAAATCTGTGCAATGCAGTTGATGACATCCATAAAAGCTTCAAAAATCTCATCCCGTGTATGTATCTGTGTGGGTGTGTATAACATTAATATAGAAATGGCTTCTACAGGACTAGGACTGTTTCATTCATAAGAAATCATCAGGAAGCCCATATATATATATATATATATATATATATATATATATATATAGCCAGGCATCTTGTATTTGACTTCTCTTATCTGGTTCAGAATGCTTTACTGGAGAAAGCCAAACTCAGTGTCTTATGGAAGCACTGAAGGCGTTGGTAGTGGTTGGGTGGAGAAGGTGGTTTATATGTGAAGTTGAGTGTGTCTTCTTTGTTAATATTAGTATTACATCAGTCAGTGTTACTTCACATCATGTGGGGTGATTGAAGGGGTGATACCCCTTCCCTTAAAAAAAAAGTTTCCCAAAATAAATCTCTCTCCCCAGTATTTCAACATAATATTCTTTCTTTATTTTTGTTTAGTTTTTTTGTTTTTTTTTTGCATGCTGTTTCTTTCTCAGTTTGTTGAGCTCTTAAGAAATATAACCCATAATTTTCTGGGGTGTTGTAGACTCTTTTTCTTTTGGCTCCTGGCCCATAGATTAGTATCTTGTAGGGAATGTTAAAATGCAACCATATTTCTATTAGATTTACCCCAGAGACAGAGAGAAAATGAAGAAAGCAAGAGAAGGGGAAGGAAAAAAGAAGACAATAAAGAAGAGTTGAGAGAAGGAAAGATGTAGGGGAGGGGGTGAAGGGAAATTTGTTTCGCTTATTTATTCATGTATTATATTATAATCAAAGAGTTTTGTAGTGAAGTTTAGTGTTTTGTTATGTTGTATGTTCACAGAGTATAAGTATTTGAAAGTATTAGTGCTGTTTGATATAAATATTTGGAAGTGTTAGTGTTGTCTTGTTTGTCCATTGAGTATAGTGTTTGGCTGTTTGGCAACAGTAACATAGACAAAAGACATGAGTTCAACCTGAGTTTCTCCACAGAATTATAGTCTTTGTTAAAATGTAGAGCAAGCAAGACCATAGGAAGAAGTGACAAGGTCAAATCTCAGGATGTTTTATTTCTTTTTTTCAAATTTTCACAGTTATGACTCCTAGGGACTCGAAGCTGGTTACATTATTACTAGGAGAAAGAGGGCAGTGGATTGGCAGTACTGGTTGAGGGTCAGACGCCATGCTTTGCAGCATAGAGTTACGGTCCTTTATGGTCTGAGTTCAAATCCCACCGAAGTTAACTTTGCTTTTCATCCTTACAGGGTCAATAAAATAAAGCACCAGTAACATACTGGGGTCGATTTAATTGACTTTCCCCTCCCCCCAAATTACTGGCCTTGTAGAAATCCTTATTACTAGGAGAAAGGGCAGTGGATTGGCAGTATCGGTGGAGCATCAGAGACCATGCTTTGCAGCATAGTTATGGCTCTTTACATTCAGTGGTCTAATTCTGCCGAGGTTAGCTTTGCCTTTCATCCTTACGGGGTCGATAAAATAAAGCACCAGTAATACACTGGGGTCAATTTAATCGACTTTCCCATCCCCTTCAAAATTATTAGCCTTGTAGAAACAATTATTACTAGAACTGCCCTACTAGTTGAAGAATCAGTTGTTAATATCTTCTCTGTGGAGATTTTGTGCAGGTGATGGTTAGTATTGATGTGGGCTGGTATGAATTTGACAGTGTGTGTGATAATTGTCAGTGCATGTACAGTATAGAACACTTTCTTGGAGTCAACCTGTGAGTGGAACATCAAGTCACCTTTTCTATCTGGAGACTCAGGATGGCACTTTGGGAAAGTGCTAACAATTTCATTTGTCTTCCATACCAAGAATACAGTGAAGTTCAAAATCCATGAAAACGGGTAGAAGTGGGTCAGATACGTTCAATGGCTGTGATGACAGATGATGGCTGCAATAGACTGCTGCTTCTAGTCAATATGGAGGACTCTTTGCAATTGGGCCAAGGAAAATGTAGAGCACTTCTAATATCTAGGTGGTGACCTATCACATAACAACACACAATGAGGAGAACCTACACAAAATAATATCTAACTGCTCAATGTTTCATAAAAACTTTACCAGTGTAACCCCAGGTATCTAAAATTAAGACGAGATGGTCATTGCTGGACCGTCTTGATCATGGATTTGTTTAATCAGAACTGACCGGAAGCTATGAGACATCAACACACCACTGATTCTTTCTTTCTCCTCTCCCCCATTAAAAGCAGGAATTCCTGTAACAACCATTCATTGCATCGGTATTTCTAGGCCATTTACTGGCGGGATGGGGTGGATTAGGTGCAGGGGAGAGGGGTAGTGTGCTGTTGTTGTTGTCCTCATTTTAAATAGATCCTGTTTTTGTTGTCATTTTCTATTCTTCCTTCCTCTAAAATCTCTTTCTGTCTGTTTAGTTGTCTCCTAAGAAACTAATGCTCCAGCCCTCCCCCACATTAGCACTCTGTTTCAGCCTACCTACCTGTTTCTTCCTCTCATTATATATATATATATATATATATATATAAACACACACACACACACACACACACACACACACACACATTCTCTATAACAATGCCTCAACCATATTTGTAATCTAATGGATTTTGTCCCACCATCATCACACACTCCTCTTACAATCCCTCCTCCACTATTTATCATAGTGGAAGCCTCTATGATCCTTTTCTGTCCCACTCCCACCACCACTGTTATCCATACATTCTGCCTCTGCCTTTCACTACAATCCCATTCTCCTCACACTGCCCCCCCCCCCCCTCCCCCAACTTCGTTTTCCTAATGGCTCAATATTTCTGACTCAGCTCTGTTCCTCAGCTGCTCTCTACTTCATAGTGTGTGTGTGGTACAATAAAGTACAATGTATGTGTATTTGTGCATTGTGCAGTCATGTCTGTGTGTGTGTGCATGTATTTAATGTTCTGTACAGTGTGTGTCTGTGTGGTGCAGTCATGTACAATATGTGTGTGTGTGGTGCAGCCATGTTAATGAATGTGTATATTTAATGCAGTTCTGTGCAATGTGTGTCTGTCACAATCTTATAAAAGTTGTGTATGCATGTGATGCAGTTTTGTACAATATATGAAATGCATTTGACAATGTGTATGCAGTGTTGTGTAATCCTGTAGAATGTGTGTGTGCACGCATGCATGCGTGTATGTGTGTGTGTGTGCACATGTGCATGCTCTGACATGTTGCTGCAAAATGTAAGCATCTGAAAGGTTCTCTGCAATAGTTCCCCTAGCACACATTCCAGCAGCTGCATGCTTCTTTCAGAGGTTGCACTGCCATCATTATCACCACCACCATCATCATCACTATTAATTCACCACCACCACCATCATCATTACTAATACCACCTCCACCATCACAATCACCACTGGCAGTTTCCACCCACATGTAGACCCAAATTCCCCTCATACTTTTCTCCTACTTTCTTCAGCATGTACAAATTATGCCCTCCCCTTCTCTCTGTGCTGTTCCATATTTAACCTTCCATCTTACTACTCCAACCCCTATCTGCTCCCTTCCTTCTAATTGGGGAGTTAGTTAGGTCCAACACATATATGGTAGTCCATGAGGGGGTTATGGTAAGATGCTGTTGTTACTGCTGCTAATGACAGTTTGGGTGGGTGTTTGGCTAGCTCTTGAAAAAAAGGTTGGTAATCTAGGGTTATTAACAAGCAACAAGGTGTTGCTGCAGTTGTTGTTAATGTTGTTGTTGATAGTGTAGTAAGTTGTTTGCGACAAATTGTTGCTGCAGTTGGTAATGTAGCTGCCATAGTCGTTGTTGATAGTGAGATGGAATGTTAGCAACATGATGAAGAAGCTACAATTGTTGATTATATTGCTGTTGCTGTTGTTTAGGGGGTAATTGTTAGCAACAAGGTGGTTCTATGGATGCTGTTGCAACCAGCAAACTTTACCTAGCTCTCATACTTCATAACATATTCAGTATTTTTCTTCATATACACCACTAATATGACCTCCATACCAGCACCAACACTATAACCACCACATATATAACCTCTAAAACCACCACCACCACCACCATTAGGACCTCCAAAAGCACTCATGCCTCCTACCACCACAATTACTACAAAGTCCTGCTTTAGAGAGTAATCTATTAATCAGTTCCACTATCTAAAAGGTTTTGTATCTGTATCTGTCCATTTAGCTATCCATCTGTCTGCCTCTGTATGTGTTTGAGTTTCAGTGGGGGTAATATAGTCATTGAGGTGAGTGCATGTGTACACAGTTGAACAGGTATGTGTGTGAGTATATATGTATATATGTATGTATATATACATACACACGCACATCATACTTGTTACACATTAAACTGTAGGTACCATTAATTTGCAATAGTGCAATAAAAGATATTCTTGATTATATGCCAGTCTCTCTTATCCTGTCAGGAAACCATTTTGTGTGAGCTGTGTGAGTGTGCTAGTATGTATACCTATATGTCTATAATTGTGTATGTGTATGTATCTAATCTATATCTAGAATGTTGTTGTTGTTGTTGTTGCTGCTATCTTTATACGCAATCTCTTCATGTTTATTCAGTGGCTTAATTGCGAACTTTATGATCAAGTGTATGTAGGGGGTGTTAGTTTCACTAAGTACAATATTCAGATACATCAGCTGCTGGCTGCGCTATATGTGTAGCTGAACAATTTGGTGTGACTCAGGACATATATGTATTCTCTTGGTGGCAGTAAACCTCATTGCTGCAGGAAAACCAAAGGTAAAAAAAGACCTTTGCACATGTGTCATAGTGTTAAATAGGCCATAGTATAAAATCATAATTATGGGCGAAATTATTTTTAAACATTCATTCATTTGTATTGAAAGACCGCGCTATCTGAAATCGAGACTCAGGATCACGTACTGAAAATATAAGGACTTATGGCAAAAGCATTATAACTAGAGGTGATATTCATATTTTGTCATTTATTAAACCATGTTCACACCTCTGTATAATTAAAGAGTAATTAAGATGCTAGTGGCTGGAATGTAACACAAATAAATTGAAAGAATCAGTTTTCATTGATATGGCAGAGTTGATGGTAGGTAATATTACCAGAACCACCAGATATTTAATAGAGCTACTTGTGTGTGTGTAACCTGCCAACAGCTGTTAACTATCACAACTATAAACATATACATTCATTTGAAGATAATTAGTTTAATTTCATTTTGATTAAAGGCAAATGAAACTGAAAAATACATAGCAAATGGAATTCTCATGTAGTTTTTTAAGTACAACACCAATAGTATTTGTGAATATATATATATACATACACACACAAACATATATGTGATAGCTATACTTGTGTATTTCACTAACCACATATCATACAAATCTCTTTCTTTAATTGCTTAATGAAATATCATGCATTTTATCTTATTTAATTTATTTATTCACTATACTCTTGGTGCAAAGCCACATATTTATATAGAGAAAAGCTTTTCCCAATGAGATGAAATAAATATTTAAGGTGTCTGTATTGACAGAAAATATCTTAAAATGAATTTGTTAATTCAAATGTTTATAGTGTATTTATTACTGGACTAATAATTTGGAAATTTTGCAATATTAGAATAAAGACTTCATTTTTGTTTTAATGTGATGCATTCATATTGCTGTTTTATACTTATCACGAAGGTCTTGCTAATGTGGTTTTATGTGGTACAAGACATTGAGTTCCACACAGCTACTAATGGATGAAGTTCTTATTGCTAGCAGTGACAGATGTTGAGGGGTTCTCTAAACTTACTAGGTTTATAACTGGTAAGGTTGAGCTAACAAGAGAGTCTCTACACTATTGCTTGACCTGCCAGAAACAATAATCAAATCACACTATACTATCTTTAACCTTTTCATTACCATGTTTCTAATGAAAAGCACTATATGATTTTCAATTTTGAAATTAATCAAGGATTTAGCAATATAATTAACTTTCAGTAGAAACAATTATTAAGCATGGCATGGCGGTGGATTGGCAGTATCGGTAGAGGGTCAGACACCATGCTTTGATGCATAGTTATGGCCTTTTCCATTCTGAGTTCAAATCCCTCTGAGGTTAACTTTGCCTTTCATCCTTACGGGGTCGATAAAATAAAGTACCAGTAATGTACTGGGTAATTGCTGGCCTTGTGCCAAAAAGTAGAAACAATTATTAAGCAGGGCGGTGAATTGGCAGTATCAGTAGAGGGTTGGACGCCATGCTTTCTAGCATAGTTACGTCCCTTTATGGTCTGAGTTCAAATCCTGTTGAGGTTAACTTTGCCTTTCATCCTTACGGGGTCAATAAAATAAAGTACCAGTAATGTATGGGTAATTGCTGGCCTTGTGCCAAAAAGTAGAAACAATTATTAAGCTTGTGTTGAAACAACTCAACAAAATGTATTCCATAAAATTATGTCAAAAGATTTTTAGATAATTATAACACTTTAAAACAAACAGGTGTGATTTCAGGCAGTTTGGTAATAAAATGATTTAAAAGCAGGAAGGATACATTGGATAATGTAGTTCTAGATACACTGTCTATATATATATATGAAAGGTGTGATGGTTACAGCTAGAATACTTTGATCAAAGGTTTACTGAATCAAAGATGAACAACAATATAATCTCTGATGGGCAAGAGTACTGCTGCTAACAGTGTGTCTTGTCAAAAGGAAGCCTGGATTCATTTTATATAAATGTGATGTTCTTGGCATAGCCATATGTATGAACAAACAATCTGTTACCAACAGAATGTGGGATTTCACATAAGATGAAGTAGAGGCTAGGATTGCTCCTTAATAACTGACATTGCTTGAACAAGATACTTCAAGATGGTTAACCAAGAATCATGAGATGCATATCCAGTACCCAGAATTTAAGTGAGGGAAGGGATGAATGACAACTTGTGATGTTCATACTGTCTCCATTGATTTTGGCACAGCAAGTGAAGCTGTTTCAACCAATGAAATTCTAGCATTGTATGTAGTGTTACAATTTCTTTGCCAGTACATGCCATAACATTGTGTATGCCTCAGAACAACTCTACTGTGGTTTTACAGCTAGGGATGTGTCACAATAATTCTAAAACTGTGTGCCATGCACCTGGACATACAAACACAAGTGTTTTAAGGCTATTTCCCTTACAAAGCTGGGGCTAACTTTGTGGGCACCATGATAGGCTTCGTAATCATGGGGACTTCTTGGGGCAATGTTTTTCAGTTAGATATTCTTCCTGGTGCCAACCATTTTTATCACCTTTTACAATATGCAGGTATATGGTGTACCTATAAAAAAGAAAACAGATACACATCTGACAAAGTCTCTACCATTATATGGGATATCACAGCTGGATATGTCAACCCACCAAAAGAAAGCCAAAACCTGAGTAAATAATTGAGACCCTATTGGCCTAATGTAGTCATACAGCTTGCTAGAAACAACAGTTCAATCTCTCAAAATTTATATTTTATTGTTTTAAGAAAAAAGAATACATTAGATAATGGGATCCAGAGTACACTGTTTGAAAAATGAGTGGGGTTGGATCACAAGAACACTTCTGTTCATAAATCTGCTTGATTAGGGTTGAACAACATCATTAAACAAAACTCCTAAACTACACTCAAGTAATAATAAATAGGAAATCTGTTTTTCTTTATTCTTTCCTGGTTTCTCCCCTCACTCTTTCATACCTTAATTCTGTTGCTATCTCTCTCTCTCTCTCTCTCTCTCTCTCTCTCTCTCTCTCTCTCTCTCTCTCTCTCTCTCTCGTTTTACTCATCTCTCACTCCCCTTCTCTCTTCCACCTCTTTCTTACTTTCTCCTTTACTCATCCTCTCTTTCCCCTGCCCTCTCTATTTTTTTTAAATATATTTCTTTCTCCCTTCTCTCTCTTTACTTCTTTCTTTCTTTCTCTTTCTCAGCCCTCTCCTCTCAGTGCATACATAGCTTTCATTAATACATACCACTGATTTGACAATCCCCCTCCAACAAAATAAAAACTTCCTTCCTCCCCTTCTCTATAATAACCACCACCACCTCAAGGAACAGATGAAAAGGGTGGGTTAAGTGAGGAGGGTATTCAAATTCATTCACAGAACTAATCCTCTGCCACCCTTAACCCACTGCCAAAACAGAACTGAAGAATCCTTTCATCCTCTGTTGATATTGACAGGCACAAATCAATGACATACCAGTTCTATGTTGTCAGTCACTGTGAAGTCACTCTTAACCATTCATCTCCATTTACCCCTCCTCTCTCTCCTCTCCCCTCTTCTCTCCCCCTTTCTCCCATCCTCTCTTCTCTCCCCCTTTCTCCCATCCTCTCTTCTCTCTCTCCCTCTCCCATCCTCTTCTCTCTCTCCCATCCTCTTCTCTCTCTCCCTCTCCCATCCTCTTCTCTCTCTCCCTCTCCCATCCTCTTCTCTCTCTCCCTCTCACATCCTCTTCTCTCTCTCCCTCTCCCATCCTCTTCTCTCTCTCCCTCTCCCATCCTCTTCTCTCTCTCTCCCTCTCTCGTCCTCTTCTCTCTCTCCCTCTCCCATCTTCTCTCTCTCTCTCTCCCTCTCCCATCTTCTCTCTCTCTCTCTCTCCCTCTCCCATCTTCTCTCTATCTCTCTCCCATCTTCTCTCTCTCTCAACCATCCTTTCTGGTAGCCTGCCTGTTGTTTCAAATCAACCAGAACTGCTGCAATAGGTGCGTGTGACAGCAAGGAGTCAGATGAGGCGATGGGATTACTGGGTCTCATCTCTCTCCTGTAATAATGGAGGGGTTCCCTATCAGATGATGGCTAATGGACTATTATTACCAACAGCAACAATTGCAACATGTTGAAATTTGTGGTAATTTATCCATTTTCTCTTCTTTTCTACCTGAAATAACCCAGGGTGAAAATATAGTACTAGCATGGCTGTTTTATCATATAGGGTGGATTTTTCATTTATCTAATTATGAGATGCAACCGGTGCTAGCAGGAAAACCTTATGCCCATCAACTTATTATATATATATATATATATATATATATATATATATATACACACACACACATTTACATTGAAATACCTAAAAACACAAATCTGATTCTTTCATATTTTTACATATGTATATATATAACATGGAAAAAACGCATACTCACACACACTAAATATATATATATATATATATATATATATGTATGTGTATTTTTACAGTTATAATTTATATATATATGTGTGTGTATAAATATAGTGTGTAAGTGTATTTTTACAGATATAATAATTTTTATGCGTGTGTGTGTGTGTATAAATATAGTGTGTATGTGTATTTTTACAGATATAATTTTTGTGTGTGTGTGTGTGTGTGTGATTCTGTCATCATCATCATCGATTAACGTCTATCTTCCACGCTAGCATGGGTGTATCTATATATTCTGTTATTTTTTTGACTGGTTTCACTCATTAAATGGTGATTATGCTGGAGGGCCACTTCCAAGGGTTTTAGTTGACCATATTGACCCCAGCATCAATGTTATTCTTATTTTACCAACCTTTATTTATAAAATGATTATTATTTAAACACCGGTTTTTACACTAAGGCACCATAAAATTAGACACGGACAGTCACACAAACGGGCTTCCACACAGTTTCCATCTACCAAATTTCATTCATTGTATGTCGATCAACCTGAGTCTATGGTAAAGAAACACTTGCCTAAGATGCCATGCAGTGGAATCCAATCCAAAATTTTGTGAGGTTAATTTCTGAAACACACAGCTATGCCTGCGCCCATTTATATGCACATATATGTATGTGTGTGTGTATGTGTATGTGTATACCCAACTTATTCATTTACTATATATAGTCATTGCATATAGCCGTATGCATTGTGCCTGACAGATTTTTGTAAGAATTGACTAAAAGGGAAGGGAATCTGAGTGTAAAATATTGTCACAAAACATCCCATGTAACCCATTCTGGCATGGATGTAAAAACAATGAAATATATATATATATATATATATATATATATATATATATATATATATATATGGGAGAGGAGAGAGGGAGAGGAGAGAGCACTATTTGAGCCTTATTCTCTGTGATATTCTAGATGACTTTGAAATTCAAGTAGTGGCTAAAATCTCAGTTTAATTATACATATGACTGAATTCTACATCATGTTCTCTCCTTCTCTTTTGCCTGCAAACTATAACGTGTGTGTGTGTGTGTAATGTTCCCACTTTACCATGTCAATAGTTTAAGCATGAAAGGCTGACATCTTGAAATAATATAGTTTATTTTACAGCTGATCCAGTCAGCTACTCTGGAGTTACTCCAAAATCCAGTCAGTTGATTGGATCAAATATATTTCCTAATTAACAAATCAGGAAAACTCCAGCATAAGAGTCAATTTGATTAGCCAAAATAAATGATCAACAGGTATTATATATCTGTTGATCATATCATCATCACCGTTTAACATCCATTTTCCATGCTGGCATGGGTTAATCGAGGTCAGAACCAATTTTAGCTTGGTTTCTATGGCTGGATGGATGCCCTTCCTAACGCCAACCACATTTACAGTGAATACTGGGTGTTTTTTGTTGTGACACATGACCATTTTACAGTGTGGGCTGGTTGCTTTTTGTCATGACACTTACACAACCACTTTACCGAGTGGGCTGAGGATTTTGGCGGGAAGGGGATGTGGGTATATGGACATGTGTTAGGACGTGGGAGGTGTGTGGGAGATGAAGGTGAGGGTGGTGCATACCAGATGTAAGCTTCAGCCTGTGCCCATGGGAGGGGGGTGAATACTATATGTATGATTCAGCCTGTACTCATGGGAAGGCGGGTCTTCTGCTTAATGCCTGAGATCCCAGTCATGTGTCATCACCTTTGAGCGGTGCAATTGTGCGAGGTCAGCTTTTATTATCTCATCCCAAGTCTTCCTACTCCATCAACTTTGAGCGCTCTATACCTTTCTATACAGCTGTCATCCTTCATACACATCACATGTCCATACCAATGCAATCTTCTCTCATGCACACTGCATCTAATTCTTCTTATGCACAATTTCTCTCTCAGTTTGTTTATGCTTTGCTGTTCATGTATATAACTATTATACATCCACCGAAGCATGCAAGCTTCATTTCTTTCCAATCTTCGTAAGTCCTCTGCACACTGTTGGTGTGTAATGTTTACACCAGTTTGAGCACTCAATGCCAATGTAGGTCCAGTTGCCAATGTGGTATTCTATGTTTGGTATTACATTGTATGTTGTATATATTGTATGTTTCAAGTTCACAAATCCTTACTCTGAGGATCTCCAGAAACAAGAAACTCTGAGTAACAATTTGTGAAGTTTCAACTTCCAGTAGATAAAATATATATCTTTACAAGTAACAGTCAAGTACTAGTCATGTGTTTGAGGGGGGGGGGGGGGGTTATCTCCCAAAGTCTTGTAACCTTGTGCCTAATGTTCAATGTAATTTTTTTTTTTATTGTTTCTATGACAGAGCATTGGACAAAATGCTTTCTGACATCTAGTTATAGCTCTTGTATTTAAATCTTACTGTGCTCAGATCTTATAATAATAATGAAATATTGTGTACAGTGCTCAGGTGCACTACAACTCATCAAAAAGTGTATGTATAGTACATAGGGTAATGCACAAACGTCAGGAAAATGAACAGTGCATGAGTCATGATATACACGTGTGCATGTGTATGGAAGGGGTACATCCTTTCATCTTCCTGGGTTTGATAAAATCAAGTACCAGTAAAGTACTATGGTAGATATATTCACATTCCCTCCAAATTATTGGTCTTATGTCTAAATTAGAAACCATTGTCGATAAAATAAAGTACCAGTAATACACTGGGTAATTGCTGGCCTTGTGCCTAACGTAGAAACAATTATTATTATTATTATTATTATTATTATTAGGGTGGAGAAATTGGTAGTATTGGTAGAGTGTCAGACACCATGCTTTGCAGCATCAAGTTATGACCCTTTATGCTCTGAGTTCAAATCCTGCCGAGATTAGCTTTGTCTTTCATCCTTTCGGAGTCAATAAAATACAGCATCAGTAATGCCCTGGGGGTTGATTTAATCAACTTTCCCCTCCTCCAAAATTGCTGGCCTTGTGCCTAAATCAGAAAGCATTATTATTGTTATTACTGTTATTAGGGCGCTGGATTGGCAGTATCGGTAGAGGGTTGGACGCCATGCTTTGCAGCATAGTTACGTCCCTTTACGATCTGAGTTCAAATCCCGCCGAGGTTGACTTTGCCTTTCATCCTTCCGGGGTCGATAAAATAAAGTACCAGTAATGCACTGGGTAATTGCTGGCCTTGTGCCTAAAGTAGAAACAATTATTATTGTTGTTACTAATATTTCAAATCTGCATTCTTGTGATTTAAACTATTTATTTATTTTGTGTCTCTTTTCTTGCAGAGTGACGGCAACTCAAGCTTTTTGCGGGCAGCGCGGGATGGGAATTTGTCAGAAGTGTTGGAATACCTGAAAGGTAGCACCGATATCAATACCAGTAATTCAGTAAGTACATAACTGATACCTCCATTCTCTAATGTATCACTGGCCAACGTGCCCTAATCAGCTGATACTTCTCTTCTGACTAATACTGCAGTATCATCACTGAATGCAGTATCAGCTGTTTGATTTCTACTGCTTCTACTGCTGCAGCAGTTGCAACTACTCTCTGCTAGTTGCATCTAAAGGCTACTGCAGTAATGGCAGTATTACACTGTTGCATCTGTAAAACTAACTGTTGATTGTATTACATGAGTGTATCTGTTCATCTATGCCTGTGTGTGTGTGTGTGTTGCTTTCATTTAGCTTCAAATCAGCTCAGAATTAGCAGATGTGTGGTCAAAAGGTGTTCAAGTACTGATTGATCATCTTGTCTTGTATATCTTGGACTAACTTGTCCAATA
Source organism: Eledone cirrhosa (assembly GCA_964016885.1). NCBI lineage: Eukaryota > Metazoa > Mollusca > Cephalopoda > Octopoda > Eledonidae > Eledone > Eledone cirrhosa. Next base: position 288,586,159 of record OZ024740.1, read on the forward strand.
TGTCCTTCCTTTTTTTAAGATTAAATTGAGTATTGAGGAGTGGTATTCCAAAAAGGAATGGAAAAAGACCACAGTTGAATAAGGTACAAATTTATTTCATATAGAAGTGGCTTCTACAGGACTAAAACTGTTTCATTTGTTTGAAATCATCTGGAAAGTAAAAAAGTGTTTTACTTTCCAGATGATTTCACACGAAAGAAACAGTTCTAGTCCTGTGGAAGTCATTTCTATATGAAATAGATATATACCTTTTCTACTAATGTATTGAGTGCCTTATTTAACTGATTTTTTTTTCCATTCCTCTTCAGAAAACCTAGTTGACTAGTATATAAATGTATATTCTAAATGAGTTTTGTGTGTTGGAAATCCATCAGTTGTGATGTGTTCCAGTTGTTCAAACAAGGCAACAGCCTGCTTGTGGAATTAACATGCAAGTGTCTGAGCATTCCACTGACACATGCACCCTTTTGATACCAACCTGGCCAAAGCAAAATCTCTAATTTTAAAGGGTTTCTATTTATATTAAAATCTTTCATCATACTTTTTATAAGAACCATGTTACGTTACTATCTTAGTAATGAAATGATTTATATTTTAGTGAATCCCTAAAAATGATTCCCTAATTTATGACCTACAGTAGAAATACAGTCACAAAAGGATTAAGGTAGTTAGTCAGTGTGGAGGAGGAAATGCTCATGACTTTTGCAAATGAATTTGATACTGCCAATGCCCAACCTGAACATCTGTAAATCACCAATGTTTACAAGTTAAAAAAAAATGTCTGGCCCAAATGCTTGCTGCAAAGTAAAATCTGTTAGAGGTACCCAAAGACTTCAGTATTAAACTGATTGGTATATCATATCTACCATCCAAAGATCTTGCTATTATCATTGTGCTGTGATCATCAGCATGACATCTGACTCTGCTTATTCCAGTTGCATCTGATTGAACTTAAATGGCTAATGAAAGGAAGGATATATAGGTAGTAAAAAAAAAATTAAAAAAAAATCAATTCTACCTATACAAACATTTTTTGTTACCAATATGTTTTAAAAAGTTGAAAGAAAACAGCGTATGTCTATTAATTGAAAGAAGGTTTTTTTTTTCTTTGATATGCTTGTAACATGTTAACCCTTCCTAATCTCTTCTGAATTAATTGTGATAATGGTATTGATTAGGAGAGAGAGAGAGATTAATGGTTGTGACTCAGTTTAATATTTGATGCGGTTTCTAGTTGTTGAGCTCCAGGTCAGCTCTGGTTGTGTAGACCAATAGTCAACAGTATTCCAGCTTTGTCCATTTTGTTTCTTTTTTTCTTTTTCCAACTACAATATTTATAGGATGTCTAATGAGTCATTCACTTTTTAAGACAACATAATGGGATTTGATAAAGAATTGGCTGCTAGTTCTAGCAGATCAAGTGGCTATGCAGAGGCTCCTTTGTTATCTCTTTATTAATGCTGATGAAGTATTTTATTGATAGGCATAAGCAAAACTAGGAAAAGAAAAGAGAAACAAGATAGAAAGAAGCTAACTATTGGTAACCCTGCCCAAAATGTCAGGACTCACCATTTCTCAAAGAACTCGAACACAGTATCTTATGAAATGCAAATTAGGTTTTCATGAATAATAAAAACTGGAGGACCAACAAATTTAACATTTCTAGTTGTTTTGCTCTTCGGCAAAGAGAGAAAAAGTAGCAATCTGGATTTGATTGCAAGCCAGTTTCCTTGGAATCTAAATTTTACTCAATATTTTCTTGGTGGTTTGTATCCATCTCACAAGATTCAATTTCATCCAACCCATACCAGCACAGAATGCAGATGTGAAATGATGATGATTTAGGTAATATTAGAATTTAAGGAGTTTAAGATTCTAGTGAGCTAATCACATGATAGCCATGTAATTTTTATGGGATTTTTTCTTCATTTTTCTTGGCATAGGATATTATGTTGTTGGTATTTAGTCCCTGTTCAATCTTGTGGCTAGCCTGTTTTTTAAGGGTATGTGAGATTAACCCTTCAGCATTTGCATTACTCTATATATATACTATTGTATTTTCGTGGTAAAGACTTTGCCCCACATAATTATCTCACATAATATTGAATCTATGGGATTTTGGTATTTATTTTGAGAACAATACCTTAACGCCAGTATGAGTGGCCTATTATAGATGGTTTGAACAGAAAGAGGTGAGAGAATTTTGGCTGGTTTAAATGATAAAGGGTTGAATTATCTAATGTACCTTTTCTTTATTTGAAATGAGAGTGTGATTTTAGGGATTTTTGGTTGGTATGGTAGTGATAGTAATTGTAGTGGTGGGTAGTGTTGGGGATGGTAGGTGTTGTGGTTGATATGGTGGTTACGGTAGTGTTGGTGATGGTAGGTATATTGGTGTAGTAGTTGATGTTACTGTAGTGGTTGGTATGGTGGTTATGGTGGTGTTGATGATAGGTGTAGTGGTTTAGTAGTTGTTGTCACTGTAGTGGTAGTAACAGTAGTGGTGGGAAGTATTGTAGTTGATGTGACAGTGGCGGTATGTAGTGGTTGGTATGTTGGTGATAGTTGTAGTAAGGGTGATAGTAAATGTGGTTTATGTGACAATGGTGGTATGTTTAATGGCTGGCGATGATATGGTGGTGGTAGTGGATATTTTCTTTGGTTTTTATTTTAAATTAAAAACAAACAAAAAAACGATTAAAAAATAAAATAAGACATAAAAAATACTACAACAATAACATCAAATCTACAAATGTTATTTAAGACAAGCTAGTTCTAAGGTTGGTGGTGGTAATGGGGCTGGTAGTGATGGTGATGGCAGAGGTGGTGACGATTGTGTTGGTGGTAGTGATGGTAGTGGTAATGGTACTAGCCATGGTGATGGTAGTAGTGGTAATGTTGTTGGTGGTGGTGGTGCTAAGGGTGAGGATAGTTTGTTTATTGTTTTCAGTTCTATATACAAAAACACAGTTTTCTATTCTGCAACAACTGTACTAACAAGTGTGTTGCAGTTGCATCCTTCCTTCCCTCTCTTCCTCCCCTTCTCTAGCCTCGGAGTTATCAACAGTTGTAGCACACACACACACACACACATATATACACCCACACATACTTACATACACACACACATACATACGAATACACACACAAACATACACCGACACACATAAGCACAGAGACGCATACATATAGTTAGCATTGCCATACATCGTTAGCACCGGCATCCGAAATTTCTATCGGCGCTGCTGCCGCCGCCGTCACCGCTAACATTATAATAGCAGCGACAGCAACCACCACCACCACCATTACCACCCCAACAACCACCACCACCACCACCACCACCATTACCACCCCAACAACCACCACCACCACCATTACCACCCCAACAACCGCTGCTACTACAACAACGACCACCATCACCATCAATACCCCAACCGCCACTGCTGCTACACTGACAACGACGACCACCACCACTGCTACTACGACAGCGACAACGACGACGACCACTACCACCACTGCTACCACAACACCGACAACGACGACCACCACCACCACTGCTACCACGACAACGACGACCACCACCACCACTGCTACTACAGCAGCGACAACGACGACGACGACGACCACCACCACCACTGCTACCACAACACCGACAACGAGGACGACCACGACCACCACCACCACTGCTACTACAGCAGCGACAACGACGACGACGACCACCACTGCTACCACAACACCGACAACGAGGACAACCACCACCACCACCACCACTGCTACTACAGCAGCGACAACGACGACGACCACCACCACCACAACAGCGACAACGACGACGACCACCACCACCACCACCACTGCTACCACAACAACGACAACGACGACGACCACCACCACCACCACTACTGCTACTACGACAACGACCACCACCACCACTGCTACTACAACACCGACAACGACGACTACCACCACCACTGCTATTACAACACCGACAACGACGACTACCACCACCACTGCTATTACAACAGCGACAACGACGACGACGACTACCACCACCACCACTGCTACTACGACAACGACGACCACCACCACCACTGCTACTACAACAGCGACAACGGCGACGACCGCACCACCACCACCACCACCACTGCTACTACAACAGCGACAACGGCGACGACCACCCCACCAACACCACCACTGCTACTACGACGACGACCACCACCACCACTGCTACTACAACAACGACAACGACCATCATCATCATCATCATGCAATGCTTGATCTTATTAATGTCGTCAATAGAATTACTTTCTTTTTCTCTCCATCTTCTCTAGCCTAGCAGGTTACTTGTGACTGAATCATCACTCATTACTACACTGCCATACTCTGCTACTTCACTCACTCATGCGTGCACTCACTCACTCACACACACACTCACTCACACACACACTCACACACTCACACACACTCTCCTCTTTCTCTCTCACTCATTCTCCCTATGTTTCCCCATCTCTCACTTTTCTTTTCCCCTCCCATCTCTATTGATTGTACAGTAAAGAGCAGTTATGAATCTGACATGTTTTAGCTCTGACTACTACTACTACCACCACCACCACTACACTGGTGTAATACTGCCACAGACACCACACTACAACCTTTACCTTACATACGCCCATCACACATTATATTCTGCAAAAAAAAGCATTTCACTACCATCGCTACACTAGCATCAACTACTACAACACTGCCACACCACTAACAGTACACCACACTGCCACTACACCACTAACATTACACCACACTGCCACTAGACCACTAACATTACACCACACTGCCACTAGACCACTAACATTACACCACACTGCCACTAGACCACTAACATTACACCACACTGCCACTACACCACTAACATTACACCACACTGCCACTACACCACTAACATTACACCACACTGCCACTAGACCACTAACATTACACCACACTGCCACTACACCACTAACATTACACCACACTGCCACTAGACCACTAACATTACACCACACTGCCACTACACCACTAACATTACACCACACTGCCACTACACCACTAACATTACACCACACTGCCACTACACCACTAACATTACACCACACTGCCACTACACCACTAACATTACACCACACTGCCACTACAGCACTAACATTACACCACACTGCCACTAGACCACTAACATTACACCACACTGCCACTAGACCACTAACATTACACCACACTGCCACTACACCACTAACATTACACCACACTGCCACTACACCACTAACATTACACCACACTGCCACTACAGCACTAACATTACACCACACTGCCACTAGACCACTAACAGTACACCACACTGCCACTAGACCACTAACATTACACCACACTGCCACTACACCACTAACATTACACCACACTGCCACTACACCACTAACATTACACCACACTGCCACTAGACCACTAACATTACACCACACTGCCACTACACCACTAACATTACACCACACTGCCACTACACCACTAACATTACACCACACTGCCACTACACCACTAACATTACACCACACTGCCACTACACCACTAACATTACACCACACTGCCACTACACCACTAACATTACACCACACTGCCACTACAGCACTAACATTACACCACACTGCCACTACACCACTAACATTACACCACACTGCCACTACACCACTAACATTACACCACACTGCCACTACACCACTAACATTACACCACACTGCCACTACACCACTAACATTACACCACACTGCCACTACAGCACTAACATTACACCACACTGCCACTACACCACTAACATTACACCACACTGCCACTACAGCACTAACATTACACCACACTGCCACTACACCACTAACATTACACCACACTGCCACTACACCACTAACATTACACCACACTGCCACTACACCACTAACATTACACCACACTGCCACTAGACCACTAACAGTACACCACACTGCCACTAGACCACTAACATTACACCACACTGCCACTACACCACTAACATTACACCACACTGCCACTACACCACTAACATTACACCACACTGCCACTACACCACTAACATTACACCACACTGCCACTAGACCACTAACATTACACCACACTGCCACTACACCACTAACATTACACCACACTGCCACTACAGCACTAACATTACACCACACTGCCACTACACCACTAACATTACACCACACTGCCACTACACCACTAACATTACACCACACTGCCACTACACCACTAACATTACACCACACTGCCACTACACCACTAACATTACACCACACTGCCACTACACCACTAACAGTACACCACACTGCCACTACACCACTAACATTACACCACACTGCCACTACACCACTAACATTACACCACACTGCCACTACACCACTAACAGTACACCACACTGCCACTACAGCACTAACATTACACCACACTGCCACTACAGCACTAACATTACACCACACTGCCACTACACCACTAACAGTACACCACACTGCCACTAGACCACTAACAGTACACCACACTGCCACTAGACCACTAACATTACACCACACTGCCACTACACCACTAACATTACACCACACTGCCACTACACCACTAACATTACACCACACTGCCACTACACCACTAACATTACACCACACTGCCACTACACCACTAACATTACACCACACTGCCACTACACCACTAACATTACACCACACTGCCACTAGACCACTAACATTACACCACACTGCCACTACACCACTAACATTACACCACACTGCCACTACACCACTAACATTACACCACACTGCCACTACACCACTAACATTACACCACACTGCCACTACACCACTAACATTACACCACACTGCCACTACACCACTAACATTACACCACACTGCCACTACACCACTAACATTACACCACACTGCCACTACACCACTAACATTACACCACACTGCCACTACACCACTAACATTACACCACACTGCCACTACACCACTAACAGTACACCACACTGCCACTACACCACTAACATTACACCACACTGCCACTACACCACTAACATTACACCACACTGCCACTACACCACTAACATTACACCACACTGCCACTACACCACTAACATTACACCACACTGCCACTAGACCACTAACATTACACCACACTGCCACTACACCACTAACAGTACACCACACTGCCACTAGACCACTAACAGTACACCACACTGCCACTAGACCACTAACATTACACCACACTGCCACTACACCACTAACATTACACCACACTGCCACTACACCACTAACATTACACCACACTGCCACTACACCACTAACATTACACCACACTGCCACTACACCACTAACATTACACCACACTGCCACTACACCACTAACATTACACCACACTGCCACTAGACCACTAACATTACACCACACTGCCACTACACCACTAACATTACACCACACTGCCACTACACCACTAACATTACACCACACTGCCACTACACCACTAACATTACACCACACTGCCACTACACCACTAACATTACACCACACTGCCACTACACCACTAACATTACACCACACTGCCACTAGACCACTAACATTACACCACACTGCCACTACACCACTAACATTACACCACACTGCCACTACACCACTAACAGTACACCACACTGCCACTAGACCACTAACAGTACACCACACTGCCACTACACCACTAACATTACACCACACTGCCACTAGACCACTAACATTACACCACACTGCCACTACACCACTAACATTACACCACACTGCCACTACACCACTAACATTACACCACACTGCCACTACACCACTAACATTACACCACACTGCCACTACACCACTAACATTACACCACACTGCCACTACACCACTAACATTACACCACACTGCCACTACACCACTAACATTACACCACACTGCCACTACACACTAACATTACACCACACTGCCACTACAGCACTAACATTACACCACACTGCCACTACACCACTAACATTACACCACACTGCCACTACACCACTAACATTACACCACACTGCCACTACACCACTAACATTACACCACACTGCCACTACACCACTAACATTACACCACACTGCCACTACACCACTAACATTACACCACACTGCCACTAGACCACTAACATTACACCACACTGCCACTACACCACTAACATTACACCACACTGCCACTACAGCACTAACATTACACCACACTGCCACTACACCACTAACATTACACCACACTGCCACTACACCACTAACATTACACCACACTGCCACTACACCACTAACATTACACCACACTGCCACTACACCACTAACATTACACCACACTGCCACTCACTACACCACTAACAGTACACCACACTGCCACTACACCACTAACATTACACCACACTGCCACTACACCACTAACATTACACCACACTGCCACTACACCACTAACAGTACACCACACTGCCACTACAGCACTAACATTACACCACACTGCCACTACAGCACTAACATTACACCACACTGCCACTACACCACTAACAGTACACCACACTGCCACTACAGCACTAACATTACACCACACTGCCACTACAGCACTAACATTACACCACACTGCCACTACACACTAACATTACACCACACTGCCACTACACCACTAACATTACACCACACTGCCACTACACCACTAACAGTACACCACACTGCCACTACAACCACTAACATTACACCACCACTGCCACTACACCACTAACATTACACCACACTGCCACTACACCACTAACATTACACCACACTGCCACTAGACCACTAACATTACACCACACTGCCACTACACCACTAACATTACACCACACTGCCACTACACCACTAACATTACACCACACTGCCACTAGACCACTAACATTACACCACACTGCCACTACACCACTAACAGTACACCACACTGCCACTACACCACTAACATTACACCACACTGCCCACTACACCACTAACATTACACCACACTGCCACTAGACCACTAACATTACACCACACTGCCACTACACCACTAACATTACACCACACTGCCACTACAGCACTAACATTACACCACACTGCCACTTACACCACTAACATTACACCACACTGCCACTAGACCACTAACATTACACCACACTGCCACTACACCACTAACATTACACCACACTGCCACTACAGCACTAACATTACACCACACTGCCACTACACCACTAACATTACACCACACTGCCACTACACCACTAACATTACACCACACTGCCACTAGACCACTAACATTACACCACACTGCCACTACACCACTAACATTACACCACACTGCCACTACAGCACTAACATTACACCACACTGCCACTACACCACTAACATTACACCACACTGCCACTAGACCACTAACATTACACCACACTGCCACTACACCACTAACATTACACCACACTGCCACTACAGCACTAACATTACACCACACTGCCACTACACCACTAACATTACACCACACTGCCACTACACCACTAACATTACACCACACTGCCACTAGACCACTAACAGTACACCACACTGCCACTAGACCACTAACATTACACCACACTGCCACTACACCACTAACATTACACCACACTGCCACTACACCACTAACATTACACCACACTGCCACTACACCACTAACATTACACCACACTGCCACTACAACCACTAACATTACACCACACTGCCACTACACCACTAACATTACACCACACTGCCACTACACCACTAACATTACACCACACTGCCACTACAGCACTAACATTACACCACACTGCCACTAGACCACTAACATTACACCCACACTGCCACTACACCACTAACATTACACCACACTGCCACTACACCACTAACATTACACCACACTGCCACTACACCACTAACATTACACCACACTGCCACTACACCACTAACATTACACCACACTGCCACTACACCACTAACATTACACCACACTGCCACTACACCACTAACATTACACCACACTGCCACTACACCACTAACATTACACCACACTGCCACTAGACCACTAACATTACACCACACTGCCACTACACCACTAACAGTACACCACACTGCCACTACACCACTAACATTACACCACACTGCCACTACACCACTAACATTACACCACACTGCCACTAGACCACTAACATTACACCACACTGCCACTACACCACTAACATTACACCACACTGCCACTACAGCACTAACATTACACCACACTGCCACTACACCACTAACATTACACCACACTGCCACTAGACCACTAACATTACACCACACTGCCACTACACCACTAACATTACACCACACTGCCACTACAGCACTAACATTACACCACACTGCCACTACACCACTAACATTACACCACACTGCCACTACACCACTAACATTACACCACACTGCCACTAGACCACTAACATTACACCACACTGCCACTACACCACTAACATTACACCACACTGCCACTACAGCACTAACATTACACCACACTGCCACTACACCACTAACATTACACCACACTGCCACTAGACCACTAACATTACACCACACTGCCACTACACCACTAACATTACACCACACTGCCACTACAGCACTAACATTACACCACACTGCCACTACACCACTAACATTACACCACACTGCCACTACACCACTAACATTACACCACACTGCCACTAGACCACTAACAGTACACCACACTGCCACTAGACCACTAACATTACACCACACTGCCACTACACCACTAACATTACACCACACTGCCACTACACCACTAACATTACACCACACTGCCACTACACCACTAACATTACACCACACTGCCACTACACCACTAACATTACACCACACTGCCACTACACCACTAACATTACACCACACTGCCACTACACCACTAACATTACACCACACTGCCACTACAGCACTAACATTACACCACACTGCCACTAGACCACTAACATTACACCACACTGCCACTACACCACTAACATTACACCACACTGCCACTACACCACTAACATTACACCACACTGCCACTACACCACTAACATTACACCACACTGCCACTACACCACTAACATTACACCACACTGCCACTACACCACTAACATTACACCACACTGCCACTACACCACTAACATTACACCAACACTAACTGCCACTACACCACTAACATTACACCACACTGCCACTACACCACTAACATTACACCACACTGCCACTAGACCACTAACATTACACCACACTGCCACTACACCACTAACATTACACCACACTGCCACTACAGCACTAACAGTACACCACACTGCCACTACAGCACTAACATTACACCACACTGCCACTACAGCACTAACATTACACCACACTGCCACTACACCACTAACAGTACACCACACTGCCACTACACCACTAACATTACACCACCACTGCCACTACACCACTAACATTACACCACACTGCCACTAGACCACTACCATCACTCCCTCACCACCACCATTACACCACTGCCAGCAACAGTACATCAATCAATATAAAGGACAGACTGTTGCAGTAAACAAGTGTTGATATGTGAGTCACGCCTCCACCTCCTCCTCCGTTGAAGTATTGATTGCTAAAATTACTGCAGTGATAGATGCAAGTGTAGCTTGTCTCACAGTGCACCTTGGCTGGTACAGCTGGCTGTGCATTCATGCTTGAGCAAATAGCAGTTTGTACTACTACAGGGAGCTTAGGGATGCGTTTGGTGGTGGTGATGTCATTAAGGTAATGGTAGTGGGGCTTGTGGTGGTATGTAGTGATCTTGTGTAGATGTGGTGGTGGTACGTAGTGGTAGTATGTAGATGTAGTGGTGGTAGTGGGGCTTGTGATGTTATGTAGTGGTGGTATGTAGATATGGTAGTATGCAGTGATCTTATGTAGTGGTCGTAGTGTGTAGTGATGGTATGTAGCTGTGGTTTGAAGTGGTGGTGGTATGTAGTCGTATTTTGTGCTGAATTGTAGTTGAGTGGTCTGAGAAAAATTTGGCTTCAATTTCAGCAGGTTAATACACACACACACACATATATATAGTGTTGTTGAAGAGGGTAGTACGTGATAATTGGTATTTGAGGTTGTAGTGGTTGTTCGCTGTCTTAA
>OZ024740.1:288601096-288603596 GCA_964016885.1 Eledone cirrhosa
CCAGCCAGATCAGTTGGAGATGGTTGCTTCTGACAGGACTCGCTGGAAGGAGTCTTTAAGGACTCTTCCCCAACAACCCTCTCTGGAATAAGTGGACAAGAAAGAAAAAGATGTTTGTCCTTAACAAGTCAAATAAGGTTGCACTGAATTTTAAAAAACTTAATTTCACCTATGATTGCTATATACCTCACTAAACATAGAATATTGTTTAAAGCAATTTTACAGTTGAGAGGAGGACATTTCAAACAACTTTATGATTGAATGGTTGGTATAAGAATCATACATTACTCATGATTGCACATGTTCCAATAATTCCTTTGCAAAGAATTGTATTATCCTCTGTGGACTATCAACCAGCTAATGAATTGTAGTTCATATCTTGTCAACAGCACTGTTCAGTGCCTTTAGCCAGGATTCTTAGAATTCAATGGTTTCTGCTCCCTACTTCACTAGCCAAATCCATCATCCCATGTTAGACCCTACATATACTTTTGTAACATGTCACCCAGTGTTTGATTGGTTTAAAATTTACCCAAACGCATCCTTCAGATATGGCTGTGAAAGCAAGTGATCATCATTTAACAGACATTAAATGAGGATGATGATGATGATGAGGAGGAGGAGGTGTAATCTGACATGCACTCCACAAATGATTTTAAATTTGATATTATTTTTCCCCACAGACTGGATTCACACCATTGTATATGGCAGCACAAGAAGGCCATTCCGAAGTGGTCAAGTTTCTCTTGGACAACGGGGCTAGCCAGAGCCTTGCCACTGTGGTATGTATTCTTTTAATTTTTTTTTACAATTGTTATTAAATCTCTATGAAAGATCTATATATTCAATAGCAATGAAGAAGTATAATAACGGTGAGATTTTCACCTGAAGCAAATACATAACTTTCTTTACTCTAGTTCGCCTAACTGATGAAAACACAAGCTCTGCTACTACTTCATAGTGGAGTAATCAGTGATAGAAAGAAGAGTCCATCCAGTAATAAACACAATTACTAAAAAAGAAAAAAAGTATCTTAAACCATGCAAACATTGGAAAATGGGTATAAACATTTGGAAAGTTCCTCTCCAAGGAGCAGGTCTGGGCATTTCTTCACACTACCAATGTTGTTCAGGAGAATAGCTAGAACTGATTCAGCTAGGTACCTGTGCTATTGCACATTTTTCTATCAGAGCACAAAAAGCCAGAACAGATATCATGAAGCATCTTGTCTGATGCCATGCCGACCTCTATAATAATCATGGTGCTTTTGATAATGATAATTAAAGTAACAGCTTACATTATCTAGCTGAGGGAATTGTTGGTTGTGAAAATTTACATATGTGAATCTAGTGTAAATAAAATGTTTATTCTCTCTGTATTTCAGGATGGTTTCACTCCACTTGCTGTAGCTCTACAGCAAGGACATGATAAGGTTGTAGCTGTTCTGCTAGAACATGACACCAGAGGCAAAGTACGCCTGCCAGCCTTACATATTGCTGCTAAAAAAGATGACATTGGATCAGCAAACCTTTTGCTTCAAAATGACCACAACGCTGACAGTTCTACCAAGGTAAGTGCTACACATGCCTGTATGTGTACAAGAGAGATGGGTAGTTGGAGAGTGCTTGTTATTGTAATTAGTGTGTGTAAGAGAGAGTGTGAGTGTGTGAGGGAGAGAAAGCTGTTAGATGAATGTTTGAGGTTATGTAAGGTCTTATTGGTAGCTGCTATATATGGAATGTATATCCAAAATTGAAAAGTTAAACGTATCTGCCAACCTTGAGAAAAGAACATCATTTGATTAAATACAAAAAAAAAATGCCTTTACCCACACCCACCCTCTTCAAAAATTTTATTAACCCCACTTTCTTCCAGACCCCCTGTTTTAATTTGCATGTTTGATTGACTTACCTAACCAGTAAAACTAACAGACTGTGTAGTCTTAGACTAAAGGTTAATGGTTTCACCTTCTGCCACTTCATCTAGGCTTAGGTGAAATAGGCCCTGCTACCACTTTGGTGATAGATTACTATATAAGTCCAATGGGAACTCCATTTGAGTAGTATGTTACCTCTAAAAAGGAAGAGATATCCTTTCTAGTAGATTGTTAGAAAAATTAGTAGACACCCATGAGTTCAGTAATGACTTTGCTAGTACAGCTATATATATTTACTAAACTCGTTTTATACTTTTACTTAACCAAGACACAGTTCAGGTATTCAGCTAAAACACATATCCACTCTTCCATCAGCAGTAACTTTCATTTTACTATGACTACACATTCATGGTTTAAGATCAATGCCCAATGTTTGGAATCAGCTCCCTAAAAGTACACATTTAGGCATTGAGATGATTCTGTAAGCACATGTGCTCATAGATCCTGTATTTAAATCTGCTGTTATTACTTAGGTTCATCTAAATAATAATAAAAAATACGTCATCTCTATCAATCAATTGACAGCAAACTGCAAAATTGAAAACTAGGATGTTTTGAAGGGAG
>OZ024740.1:288608596-288621096 GCA_964016885.1 Eledone cirrhosa
GCTCTTACAGAGTGGTGGGTTGGTTAATGACACAACTAAGGTTGGTATTTGAGCCCTAACAAATATTTAGAGCCTCTCTTCATTGTTCCTCTCAATGTTGTTCTCCAGAATGTTCCTGTTGTTATTGTTGTTGTACTCTTGACGGCATCTCACCTCACATGATGCCATCTCACTTCACCCATTGTTGTCTCTGTTGCATGATTTATTTTAACAATTAAGAAACTCCCCTTTCCTAAATGCTTCATATCTCGCCATTCTCTATCACACTTATGTCTTGTTTAACTATTTTGCTTGACACAATATTTTGCTGTCTCCCATTAACCACACCCCTTCACCTCATTTCTCATGTTATTAATGTTGATTTGTAAAATAACTATAAGATTAATAACAAATATATATATATTCTTCATTTTTTTGCATTGTGGTAGATTCATGAAAGCCATTCACATACACACACACATGCACACACACCATTATACTAATTTTGTTTTATTTTGTAATAGTTTTTACATTCTAAGTAGAAATCCTGTCATGGTCAACTTCACATTTCATCCTTCCATTGTCAATAAAAAAAAACACAAAAAAAAACTGGTTACCTTAACCCCTAATTGTACTGTATTAGTGATTTACAGTAGACACTCATCATTGGAGTATCTTCTCTAGTGACTTCAACACTTTATAGCATATAATATTATTACAAAATGAAAACAAGTCACTACCACAAAATGTGTGTCATAAATGGTTATCATGACTTTAATACATTGTTTGTTTTAACACACTATCTCAGATCATATCCCTTCTCAAGCTAATTAGAACTCAGAAATTTTTGCTCTTCTTTTTTTTTTATTTTATGAATTGACTTTTTCTCTTTCTTTTTTTTTGCATGAGTGAATTAATATTTGTTTCTTTTATTTATTATTATTATTATTTTAATTGCAGTTGGATTAATTCTCTCCTTACTCCTAACCATTTACGCATAGAGCCATCATAGTTAATTCCCTTGTTCAGTTGCTTCAAGATATCAGCTATAAGGTTTAAATTACTAATGACAGTGTGGGCAGTGGTCCATCTCTTTATCCACCTTATATACCCCACCAATATCTACAATGTTAGCAACAGAGAATGTGTTCTGTCAGTATTTGGTAGATTTTAGTTATGATTTTATATGGACCAGTTAACAATAAACCTGTAACTCATGATGAAATCATAGGGGTATTGTTTTGGGTACTTTAAACTAAAAAACAGAGTTAGAGACTCACATTAATCCCCTATAATTTAATGAGCTCAAGGAATAGATGCCGGGTTCTTTATAAGACTGTGTATAGAGAAAAATACACAGGGGTGTGTGTTCAATTATAGGGGATAGAATACTACCAGAGTGAAAACCATATTGTCTACAAACAGAATGGAGAATACATATCAATTAAAAGAATAAATTAAAATGTACAGACCATTCGTTTATAACTATATCTCCTGGACATGCAGTAAGCATGTTTCGCCACAAATAAAGTGTAGAATCATACCACTGATGGCTTATCAACAGGAGGATCAACAATACGATCCACACTTCTAAAAAATATATCAGATAACTAGCAAACGCACATGGTGTAAAGAGAAAACATGCGCACTATACAGCACATGGTGGTGGACCAAGCCAATAGAATACCAATCAACAAAATGAAAGTTTGAAAATTACATACTGCCATTGCCACTGCACTGTTCAGTGATTCAATCTACTTAACTGTAATTGCATACAATATTAGCTTCATCGATTCACCATTGCCAACAGAAGCAGCTTAATTTTGCAGTACTAAGTTTAACTGCACCCATTGATACAGCAGTCTTTCTTAAGAAGAGCAACTTCTGATTATTATAAAAACAAATGTGTCCAGATATATGTAAATGACTGATGATCATTTAGTTATCTTAAGACTAGGTCCCTAACTTTGTTTTACTTTGTCTAGCTAAATAGTGAATCTTGTTACTCTGGAGTTTCTCCTGCTTCTCACAGGGTCATCATAATAACATCATCATCATCATACGTCCACTTTTCCCTGCTTGAAAGGGTGGGACGGGAACTGATTTGGCTTGATTTCTACAGCTGGATGCCCTTCCTAACACCAACCTCATGTACAGTGAGTGCTGGGTGCTTTTTTTTCCATGGCGCCTACACGACTACTTTGCAGTGGAATGATATGGACCCCAGTCCCTATCATCTCATTTCTACAGCTGAGTGAACTGGAGCAATGTGAAATAAAGTGTCTTGCTCAAGGAAACAACACATCACCCGGTCTCAGAATTGAACTCACAACCTTTCGATTGCAAGGACAATGCTCATATATATATATATAATGCGTGTGCATGCCTGCATGCATATCAGTGAATGTGTATTTTGTAGTCACACCAATAGTTATTAGCATGTAAAACTGATTATGGAATGTTTTCTGATTATCTCCCTTTAACACTTGTTTGACCATGTAGTTTGCATGTAGCTCCCCTAGTGTACCTACTCACCAATGTTATTCCACCTCCTTTCCTATGATCTTTCCACACTGTCCCCTTTTACTATCCTTTATTCTTGTACTTTTCCATTGTTTTAATAACATGTCTTCTGATTTTTTCCATTATTATTATTATAAAACATATATAAAAACATATATTATTATTATAAAACATATATAAAACAGTAAGGTGGAGGGGTCAATTAAGGCCAAAAAGCAGGCTTGGAAAGTATGGCGGGATGGGGGAAGTAGAGAGGACTATCAAGTGGCCAGGAGGGAAGCTAGGAGACAAGTGTACTTAGCAAGAAGGGAAGCTGAGGAAAGAAAGTTCAAGCATGTTCTACAACGCGATGACCAAAAACGTGAGGTGTTCAGGATTGCTAGGCAATGCGTCAAGGAAAACCGTGATATTGTCGGGGAGAAGTGTGTACTAAACGACGATGGCACACTTGCCATCACCGACGCTGATAAGAAGGTAGCTTGGAAGTGTCACTATGAAAGGCTTCTAAATGAGGAGAATAATTGGGAGAAAGGCAGTCTCCCCCATATCGACCCAATAGAGGGACCAGCAGTGTTAGTCGAGGGGAGTATAATAAGTAAGGCAATCAAGGATATGAAGACTGGTAAGGCGGCTGGGCCTTCGGAAATAGTTGCTGAGATGCTGAAGGCATCTGGCACGGTGGGACACACCATGGTCACCCGCATAGTTAACCAAGTCGTACAAAACGGGGTTGTTCCGAAGGACTGGCATAGCAGCATCATCGTTAACTGTTATAAGGGTAAAGGAGACGCCCTAGATAGGAGTAACTATAGAGGCATTAAATTAATCGACCAGGTCATGAAGGTCACGGAAAGAGTAATAGCGCAGCTAATCAGAGAGAGAATTGACCTAGATGAAATGCAGTTCGGGTTTGTGTCAGGCAAAAGTACCACAGACGCTCTTTTCATAGTACGACAACTACAAGAGAAGTACCTAGCTAAAGGTAAACCCCTCTACTTAGCTTTTGTCGACTTGGAGAAAGCCTTCGACAGAGTCCCCCGCTCCATTATCTGGTGGGCTCTTAGAAAACTAGGCGTTGACGAATGGCTTGTGAGGGCTATACAAGCCATGTATAAAGAAACAGTCAGCAAGGTTAGAATTAACAACGAATATAGTGAAGAGTTTAGCGTAAAAGTCGGCGTCCATCAGGGCTCTGTTCTCAGTCCACTACTATTTATTATTGCCCTTCAGGCCATAACAGAGGAGTTCAAGACAGGCTGCCCATGGGAACTCCTATACGCAGACGACCTGACACTCATAGCGGAATCAATGGCCGAGCTAGAGAAGAAATTCCAAACATGGAAGCACGGCCTAGAGTCAAAAGGACTTAAAATTAACCTGGCTAAGACCAAAGTACTAGTTTGTAGGAAAGAAAACAAGGCGGCGGTCCCTTCTGGGAAATGGTCGTGCTCGGTGTGTAGGAAAGGCGTAGGTAGAAACTCCATTTTATGTCCTAAATGCAAAGTATGGGTGCATAAAAGATGTAGTGGGATCACAGGTAGGCTAACTAAGAACATAGATTTTACATGTGGCCGGTGCTCTGGTGCAATAAGTAGCAGCAAGTGCCCACAAACTACTAGCTCTTTCAATTGCGCAGAGGGTTCTATAGAAATAGTGGACAGCTTCCGTTACCTGGGCGATAAAATCAGCAGTGGGGGAGGGTGCTCTGAAAGTACTGTAGCTAGAGTCAGAACTGGTTGGAAAAAGTTCAGAGAGCTTATACCACTATTAGCTGCTAAAGGGTTCTCACTAAAAATGAAAGGCAGGTTGTACGATGCCTGCATACGAACAGCAATGCTGCATGGCAGTGAGACCTGGGCATTGTGTGCAGAGGATATACGCAGACTAGAGAGGAACGAAGCTTGCATGCTCCGCTGGATGTGTAACAGTAATATACGTGAACGGCAAAGCATAAACGAACTAAGGAATAAATTAGAGATAAGAGGGATCAGATGTTGTTTACTCGAGAGAAGGCTACGTTGGTATGGACACGTGATGCGCATGAAAGTCGATAGCTGTATAACAAAGTGCAGGGCAATAAAGATAGACGGTAGTCACGGAATAGGCAGACCTAGAAAAACCTGGGACGAGCTGATAAACTCCGACATCACACACTTACACCTCTCCAAGACAATGTCACTGGACCGAGACCTTTGGCGGTACTCAGTAACAGAGAAGACCCGCCTTACCTAAATATATAGTAAAACCTACTCCAGCCAGTAGGCATCTCTAACAAATACACCCCGTCCCACCACCCCCACCCGATCCACACCACCCCGTTCTATGTAAAGTTATGTTGGTGCCGCGCCATCGAGGCCGAAACAAATGAGATCGTGTAGGTGTCACGACAAAAAAACACACAGTCCACGCTGTAATGTGGCCGTGTAGGCAACACGGTAAAAACCTCCCAGACCCACACTGTAAATGTGGTTGGTGTTAGGAAGGGCATCCAACTGTAGAAAACCTGCCAGACAGTCCTATGCGAGCAAGACAATCACTCTTGCCTCAAGTGGGACTACCCCCGTCCAAACCCATGCAAGCGTGGAACACGGACGTTAAACGCTGATGATGATGATGATGATGATATACCCTACAGTAAAACATAAACCATTTCAATAGAATTATATATATATATAGTGTTTACAAATGAAGAGAGTACAATTACAAAAAGTATGAACAGTAAGTAAAAGATGCAATATAAATGTGTGTGTGTACATGAATATGTAATACATTTAACACACACATTAGTCTTTGTGTGGAAATACAACCTGTGAATAAATCACATGACCTTCTTCTGTAGCTGAGTGAGGAATCGACTAACATGTTTTATCTTTCTTAAGCTTCATCAGAATCACTTACCTCACTTTTCAACTG
Source organism: Eledone cirrhosa (assembly GCA_964016885.1). Taxonomy (NCBI): domain Eukaryota; kingdom Metazoa; phylum Mollusca; class Cephalopoda; order Octopoda; family Eledonidae; genus Eledone; species Eledone cirrhosa. Next base: position 288,614,012 of record OZ024740.1, read on the forward strand.
CCAAAATTACGAGAATATAATCTTCATGTGAAAAATGTAAACAACTTTTTTCCAGCATGAAATAATGGCCAGAGTTTGACAGTCCAGATTTAATAACAAAATTGCCAACACAACATTGTCTTGAATATATGTTCATGAAAATTATTGAGTTAATTTTTAACATCCTGTACCACATGAAACTGCATTAGAAAGACATTCTTGAAAAGTAACAAATCACTACTATGGCTGCATCACATTAAAAATTGATGTTTTTACTTTAATATAACAAATTTCCACTGCAATCTATCCACTAATCAAGATACTATGAACATTTTGATTAACAAACCCACTTTATAGATATTTTCTGCTAAATCATTACAGGATGTTAAAAGTTAATAAACATATATTTAAGTAGAGAATATATTTTAGCTTGAAGCTGAAACTTCACAAGTTACTACTATTAGTGTTACATTTGCAGTGACTGTGTGTTCTATGTTACTCAAAGAAAGGTGAGGCTTGATTACTATAAGAGTACACGCTAGACAACTTCTTTGAGTTGACAGTTATGTGAATTATGCAGATCACAATTATCCGAAGAGTGGAAATGTGAAGCTAGTAGTTGTAACTGTGAAGCATTAGTTTTTCATTATATGTATGCGTGTAACATATGGTGAAAGTCAATTCAATGTACATGACCATTGCAAAGCCTAGATGACAACTATTACAGAAATGTCTCTTCTCAGTAAAATACAAAGCAGAATTATGACAATACATACACATTACTATACATGCTTCAATTATTTTACATCATGCATTCAGCTGAAATAGTTCCTGTCATATTTTTACTTCCATTTATTAATAATAAATCTTTCTTTATATCTTTTATTCATCTCTATTTTTTTACCTACTTCTCATTTATTTAACATGTGTAGTTCACCTTCAGAAAACTGTATTTTGCCATCTTTAATAATAACCTACATAGACGTTTGTGAACACTGAATTCCTGTTCTTTATACTCTTTGTTCTTAGACACAATAAGACTCTTATCATCCAGTTGTAATGGCATCACATTTGTAAACTTGACCATACTGTCTTTTTTTTAAGTCAGAGTATTTTGTGGGAGATTTGGTTGCTATTTCTAGCTGATCAAGTGACCTCATAGATGCTGCCTTGTTGACAGAGGTAGATTTAGCTCTAAAGTTATGAAACTGAAACACAGTAAATGCACAGTTGTTGTCAAGAGTAGATACAATTCCGAAGTGATGTTTAAAGTTTTCTACATAAAGGGCAATATAATACCACCCACAATTGTTAATTGGAAGTAAATCTAACATTTAGGTCATTCATGTACAGGCAGTGAGTGATGGATAGTTCAATCAGTAGAGTATTGATCTATCGAGGGTTGGTATTTTATGCCCTGTGACCATGGTTAAAATACTTAAATGGATCAGTCCACATAGTTGTAAACCAGATAGTGCAGTGTATAATTGACAAGTATTTCATTAGCTTGCTGTGCTGAGTTCAATTCATTCTGTGAGCTTAGATAAAGCTGGGTCTCAACTGCTATAAATATATAAGGTAGGCAGCTTCTGTAGAGCAGCAAGTATGTAAACTTTATAGGAAATGCTATCAAATCATAGTGAAAGTATGAGCTGTTATCTATCAGTCTTCAGTGCTTGTGAATGTTATCAGATCACATGACCATATTTGATCACATGATCAATGACCAGCTATTCCTCTGGTGTTTTGTCTTATTACTGATCTCAATAACTATTGATGAAATTAGGAAAATGTTGCAAAGTGAAAATATATTAGGGTCATTGTGTTTGATTGTCAACATGGTTTTTCACCAAAACCTGTCTCCTTGATATCATATAATTACTTTTCCAATGCCTTATGAACTCTAATTCTTTTCTTTCTGCAGAGTGGTTTTACACCATTGCACATCGCTGCACATTATGGCAATGTCAACGTTGGTACTCTACTTATTCAAAAGGGTGCAGACGTCAACTACAAAGCTAAGGTAAGTTAATTAATTATGCCCCCACTTTCATTCATTTACATTTTCTTATCAAGTATAAGAAAATGTGAATATCAATATTATTATTATCATTATCACAATCCTCACTACCACCATTTTTTTTCTTTGTTGGCATGAGTGAGACTAGTCCTCTCTAGCATATTGTTCCTTCACTTGATTCTTTTCTCATTTCATCTCCTTTGTGAGATTCAGCTTCCTGAAATCCTATTTTACCACTTTTGCCTTGGTCTTCCTTGGCACTTCTTCACCTAACAATCATCATCCATACATATCATGTACCTGTACAGTGCAATATTCTCTCTTGCACGCAACATCCAATTTCACACAACTCATCAGTGCTTTTCATGCCCACTGATGTTACACATACAATGGAGCATGCTCAATATTTTGTATTTATTTTATTTTTTATTATCTCATATATTATTGACTATAGACAGAGAATTAGCAGAGTTGTTAAAACATCATAACATCATACTGAATGCTTCAGTTTTCTGGCTCTCTCCGCTCTAAGTTCAAATCTTGCTGAGGTCAACTTTGCCTTTCTTCCATTGGAGGTGGATAAAATACCAGACCAATACTGGGCTCGATTCTCTCTCTCAGAAATCGATTGTGTTCACCTAAGGAGAAGGATGGGCCCTGTCGGGTTTAAATGTCCAAGATATGCCATGTCACAATGGTGCCCCTACAACTTCATCTGGAATTAAGGGTCTATGGATCATGTATCATGAACCATTATTGACTGTGTAACAATAAGTTCAAACCATACTACAAAGCAGTACATACTTGCTTCATGAAGTGCCATCTCCAACCTCAGCATAGTCAAGTGGATTCAATGATTGACATAAGAAGGGGGCATCTTTCTGTCTAATGCTGGTGATGAACATATTCATCATCATCGTGGTCATTTTAACATCTGCTTTCCCTGCTATCTGCTAGCAAGGGTTGGACAGTTCTACATAGACTAAGTCAGTACTGAAGTGGAGCCACTGATCTCCCAGGCGGGCCAGGGATCTTTGGGTTGCTAATGTATGATCGACGTTCCACTGAGTGCACAAGAAAGATAGTCATATCTTTGACACAGCTGAATGTCCTCCCAACTCTTTGTTTGGCAAGATGTCTATGGCTAGATGTCCTTCCTATCACCAACCACTTTACAGCATGTACTGGATATGTTTATCGTATAGGTCACCAAGCACTAGGGAAGCTGTCATGTCTTTGACACACAATGAAACTAAATAAGAAACAAAGAGATAGGTGATATTAGTAATATTTTTTTAACTGTGTTTCTCTCTTTTTGTGTTGCAGAACAACATCACCCCCTTACATGTGGCATCTCGCTGGGGGAAATCAAATATGGTCATCCTTCTTTTAGACCACGATGCCACAATTGAAGAACGAACACGGGTAAATAATTGTATTTTCATTAGAACTTCTATCAGTGTGTGTGTGTGTATTTACATGTATGTCTGAGTGTATAATCTTGTTTAAATATATGTAAGTATATATATATATAAATATATAAATGTGTGTGTGTATATATGAGTGTGTGTATATGAGTGTGTGTGTGTGTGTATATATGTATACACACACATAGTTCAGATAATATGCTCACATTTGCATCCATACGTAATAACTGTTAAATTGTGTGTATATGCACCCACATCCATACTGTATTTTTTTATTATCATGTTCTCTGTTTATCAATTCTACAGGATGGACTAACACCGCTGCATTGCGCAGCTAGAAGTGGTCATGAGAATGTAGTTGATCTGCTCTTAGAGAGAGGTGCACCATTTTCAGCAAAAACAAAGGTCAGTACAGTAAACTTGTCATACATTTTTCTGTGTATTTGTAGTTCAATCAGTTTTCCCTGTAAATATTGGTACAACCTCATTGGTAGTGTGGTTAAAGTGACTGAATTGCTCAGTCCCAGATCAGCCTTGATCCTGCAGATCTGTGATCAAAAGCATTCAAATTGTGATCATCACATCTTTTTGTAAATTATACACTGCCCAATGTGTACTTCCAAACCGTAGGGTGTGATTTGAGGGAGATTTGACTGCCTTGAGTTTTAGTAACAATAGAACTCATATTTCACATCACCACCAGTGTTGTAAATATCTATGCAGTAATATTATTCAACCTCCCCACAGCAGTCAAATTTTCTTTAACCCTTTAGCATTTAAAGTGGCCATATCCGGCCAGAATTCTCTCACCTCTTTGTGTTCAAAGTGGCTGTAACTGGCCGCTCATACTTATGTTAAGATATTATTCTCAAAATAAATAACATGAAAATCTCATTGATTCAATATTATGTGAGATAATTATGTAAGATAAAGTCTTTACCACAAAAATACAATAGTATATATAGAGTAATGTAAATGTTAAAGGGTTAAACCAATCTATACTGTCTGGAAAATATATGTAAATGCATTGTATGGATTATACTTGTAATTCAAAGTTGCAGTTTTGTCACAGTTATACTGATTCTTCTTGATAAATTACATTCAGAGTATATCTCCTACTCTATCTTTGGTCATCCAGAGTAAAATACTCGGTCACTTTGCATGTTAATTCAATGTGTAGGTTGTTTGGTTGATCAAACAACTGGATGTTCATTGTTCTCGACAGGAAAGTATATATATCATCATCATCATCATCACTGTTTAACATACATTTTCCATGGTAGCATGGGTTAGGCGAGTTGTCCCATTATGAGACAAGTCAAATCAGATGATCGTGTCTTGCTCATACAGAACTGTTTCTGGTTTGGTTTCTATGGCTGGATGACCTTCCCAATGCCAACCACATTTACAGCGTGGACTGGGTGCTTTTTATTATGGCACCAAAACGACCAACTGGCAGGTTGGACTGGTTATTCTTTCATCTTGTCACTGATATGACCACATTACAGGGTGAACCAGGTGCTTTTTGTTGTGTCACCAACTCAACCACCTTACAGAGTGGGCCTGGTACTTTTTGTCATGTCACCAACATGACCACATTACAGAGTGAGCTAGGTGTTCTTTGTTATGTCACCAACACAATCACTTTAAATATATATATATATATACACACAAAGAAAGAGAGAGGTTTATTGGATTGCAGTTAATCCTAAGGTAAACCATATTCAACACTCATTTCTGAGGGGAAGTAGTGTTGACCTGAGGATGATTCATTAGTTTGTTTTGTAACATAGGAATGGGAGTTGACTACTACCAGTTATCAGATAGGATTCTAGAGTATAAAAGAAAACAAGAGAGAGATCAGTTTAACATATGTTTATCTTCTAGTTAAATATATATATATATGATGGAGGCACATGGCTTAGTGGTTAGAGCATTGGCCTTGCAATCGAAAGGTTGTGAGTTCAATTCTCAGACCGGGTGATGTGTTGTTTCCTTGAGCAAGACACTTTATTTGACATTGCTCCAGTTTACTCAGCTGTAGAAATGAGATGATAGGACCATATCATTCCACTGCAAAGTGGTCGTGGAGGTGCCATGGCAAAAAAGCACCCAGCACTCACTGTAAATGAGGTTGGTGTTAGGAAGGGCATCTAGCTGTAGAAATCAAGCCACAATCAGTTCCCGTCCCACCCTTGCAAGCAGGGAAAAAGCGGACGTAAAATGAAATGATGATGATGATGATATATATATATATATACAAATTAAAATGAAGAATTAGAAATAGAAGCCAGGACTATCCATCATCAGTGGTCTACTAGCCACCATAGGTATTTCTTCGCATTAAAGACCAGATACCTCGGGCTAGCACGAACAATAACTAAAATAAGTTATTGGGATAAAAAGAATTGGGTGGAGAAAGACAGACAGGTAAACAAACATGAATGGTGAGGAAAAAAGGAGAAAATCAAGTCAATGATTCATTTGAACATAAAAACTCTCCACCCAATTCTTTTTATCCCAATAACTTATTTTAGTTATTGTTCACGCTAGCCTGAGGTATCTGGTCTTTAATGCGAAGAAATACCTATGATGGCTAGTAGACCACTGATGATGGATAGTCCTGGCTTCTATTTCTAATTCTTCATTTTAATTTGTATATCACATTTACAACAACACAGCACGCCATTTTTCATTCCTATATATATATATATATATATATATATATATATATATATATATAATGTATTGTTAATAAAATTTCCAAAGTTATTCTCTGTTAAATATCAGTTTACCCACCACCCCTCATCACTGCATATAAATATTTCACCTTGTAGAAGTGTTGTCTTTAGGGAGAATATATATAAAAACTTTGAGTTTATGTTAAAATTATGGACTGGAGCTGTTGTTAACTGGTACAGTGTATTAAGCATATTGGCTCAGGTTCTACATATTCTGTTGGGATGGCAATAATTCTCTACTAGTAGTAGTAACATTCTTTGTATATTTGTACTGATATGTAAGTTACTCTCACCTATTGCTGTTTAATTTAATTTTATTTGTTTGTATAATTGCTTATTTGACATCTGCTTTATCTTTCTTGCTTCAGAATGGTCTTACGCCTCTTCATATGGCAGCCCAAGGCGACCACGTTGACTGTGCACGCTTACTTCTATACCACAAAGCTCTCGTCGATGATGTAACTGTGGTACGTAAATACTGTTTCCATATTTTCTATGCATGTTTTTGTTTTTTGTTTTTTGACTTTAGAGTGTAACCTCAAACTCCACATCAACGTTTAACATCTTTTTTCCCTATTATCAAGAGCTGAAAATATATGTTAGAACATCTAGACTGTGGGTGGGTGTATATATATATGTGTGTGTGTATGTATGTATGTATATATATATATATATATGTGTGTGTGTGTGTGTGTGTGTGTGTGTGTGTGTGTGTGTGTACGGGAGGCGATATTTTATTGGTACTTCATTGTTAAAGATGGCTGTATCTCCTGATTGGCTTGCATGTCTAATACTGTGAGTTCAGAGGTGGCTGATGAGGTCTATCCAGACTAGACATCCTCTTTGTGAGTGCACATTAGTGCATACAAACTCATAAAAAGTACTCAATATGAAATATAGGGTAAGTTATATACTGCC
>OZ024740.1:288628596-288743596 GCA_964016885.1 Eledone cirrhosa
AATACGGAAACATCAAAGTTGCCCGCCTGCTGTTGCTGAAAAATGCTGAACCTGACGTGCAGGGCAAGAATGGACTAACACCTCTTCACGTTGCCACTCATTACAATCATGTTAATGTAGCACTTCTCCTGCTCGATAACAAAGCTTCCCCTCATGCCATGGCTAAGGTACATTATAGTTCTTGTTTTCAGCCATATCTACTTCTATACCTACCTTTGATTTTTATGTGAATGAATTGTTTTGTTAACGGGTTTGCTTTGATATTTTAAAAATATTTCTCTTGCATTTGTTGCTCTAGTTTGGCACTGGTGGCAGGAATCTATGTTCACACCAAATATATATATATACATAGGTGCAGGCTGGGCTCTCTGGTAAAGATGTTTGTTGCATAACTAAAATGGTCTTGGGTTCTATCCCACCACATGGGACCTTAAGCAAGCATCTTCTACTTCAACTTTGGCCTGATCAAGTTTTGCAAGTGGATTTGGTAGATGGAAACCCTACAAAGCCTGACATGCACACACACACATTCATACATATGCATATATACATACATACAATTATCAGATGTTAAAGGATGTTGATATATATACATAGGTGTGTATGTATATATGTGTGTGTTTGTGTATTTGTCTATCTCTGTTTCTTCTCTTTACATTCAACATCATTAGAGCAGACATAGATATTTATGTATGATCTGCAGTTAGACATGCAGGGATCTGTACCTTACTTAGAAAAACAAGTGATGCTTGACATCAGGAAGGGTATTCAACTGTAGAATTATGTCTCGTAATGTATTGTCCAACTCATGCTAGCTTGGAAAAAACAGACAATGATGATACATGTATATGGACTGGGCCTCTATTGTTTTTAATGACGATTGTTTCAGTTATTTCATCAACTATACAGCTACTCATGAAATTAACATGTAAGTGGCTGAGTATTCCACAGACACATGTACCCTTAACATAAATTTCAGGGGAATACTGTGGCACAATATGCAACAAGACTGGCTCTTTGAATTATATGTACAATCTATCTGACGGGCTTTCAAACAGCTTCCATTGACCCCCCCAGTCTTTGGTAAATGACACTTGCCAGTCAAACTTCCTAACCATTCAGTCATGCTGCAACAACAATCTATATACATATAGTGAATTATTCTTGCCAGTGTTTCTATCAGTGGTGACTTTGAATCAGTATTGACTGATTGGGGTTAGTAATAATGACTGTATGCCAGTTTGTCAGCCATTAATGACCTCGAGTCAGTTTGACTGTCAGCAATCACCCAGGCCCAATTTCACCACCATTAGTGATTTTAAGGTCAATTTGCCCATCAGTTGACTCTTTGATTAAATTTTTCCATTAATAGTGACCTCAACTCACCTGTTACATCAATAAGTAACTTCATAACATTTATTTACAGAATGGCTATTCACCACTCCATATTGCTGCTAAGAAAAACCAAATGGATATTGCTACTACTCTGCTGGAGTTTGGAGCCGACCCAGCTGCCGGGTCAAAGGTAAGTTAGTTTCCTTTTCTTAAGAAGTGATGATGGTCTGACAGTGGAGAAACAGTTCTGAAGGGGTTAACCCTTTCATTACCATATTTCTAATGAAATATACTGCCTATGATTTTCAAATAATGTTTTAAATAATCAAAAATTTGGAGGAATTTAATAAAATAACTAACATATTCATATTTAAGCTAGTGTTTAGAACATAACTTAGGAAAGGTTCTTAAGTTATAATGGAAGGTTTATAGATAAATATGAAGTTTTGTATTGTAGGAGCAGTTTGGTATGAAAAACGATTAAACTAATCTATTGTTCCAAGATACTGTCAGTTCTGTGTCCCTGCAGTATCAGGATGCTGTGTGGCACCAGTACCAGGATGCCATTAGGTCTGTTTCACTGTAGTGCCAAGATGCCACCAATTCTATGTCAAAGCACTGCCAGAACACCATTTATTTGTACTACTTTAGAAGAATACCAATAAATCTGTGTCAGAACAGTGCCAATATATCAATGGTTCTGCATCACCATATTGCCAGAATACGATTGGCTCTGTATAGCACTGGTGCATGTCAAGGTGCCATCAGCTCTGTGTTATAGCACTGCGAGACTACTGTTAATTCTGTGTCACATCAGAAAAGTACCAATAGTTTTGTCACAACAGTGCCTGGGTACTAGAGGTTCTGTTTCCCTTATAGTACCAAGATACCAATAGTTCTGTGTCACAGAAGTATCAGGGTATGATTAGTTATGTGCCTCAGCTGTGCCAAGAAATCAATATCAATAGCTGTGTCTTTCTCACAGCAATGCTAGGACAATACTAACAGTTGTGTCATTGCAGTGTCAGGATACTATTAGCTGTGTGACACAGCAACTCTAGGACAATAACAACAGTTGTGTCAGGATACTATTAGCTATGTCTCTCTTACAGAAATACTAGGACAATACCAACAGTTGTGTCAGGATACTAATAGATGTGTCCGTCCCACAGCAATGCTAGGACAATACCAACAGTTGTGTCACAGCATTGTTAAAACATCACAAGTAATTCTGTGTTGCAACAGTGCCAGTATAATAATAGTTCTGTGACACAGCTGTGCCACGATTTCATTCCATATAGTTATTCCCCTTTTTACCCATCCCAATGTTTAACATAGATATTGTATTTTTACCATTATTAACTTGTCTTCTCTGTCTTACAGAATGGCTTCACACCTCTCCACCTTGCCTCACAAGAGGGTCACACTGATATGGTCTCCTTGCTACTGGAACACAAGGCAAATGTTAATGACAAAGCCACCGTATGTATTGAAACTCTTGATTATATATTGTTTTGTTTTTTTAAACACACACTCACACACCACACACACTTCTGTGAGCTTCAGCAATTTGAAATCAGAGTTCTGATGCCTTGACAAAAAAAGCACCGTCTACCCTGTAAGCTGGTTGTACTGGTGCCATGACAAAAAGCATCCAGTCTACCTTATAAGGTGGTTGTGTTAGTGCCACAACAAAAAAAGGTATCTAGTCTACCCTGTTAGGTGGTCATTCTGGTGCCATAATAAAAAGCACCCTGTCCACTCGGTAAAGTGGTATAGGTGGTGCCACTTAAAAATAAAAAATCCCAGTACATACTGTAATGTGGTTGGTATTAGGAAGGGCATCCAACCATAGAAACCAAAGCCCAAACAGATTCATATGAGCAAAGCATGGACACCTGACCTGGCTAGCCTTGTAATATGGCAACCCATCTCACCCATGTAAGAATGTGTGTGTTATATTACTATAATACTTAAAAGAAGGATGAAAGTGTCTTAATGTCCTTCATCAGAAAAAGAAAACATTTAAGGTAGAGAAGAAAAAGGACAGATGCACAAAAAAATGAAATGTCAGCTGTTTTATTGCCATCATTTTGCTGGATGTGGTCTCTGCCTCTAAAGATCAAGATGCATATTTTGTCCTCCAATGTGCTTATAGATTCCACCTTAGACTATCTACTGTGGACACCATCAGAAAATACATATGAACAGGGAGAGCAGTAAACAGACCAATATACCTTCAATACCATGTCATACTACATTGATAAGTGTGTCACATAGACAAATTCAAATAGGAGCTTGATCTGTGGGTTATTCTGTGGCTTTTGATTGACTAAATCTAACACTTGTATCATTTCTAGTAGAATTGACTAGGGCTACATAACAATGAATACATACTGTCAAACATGTATACACTCTCATACATAATGCAAACATAAATACACATTTTTCATTCCCTTCTATACCCATACAGAATATTAAACCTATATATTCTGAAGTATATGCTGTCTTTCCTTTACAGAATGGACTGGCACCAATCCATCTGGCTGCCCAAGAAGATAAAGTTAATGTGGCTGAAGTTCTGGTTAAATTTGGCTCGGAGATTGACCCTCAAACAAAGGTATGCTAATAATTGACTATTTACTTTTGTAAAGATTATGCCCCCTCTCATGAATTTTCTGGTACTTGAATGCTTACTTTTGAATTGAGTGACTAAAAAAATTAGATAAATTAAGACAGCTAGACAACACCCTTGACAGAGAAAGCATTTTAGAACTTTTTCCTACCTTCCTGGTTTTTTCTAACATTTGTGTTCTATGAATTCCAAATGAAAATTTTAGAAATTTTTTGCATAACATTTGTACGACAGACAAAAAGGCTGTACAGTTATTATAGTATAGATTTGTTGTCTCGAGCTACATATCACAGACGTACATGTTTGTGTATCCCAAGGTCGACCTTGGTTCAACATTTCTATGACATGTAAGTTGTTAGTTGAATAAGTGGGTGTGTAATCCACTGAGTTAGTTACCAACCTACTGGAGCAATTTACATATAACCCTGTATACCTTAATTTGACTGACTCACTGGCTTAAAACATCATCACTGTATATATGTATATATATATATATATATATATATATATATATATATATATAATTGTTTCTACCTTTGGCACAAGGCCAGCAATTACCCAGTACATTACTGGTACTAATGTGTGTGTGTGGACCCTTAATTCCTGGCAGAGTTGTGGGGATACTGTAGCTTGTCTTGGGCATTTAAACCTGATGAAGCCAGTCCCTCTAGGTCTGAACATAGCTGGTTATTTTCCAGAGAAGAAGGAAAGAAATTGATATAGAGAAAGAATCAGCCCAGTATTAGACTGGTACTTTATCAACTTTGAAACGGATGAAATGTAAAGTTGACTTGGCAGGATTTGAAGTGAAAGTGCAGAGAGGGTGTACTGCAAATCATACCATCTGACATTCTAACGGCTTTGCTAATTTACCAGCTACACATTTCAGTAGAAGGGTTAATAGTTGTGAGCGGCATCTAATTGTGAAAACAACTGCTTCTACAAAAACTACTCCACCTATGTAACAGAAAACTAGAACAGTGATAGTGAAGTCTCAACTTCAAATAAGTTAAGCGTGTGTATGTTGATATATGTGTATATAAGTACACACATTCACACTTCTGAGTAAATATCTTTAAACATTTTGATCCTTAACTCTTAACATTCTGTAATGATTGAGCAGAAAATATCAGAAAATTCAAATGTTTTTAATGGTGAAAAGATTTTCGTGAAAATTTGTAATATTAGAGGAAAGACTTTTATTTTTAATGATACAATCATTGTGCTGCTTTGTACTTTTCAAGAACATCTTGCTAATTGGTGTTTCTTGTGGTACAAGATATTAAGAGTTAAAGAGAGATCCAATAGGTTTCTGAAGGTTTCAGTAGATTTTCAAAATAGTACAAAAATAATTGTACAGTATAATACAATGTCTGTCTCTTGTTTTATTTCCTAGGCTGGTTACACTCCGCTGCACACTGCCTGTCACTTTGGACAAACAAATATGGTACGATTCCTGCTCGACCATAATGCATCAGTCAGCTCTACAACTAAGGTTTGTCTACAATATTTTCTATCTTTTGGCTCTTGTTTCAGTTGTTTTCAAAGGCAGATATGTGTATGTAACTTTATTGCAGTGTTTTTCTTTTATTTATTCCTTATTCCTTACTTACAATATAGTCTCTTGTTAGACTAGTTGGCAATTATGGGCATGCCCTCCTTACATTTGGATAAATAACTTTGTGCATACACATCATATATATATATATATATATATATATTTATATATATATATATTAATTCAAAATATTAATAAATATAGACATTCATGTAATCAAATATATTTTATTATAAATATTTTGGAGGTACTGTGCTGTTTCCTCAGTACGTCCTCATCAGATAAAATATGTAAATTGATGTATGACATACCTCAACTGTGCTGATGGTTCAATTCCAGTCTTGGCAGTGTATATATATATATATATATATATATATATATATATATATGTGTGTGTGTGTGCTAACACATACACAGGTATTTGTTTTGCTTCAACATGCAGTTTATGAAGCAGAATTATAATACATTCAGACAATACAGTAAACTCAACCACATGCATGCACATACATACACACACTTTAGTTGTGCTGAGGGCCAGGAAGTTCCCTGGGAATGTCTATATGTTTTATTTAAGTTGTAAGGTTGTCAGTAAATGTATGTTCCATTTTCAGTGCCATTTCCACTATAATTGTTAGCTGTGAACAGAATCTTGAATATACAAGGGAACTGAAAGGGACCATTTGCATATTAAAGATATCAGATAGAGTGTATAGTAGTGATGACTGCACTGGTGTAATTAGATGTTGAAAATAGTAAATAATACTGGAGGAAAAAGTACAGTAGTGAATTGATTGTGAAAAGTAAGCTGTAGCATCTTGGGGTCTGTTGTAGAGATTAACAAAGTGTAGGGTTATGAGTGGTATGCCCGATGTAACAAGAGCAGCTAATTCACGTGAGCAGAAGGGCAAAGCAATAGGACCTCTTTCCTCATGTGGATTTGTAATTAGAGAACATGTATCTGTGAACGCATGCAAAACCCAGGATTTCTTGCTGAGTTTTTGGTGTGAGTATAATTTTGGATTACACATCAAGATAACAGTGACGTTTTTTGGGGGGTCTGGCAAGTTAAGTGGTTTTACGTTTCCCACCTAAACACAGTAAGACACAGGAGGAAATGATGAGCTTAGATATCAGTATGTAGGTGTCTGTAGCAGAGACTGATAGAGACAGATGTGTGAGGAAGTAGTGAAGTTAGATCTCATAGTCTGAGCAGAGGATGACCAAGTAAGATATAAGGAACTGATGAGATTAGATCTCAGGATGTTCAACCTCACAAATAAGATGAACTGTGGAGTGTTGAGCAAATTTCTATAAGCTGCATGCGTGCCCATTAATACAGCAGCCATTACATGTGCCTCAGACTCCCTCCCAATCACTGTCAATAGTATTGCTATATATATCTGTATACACACATATATTTATGTGTGTGTATCTATATATATATATATAAGCAGGGTAAATGGATGTTAAACGATGATGATATATGTGTGTGCATAACGTTTTTTAAGTCTGTTAGCTGAGAGCTGTGAGATTTGATTCCATGTGCGAGATAGATATATCATTGTTCTACTTTTGCATTTCTATGACTGCATGGGTTGCACACACTCAGACATCTGAATAACCAAAGTTATTTTTTGTTTTCTTTTAAGCTATAGACAATGTTTTGGTGTTCACAGCTTTTTAATGATTACTACAAACATAGCCTCTCTTTTGATCTGTAAGGAGAGAAATTAGAGTTGAGGTTGTCTTGGTTTATTTTTAGTCAAATCTTACATAGATTTTTGTTTCTTTCTCAATTGATTTTTCTTATCATCATCATCATCATCATCATGTTTCTGGGATGGGTTGGATTGGTTTGCAGTATTGCCTTGCTTCTTGGTTATATCTTGTGTAAGCTTTAACAACACTGTCTTTGCGTGTTTCTTGGTCTTATCTCTATTCTGCCTACTCTTTTTTTAAATACATACAGGCAACGCAAAACCTCTCTCTCCAGCCATTATAAGGATCTTAATTCTATATATTGTTGTTGTTGTTTAGCCACAGATCTGCCTTGATCAAGCATACCTATGATTAAAGATATTGAGTCTATCTTAGTAAAACATAGTGCATTGAGGCCTACAATATCCAGTGTCTCCTTCCTTTGAAGATGAAAGGGAGTGATTTGAAAGAGCTTTGATTGCAATTTCTAGCAGGTGAAATGACCACATAGAGGATCTCATGTGGTGAGCAGTATATTCATATCATCTTACTCTTTGCCCCTCAGCCCATCACTTTCCTTAGAAATAACTGCTGGTCAATATCAAATGGTCTGTCTTTATACTGCCATGGCATTCCAATGTTGGTTTCACGTCATATGAAGACACAGTCGACAACTGCATTTCAATGTCTGTCCTATTTAGCAATTACCAAGTCCATTGAGATAAATACCCAAGTAGTCAATGTCTATTATCATACATTAGGATAAATGCCTAACAAGATGGTTACAATTTTGTATAAACAAAGCCACAGTTAAATATTATGCCCATTTGGAAAATAGTGACTACTGTTATACAAATTTTATCAAAAATTTCTCCTTTGGGAAGTAATGATATTAGTGAGTCAAAAGTGTGCAAAGTGGCACTGCATATTGCATTTTCATGTTGCCTCATGAGACATGGGTGTCTAGATATGACCCAGAAACTAAACTCGGTCATAGTAAAAGCATTCAACATTCCCAAAATCCTGAAAAGCACATCAGATGCAGGGACATTAGGCATCACAAACACACCAGAAGGACCAACAGTTGCAAAGGAGTACTACCAGGGAGTCCCCCAATGGATGCCTGGTGCAATTTGGCACAAGAGGCCAGTTCTGTACACTTCACAAAACTGGAACAAAAGACAAGATGATCTTGGCTAGAACACCTTTGATCATGTCTGTTTGAAAAGAGCTAAACAACAACTACTTCTGCTAATATATGTCCCAATAATGCCAGTTTTAATATCAAATATCTCTTTTCTCTTTATAAATTTAATTGAAAAATATTAGAACTTATGCAATTTTTAAGCACTTTTTTTTATAAACTGAAGTATTTTTTCTTCTGTTGTTTCAAAATATATGAAATTCAATAAAATATTCTATTTTCTTTGGGCTATTTCCCACCCCAAACAATAATCTCAATTTTTAATTTATATGCGACATTGAGAACTATATAATTCAAAATACCATTTTCTTATATACATACATGAACATGTGTATCTACATACATACATGAATGTGTGTATATGTATTCATACATACATCCACAATCCCACATAAGTCTCTTTTAATATATTTCATTTATATTCAAATAGTTACTCTAAAGAATATATATGAATAGGTTTATTGTTAATCAATATTAGAATATATTTTAAGTCTATTTTTGGTTTGCTACTTTTACCTGACAAGTATTTGGTAATAGTTTCAAGCAAATAAATAATCCAGTTATACACGACTGCTATCCACTAATGGTACCTATCAACTGCTCTGTGGTCTTTCATGAGCCAAATATTGGGCTTTCATCAACCATATTCTGACAAATTTCAGCTGGCAGTAATCCAGGGTAGTGTTAGCAGTATAGGAACACCTGTAATAAACACCACAGGAGAGTTATTTAACTGGCTTTCAGGAGTTATAGAGCTGATTTTCGGGAGGTTTGGAGCTGGCTTTGAAGAACCTGTAAAGCAGGCTTTTAGGTGCTGTAGAACTATCTTTCAGGAGCTGTTGAGCAGCATAAAATGTCCTCAGTATTTTCTCTCCTTTTTATTACCATTAAATTAATCAAACAGAATATGTGATAAGAAAACCTCAGGGGTGCTGAACAGCAGAAGATCTTCAGAGAACCCTGCCCCCTCCCTCAAGCAAGTGTTTTGGTCATAATCAGCATACCTTTGGATTACATTGTGGTTCCTCTTTCTGTTCAAACTCTACTGAAATTTCATCATCATTATTACATTAGAGAGAATCTGGTTTTGAAGTTAATTGAGTCTAACTTGCAGAGTATCAAATGGAATTCATTATAATATTTGGTTTCATACTTCATTGTTCTAAGTTAAACATTTTACCATTGAGACAATTCTTTTTTTATTCTTAATTCTCTGGAGTTGATTAAATTAGTCATATATATATATATACTGGGATTGATTCAATCGACTGTAACCCTCTATCTTAGAAATATATCCTAGTCAAAAGAAACCATTATCACTCTAGATGTATACTACTACTACCTTGTTCTTCTCCACACATTAGAGATATTATTTTGACTTTTGACTAAACACATTCATGGTACAAGATTCTATCTCATTAATTAGTGGGATAATGCATTGTTCTACATTTTAAAATGTTGTCATTGTTGTTATTTTTTCTCTTGTATTCATTTCTGTTGTCTTTCTTACTCACCTGCTAAGGCACCATTCCTTTGCTCATTGTTATTGATTATTATTATTATTCGGTAGAGTGTCAGACACCATGCTTTGCAGCATAGAGTTATGGCCCTTTAAATTCTGAGTTCAAATCTGCCGAGGTTAACTTTGCCTTTCATCTTTATGGAGTCGATAAAATAAAGTACCAGTAATGCACTGGGGTAATTGCTGGCCTTGTGCCAAAAGTAGAAATATTATCATTATTATTATTATTATCATTTGTTCATAATTATACACTATAGTGTGGGTGTTTATTACTAGGAGATAAAAATGTATATTTCAAACAGAAAGTACTTTCTTTAAAGTATCAAAAACAAAAAAAAACAATGACAAAATCAGTAGAGCGATGAATAAAATGCTTCGAAGCCTATCAGAGTCGACTTTGCCTTTCATCCTTCTTAAATCAATAATGTAAGTACCAGCCAAGTACTGCTGTTGATTTAATCGACTGTATCCTCTCCACAAATGTGTTTAGCCATCAACCTAGTTAGAGATCATAATACACTGGGGCTGATTTAATCGACTTTCCCCTCCCCCAAAATTGCTGGCCTTGTGCCTAAAGTAGAAACAATTATTATTATTATTTTTAGAGGGTGGCAGATTGACAGAATTGATAGTCAGACAAAATGCTTTTCAGCATTTAGTTATGGCCTTTTACATTCTGAGTTCAAATCTCACTAAGGTTAGCTTTGCCTTTCATCCTAACAGGGTCAACAAAATAAAGCATCAGTAATACACTGGGGTCAGTTTAACTGACTTCCCCTTCCTCCAAGATTGTTGGCCTTGTGCTTAAATCAGAAACCATTATTGTTATTATTAGAGTTAAACTATGTATTGTATAGTTATAATTATTCAGATTATTTACCTCACTTTTACAGATGAAAAAATGTTTCCATATCTACATCTGCACTATGTAATAATCAGTTTTATATCCAGTCACCATCAGGTGCCTTATTCCTGAATGTGTATATAGTACCAAACTGCATTCAAACTTGGAGTATTGAACTAGATTCGAAGTAAGCATACCAGACTGGATTCAAATGCAAAATCATTGTTTCTAAACTAAGGATAACACTCTGAGCCACTCAACAGTACAGATAAAATGGCAGAGTAGATAGGAGTGCTAGTACCCATTGTTTAGAAATAAAAGTCCCTAGTTCAAATTCAGTTCAGTACTATACTATATATATACATCCATGAATATGACTCCTGAGGATAATCCAACTGATGAAAACATATTGTAGATGTAAATATTCAAAACCTTTTCATCACTAAAGATGAGCCTAACAGTTTGAAAAAATTATAATTATATTCGCACAATGTCATCTTGTATATGGAAGGCCAATAAAAGCTTCTTCTGTATGTTTAACATTGATTTATAAATGACTGTTGTACTAACATACTCATCGCTGTAGTTATTTATTTATTTTTTTAAACAAAACTGCTGACAGCCATTTATTCTGTTCATGTAGCTTCCTCATACAGTGGTAAGTTATAGACTTTTATGGAAAAAAAAAAAAATGAAAAAAAAAATATTTAATAAACTGCTCCTGGTGCTGAAGCTCCATTCCCCAAGCCATCCCCTTCATCCATGCCAATTCTATTACAACCTCTGCCCAGCCCAGCATAGCTGATGCTGCTGTGTTTCTATGCTGAGCAGTTTGATAGCTTTGTTTATTTATTTATTTATTTACACACACACACATTTAATTAAACTTAACCAGCCAGATAAAGTGAAAAAGATGCTTTAGCCATATATATATATATATATATTTACTTATACATGTATTATTAACAGACATGGGAAAGAGCACTCAATACCAAAGTAGAGTTTAAACATTCATTTACTAAGGCTAAATAGTGGGTCTTGTTACTCTCAAGTTTCATCATTTAGCCATAATAAATGAATATATATATATTGGAGTCTGGCTTGGGTCAACAATTAGGAAAGCTCTTTTGGCAGCTTTTTTTTCTTGCAGCCAACTAAACAGAAAGTGCCACACTTGTTTAGGGTATTTAATAAACAAGGAAACTAACTGATATGTTTCTTAAACAACCCTCTGCTTCTGACCCATGAAATACTGTTGTGTTCTAGGAACTTATAATATTATTTCTAGTAAAAGCAGAATGTTGTCTTTATGAATGGAAATATTGTATTATGTCATAAACTAGACATGATCTACTGCTGAGGTATGTAAGTGATGTTATTAAGGAATACTTAGCTGGAAATAGCAGCTAGAAATGAAAGAATGGAATATGTATTCAAAGAAATATTAGAATAGTAACTATCTTGTTAGGTTCTGACCAGTTGCAGATATGAATGTCAGAACTGCTGATCAAGTTTATAGGTATGTCACTCATACTATATTGAGTGAAACTTTCAATGCCCAAGTCCATTTTAGCCTAAGTAGGCACCTCAGGTGATGTAATGGAATTAATAGTAGTACTATGAAATTGATGAGTAGATAGACCAGATTCATATTCAGGGGAATTTATTTTTCATCTGTGGTGGACTGTACTTAACAGACATTTGTTAGCTTAAAGTATTAAGTTTAAATCCTAGCATTATATTTGTAAAAACATTCTCCCAAAGTCTGTATGATTCATCACCAATTGATGAATACATCTGATTATAAAAATTAAAACAGTTGACTATCACAGGTGTGAGAAAATTAAATATTTGTTAGATTAAATTTCCCAGTCAAACCAGCTTGGGTAAGTGAAGTGTCTATGAGACTTGACGTGTAGATTGGGTTCATGTCCACTGCAAGTTTAATAGTATCTTTATGTCATACATTTAGCTCTAGTTATCTCAATTCACATGTTGTGAATTTCACCTGTAACAGACTGGCATTTTATCCAAGGGTCACAGTGGTGGATATTACTTCTCATCTACTCAACATCATAGAATTAGATAGAACTAAATGTCAGTCTTTATCTGACCTTCTCTCTTTCCATCTATTCTAACTTCCTCTCAAGAATAGTATATCACAGTTGTCTTAGGAACTTCTTCAACTTTTCATAATTGCTGGAAAATATTTTTCAAATTTTCCGTGAACAGAATATATTATTGATACATTATTATTTTATCTTTATTTATTTATATTTAAGCAGAAAACCATAAATTTATAGGGTAGGAAATAAATTATAATCATGCCTTTCTCAAGGACGTTTGTAGTGTAAATGGTGTGAACTTGGTTTCAACCAGGAGTTGAAACTGGTCTGTGGTCTTACCTCTCCAACTTAACCTTTCATTCCTTGACACTAATTATTTTTAGGCACAGGTATGACTGTGGGTAAGAATTTCACTTTGCAACCATTTGGTTTTGGGTTCAGTCTTGCTGTGTGGTGACTTGGGTTGACCAATGTCTTGTAAAGGAAATTTGATAGATGAAAACTGCGTGGGAACCCATCATGTGTGTGTGTGTGTGTGTGTGTCCATGTTTACTGTTTATTCATATCCTTAACTTAAACTTAGTGGTTTGATAGAGACAGATAAAATGAGTGCCAAGCTTGAAAAAATAATTATTGGGATCAATATAATGTCCAAAAATGCATAGCATGATTTCTGTTTAATGACTGAAACCTATAAAAGAATTTGTGTTAGAAATCATTAGTAATTAGCAAAATGTTTAATATTTAATAACATTAAGGCCCTATTAATGGACTCTTTGAGTTATTTTGATAAAAATACACTTATATCTCTAGTAAATTTGCTTGAGACTGTTTCTGACCTTGCTATATTCTCTGCTGAATTTTCTGATATTTTCTTTTACTGCTCTCTTAAATTTCTTCATGTTATTGTTACTCTGCTCTTTTCAGTTTTTTAAATTATTTTTTTGCTTTATTAGCTACTTTAAAATTGCCATATATATATATATATATATATATATATATATATATATATATATATATATATATATATATTCCAAGCAGTAATTAAAATTTTGTTGTTTATTTCTCTGAGGAAATCTTTTAACAATAGAAGGAAAAAAAATAAATAAATAAACAGTGTAATTAGAATCTGAAAATCCTATAAAATTTCCATTAACTTGTATGTTAATATTTTATTACAAAGTTTATTTGGTAGGCCAGGCTAATAAAGTTTAGTGGAATAAATTTCATTTTCATTTATTTATTTATTTGTGTATTTAATAGGGAATTTCAAGCATGTAGCAAAGAATGCTACATGTATTATGTTTACCATTGTTCTAAATCAAACTAGGAAACATAAATGTTTGCTACCATTTCTTGAGCATATTTATGTCTACTTTTATGGTCTTTTTATTTTTTTAATATAAAATTTCAGTTTCAACCAAAATCACCAACAATCTTTACTACTACCACCACCACAACCATATGTGCCTTCTACTCTATATTTTATTATTTAAATTACGATTTTTGAATTATATTACATTAGGCTTCCACAGTGTTGTCCCCTATTATACACACACACTTGTTGATTTTCTTCTAAAATTAGAATATTTATCATCAAATATAATGAATAATCTGGTAGTTAAGTTGAAAGGAGGTGGACATTTAACAAGGTCTTTTGGTACCACATCATCATCATTATCATCAAAATTGCTGTCATCGGGCTTTGTTATGTTTCTGAGCTAGCCACTTAATTTTACTTCTGATTTCATGCTAATCTAATAGATTATTAGTTAAGTAATTAAGCTGATTTTACTATTCCCTTCTCTGCTCTTCAAAAATTCCTTCATTGTACCTAAGTTAGAAATTCTTAAGGAAAAGAAAAGGATGTAATTAAAGAATAGATTTTCAGATGAGAGTGATGGCCAAGCAAGAGGTGTGGTGTGAGATAGTGAGAAGCTGAGGGGGAAAAGTAATTGAAAAAGTGTCAGACTGAGCTAGAATTAATGTGACTCCTTAATGTGTGGTGGAAAGGAGAGAAACAAGTTAGATAGGTACAATACATAAAAACAACCACAAATAGAGTTACAAATTACACTAACATTTTAAAGAGACGATGGGAAAGGATAACAGTATGAGGGTATAAGCAAAGTGGCAGAAGGGGGAGTGATATAAGTAACATATATACAAACACAGAATCATTTCCAACTCTGTGTGTTCTGAATTTAAATCCTGTTGTGGTTAATATTGCCTTTCATCTTTCCAGGGTCAATAAAATTTAGTACCAGTCAAGTTTTGGGATCAATTTGGCTTTCCTCTCCATTCCCACCAAAAATTGCTGTTTTTTGCCTGAATTAGAAACCATTATTATGGTTATGACGGCGGTGGATTGGCAGTATCGGTAGAGAGTCGGACGCCATGCTTTCCAGCATAGTTACGTTCCCTTTACGGTCTGAGTTCAAATCCCGCCGAGGTTAACTTTGCCTTTCATCCTTTCGGGGTCGATAAAATAAAGTACCAGTAATGTACTGGGTAATTGCTGGCCTTGTGCCAAAAGTAGAAACAATTATTATGGTTATGTATGGTGGATTGGTAGTATCGGTAGAGGGTCAGATCCCATGTTTTGCAGCAAAGAGTTACGGCCCTTTGTGGTCTGAGTTTAAATCCCGCCGAGGTTAACTTTGCCTCTCATCCTTACGGGGTCCATAAAATAAAGTACCAGTAATACACTGATTTAATTGCTAGCCTTGTGCCTATAGTAGAAATCATTATTATGGTTATGTACTCAGTTCTTATCCAACAAGTGTTAACTTTGCTGGACCTTTTCTAAGGTTGATGAATAAGTACCAGTAATATGCCCCAAATTTGTAACGATGTGCAATATTAGAAATAATTATTAATTATAGTAATAGAAGGAAAAGTAGAGCCATTCTTGGAATTGGTGAGTAGAAAAATGTCAAGCAGATGCAATACATACTGTAAACACTATATGCCAGTCAAATGCAATACATATTGTCAGAATGCACATATAAAATAGGTACACAAATCTTGAGATATTGATGAGATTTAGTGTAGACCTTCATTTTTCACTTTACTATTGGGAAGTGGGGTATATTGATGTCTTGTTTCAAGACTTAAGCCACTAAAATCATTGCTGCCACCACTTTCATCATGATCATCCTTTTTCTCCTTTGACATCAGTTCTTTGTTTTTAATTCTGATCTTGTAAACCTTGCTCATGAACTAGAAATATGGTAAATAATGTTAACAATGATGTATCACATAGATAAGGGATATCATTACCTTATGAGAAAGGTAAAAAGACAGTTTTGATGTTCATAATTTTCTGTGGGAAATTGGTGGTATGGGTTACAATTAATAACCAAATTTAACTTTGTCTGATGTGTTAATAATAATGATGATGATGATGATGATTTTTAATATCAGTACAAGACAACACATTTATTCGGGGAGGGGTATAATTGATTAGATCAGCTCCAGTATTTGTCTGGATGGATGAAAGAGAAAGTCTTTTCTCTGCAAGATTTGAACTCAAAACCATTAACTCTTAATATCTTAAAATGATTTAACAGAAAATATCTTCAATAGTTATATTATTTCAAATGTTTATAGTATATTTATTAGTGGATGGATCATTATGAAAATTTGCAGTACTGGAGCAAAGACATCAATATTTAATTTGATCTTGGCATAGTGCTTTTTTTCTACTTTTCAAGAATGTCTTGCTCATGTAGTTTCATATAGTACTGGTTGTTAAGAGTAAATAATAATAATTGTTTCTATTTTTTGGCACAAGGCCAGCAGTTATCCCAGTGTATTACTGCTACTTTATTTTATCGACCCCGTAAGGATGAAAGGCAAAGTTAACCTCGGCGGGATTTGAACTCAGTCCGTAAAGGGAAGTAACTCTTTGCTGCAAAGCATGGCGTCCAACCCTCTACCGATACTGCCAATCCACCGCCAGAGTAAATAATAATAAAGCTATTGGTTATGATGGCAATAATGATGTTGATGACAACAACAACAACAGATCTCTGTCCTCCATCCCCGTCTGTCTGTCTCTTTAACAAATACATAATTTCTTTGCTTTTGATTTGCTCCATAAAACATTTTGATTTTTGTTAAGTTTAGATTTTCCCTAAGTGCTCCTAATTAGATTATTGCTATAACTATTGTAGTGTTCCTATTTTAAGAAGTGTGTGTTTGTGATATATGTATGTATCTATCTATGTATGTATGTATGTATGTATGTATGTACATGTGTGTGTGTGTATCCAGCATGCCTTCAATCCAACAATTGGAGGTGTTACTATGTGTAGGGTTTCTATTTAGCAATATAATACTTCCACCACTGAAACACTTAATCTGCTTAAACTAAACTGACAAAATTTGCTGAATTCAGTATTTTTATCCTATTTATAAAAATCTTATGCAGTAGCAAAGCCTTTCTTACTGCCTATTCTCAATAAGCTAAAATTTCATAGCCTTACATTCATGTGATTTTTCTTTTTTTTTCTTTTTTTTGCTGCTGCAAAGAATATTTAGTATAGTTAGGACAAGTAGGTGATGAGTAGAAATAAAATATTCCATTCAAATTAGACATATATTTCCACATATAAGATAGGATTCCTAGTTGCTATGTCAACAGGCCAGAGCAGTTGTCTGCACCTGTTTGCTTCATCATAATCTCTCAGCCTCTATCTAGCTTCAGCTCCAGCCATGAGCTTGTATTTTCTTTTTGTTTTATTTTGTTACTTTATTTTATTTTTTATTTATTTATTTTATCTTCAGCTCATCTTTGCTGAGTACTGTTGCTATAATTATTGTAATAATTATTATAATTGTCATAATAATAATTATTATTATTGTTACTATTATTATTATTTATTTATGTCTATTTTTATTGGCAGTTTTGTTTCGTATTTTGATTTAATTTTTTTTCCCAAACATCTTTCAAAAACAAGTGCTCAATGCACATATGCTCACATGCAGTGCACTTGTCCTTGCATGCACACACACACACACACACACACACACACACACACACACACACACACACACACACACACACACACACACACACACACACACACACACACACACACACACACACACACTCACTACATAGATGTTCAAAAACTGTCAAATAGAAATATCCTTCTTTTTGACATTGGTCAAATATATTGGTCAACATAGGACTTAATCATAGGGTAATGTTGGCTCAGTGTGGTCAGTAATATAATCTAGTAAATTGGTCAGTGTGAAACAGGTTGGTCAGTTGTAAACTAGAGAAGAATCAATAATGGTTCACTAAAACATACTGAGCCATATTTGGTGGCATGTTTTTACATTCTGTATTAACATCTCATCAGAGGTCAATGGATTGGTAGAGTGTCAGACACCATGCTTTGCAACATAGAGTTGTGGCCCTTTATGTTCTGAGTTCAGATCCTGCCGATGTTAACTTTGCCTTTCATCCTTATGGGGTTAATAAAATAAAGCACCAGTAATGCACTGGTGTTATTGCTGGCTTTGTGCCAAAAGTAGAAACAATAAATTAAGTGCCAATGTTTTTTTTATCAACAGTGTTCCAACTGTAATTATCCTACCAATCATTCAGACAATATTTCTAAAACTATATCTATTAAATGTATCCACCTTTTCAAAATTTTGACTGTTATTTCTAGCAGGTTGAGTGACTACATGGTTCCCTGTTGGCTCGCATAAGTACCAGTAATATACTGGATTTTATTCAATTAACTCTACTTTTCTTATACTAGAGCATCTAAGAAAATACTTTTTGATATTGAGTTACATTCTGAGTTGAAATTCTGCTTGGTTTACTTTGTCTTTCATCTTTCTGTGGTTGATAAAATATGTACCAGTTGATAAAAATAAGTACTGGGGTCAATGTAATAGACTATACTCTTGTAGAGCAATGCTCTAGAATGACCACTATTTGATGATAGCAACCAGTAAAAATGTATACACATACAAGACACAGAGTTTGCTTTGCAACCATGTGCTTTTAGGTTCAGTCCTACAGCATGGCACATTGGGCAAGTGTCTTCTATAGCCTCGAGTTGACCAATGCTTTGTGAGTGGGATTTTGTAGACAGATACTGCAGAAATGTGTGTGTGTTTATATATATATGTGTGTGCGTGTGTGTATTGGTGTGTCCATCTGTGTCATATGTATGTATGTCATAGAACTTAGCGATTCAACAAAAGGGAGATCAATAAAATAAATTCCAGCCTTGAAAAAATAAGTGCTGGGATTAATATGATTGACTAAACAAGGCGGTGCCCTAGCATGACTGCTGTCTTGTGACTGAACCCTATTAAAGAATATAAGAATGCAGTAGACTAGTTAAACAATAGGTAAACTTCAAAGAAAAATGTGGATCCATGCATTTTTTTCAGCAGAAGTCACAAGATGGAAAAACATTCCAGAACATATTTTTAAAAAATGGTAAAGGATCCTTAATACCATCAGGCGTTAAGGATCCTTTACCTGTCACACAGCATTTTTGGGCATTTTAAACTTGAAGCCTATCCTTCTCCAAGTCAAGACAGCTGATTTATTCCTGAGAGAGAAAGAATTGGTCATAATACTGACCTCAATGAAAGGCGAGATAGTTAATTATATTATCAAATTCTTGATTATTTTTATGGTTTGAAAATAGGCTATGGTTTTCATGATAGTGACGACAATGTGACCACAAAAGTGACCACAATAATGACCACAATGAAAGCTTTGGCTGCTTGTTATTTAAAGTGATCTTACCATATCCAAATACCAGATTGGTACCTCAAGAGCTGAACCAAAATAATACCATTAATGAGAGTCCTGATTATTTGATACTATTAGATTATTATTGCAGTGAAATCATTGATGCCATTCAATCATACATAGGAAGAGACTTCAAAAAGTTTGTCTATGTATCTAGAATAAATCATATTGGCAGGGCTCATTCTTCTTCTTTTGACACAGAAGTTGTTGAAATTAGAACTGTAAGATAACAAAGTATCCTTGAAACTCATAGAGATGCTACTGCTTACAGTGGTAAACTATGGACTGAAGCCATTAATTGTTTTGGTGCTTTGGCAGTCTGACAGTTTATAAACTTAAAATTATTCAATAAGAGATTAGCTATTAATCTTAAGGGAATTTTTACCTTAATCACTAATCTCCTATGAACTCATTATATTGTTTATTTTTGACTCTCATATTCTTACATTTCTGTTTTTGGATCCATACCTTCTCAGACCTCAAGCACTGTAAGACTTTGCTTAGAACGCATCTTAACTTTTTCTGTGCAACCCAGTTACAAGTTAACTATATTAGACTAGCCATGATTTGGATATTTCTGGTACTTAGCATTAAAGGAAAGATAATTTAATATGTTGTAGCAAGAAAGGTAGATAAATCAGTGGAAGAGAGATAACAGGATAGGTTGAGGTGGAGAGAGAGAATGAGAAAGTGGGACAGCTATAAATAAAGTTAAAAGAAGATAACAAAAAGATAATAAAATATCAAATTATACACAATTTTTGCTTTAGATTTCATCATGGATATTTCAATGAATATTCCAGAAAAAGTATCTTAGCCTTCAGATAGGGTTTCCTTGTTATAAATTACAACTACCAATTAATGCAATTTGCTTTGACAGATTTTTTCATGTCCTTTCTGACATTAAGTATAGTGAAGTATATATATATAAAGAATAACATTAAGAAAAATGCTGATGCTATATAAATCATTTATTCATAATAATTATTTCAATGGTTCTCTTATGCAATCCATGATGTAATTTATGCATTTGTTGTTACGCCGATTTTGTGATATGCTGCAGGCAAAAAACACATCCTTCTTCTCATGTGGTCGTCTGACACACATATATATATATATATATATATATATATATATATATATATATAATGTAATCTGAGTATACTGTCTTAAAACTATTTTATTTCATTGGAATTTTTAAATTAATAAACTGTTTATTCATTTTTTTAAACAGTTTTATTCAAATGTTATTCATTTATAAATTACACATTCTTATGTTGTTGTTTAATTTGTATTCCTTGATATTTTACACTGTTTATTGTTGTGAATGATTGGTTACTAAGTTCAGTTGATCTGACTCCCCCATTAAAAGGCAGCTTTAAGAATTTTCTCAACTTCATTATTCCGAAAGTGTTGATTTTAAAATTTGGGACCACTTCAATTGGCACCTTGTTTGATTTGTCCTCCTAACTTAACTTTTAAATGAGCTTCAAAGTTTCTCATCTTTAATCTAAACAGTTTCTTAACCACAATATCTCTCTCTCTCTCTCTCTCAGCAATAAGTGTCACAAGTGCTATATATATTAAGAATGTAGCAATATACTGTCAGCATGTCTCTTGTCTGTAATTAATTGAATAGATTACTAAGGAATAAAATAGATAAATTGTTTAAAATGTTAGCAGTATATAAACAAATTAGTAATGGCAAAGTGTGAAAATGTTTTCTTTGTGTGTATTTGTCCATAGGAACACCCAGAATGAAAAGCAGTAGTCAGTTTAACTGCTTTTGAAGACTCCACACTAGATATTCTGTTAGGAGTTTAATTTTTTAACCCTTTCATTACCATATTTCTAATGAAAGACACAAAATTACCTATAATCTTTAAATATAATTTTGAAAATAAAAAAATTTGAGAGATTTAGTAATATAACTAACAGTCTTTTTGTTAAGTTGGTGTTTGGAACATAGCTTAACAAAGGTTCTTACATAAAATATAGTTAAATATAATCATTTTAAAATAAACAGCTAAATATCATAAAACCAGGATCGGTTTCAGGCAGTTTGGTATTAAAAGTATCAACTTTTCTCTTTTGGGGAGCAATGGCCCCTACTCACCAACTACACCAGTATGTCATAGTGGACAAATCATTGTGGAAATTTGCAGTATTAAAGAAGAAAAAAATTAATTTCTAATGTGACATAGTGTTGTTTTGTACTTTTCAAGAATGTTTTACTATTGTGGTTCATAAGTTAAAACAATACAAACCCAGAGTTCTCAGTAACTAACTTGACATGTTATTTCATTCAATGTATTTCAATATTTTCTAACATATTAGATTGTAGCTCCACATTATCAACATCAATGAATCAAGAGATACATTGTAATAAGGTTATCTCATTCCATGTTTCTCACTATTTCAGTTGGGTTCCACATATTACTAGAGAGATATATGTCTTGTAGTAGTAATAAATCTATCTTATCCTCTATTTCTCATTATTCCAGTTGGGTT
Source organism: Eledone cirrhosa (assembly GCA_964016885.1). Lineage (NCBI taxonomy): Eukaryota > Metazoa > Mollusca > Cephalopoda > Octopoda > Eledonidae > Eledone > Eledone cirrhosa. The sequence goes on from OZ024740.1 coordinate 288,650,763, forward strand.
ATACACCACTTCACCAAGCGGCTCAGCAAGGCCATGTGATGGTTATCAACTTGCTTCTCAAAAACAAAGCTTCTCCCAATGCTGTAACTAATGTAAGTATGCTGTATTTCTTGTATACCCTCCCTCATGTCACTGTTATTATCCTCTGCCCTCTTGTACTCCATGTCACCCTTGCTAGCCTCATCCTGTATTATATACCCTTATGTTGTTGTTGTTGCTACCCTGTTCATGTCACTATTACTACTTTCCTCTGTTGTACCCTTCATATTGTCACTGCTAACTTGTATGTTCCTCATATCACTGTGGCTACCCAGCCCTCTGTTGTACTCATATGTTACTGAGGCAACCACTTCCCACTACCCTCTGTACTCTCCTTATGGCACTGAGGTTACTACCACTCCACCACCTTCTGTACCTTCTCTACCTTCTCTGTGTCACTGTTGTAACCACCACCCTCTACACCCTCCTTATGTCTCTCCTGTAACCACCACCCTCTACACCCTCCTTATGTCTCTCCTGTAACTACCACCCTCTACACCCTCCTTATGTCACTGTTGTAACCACCACCCTCTACACCCTCCTTATGTCTCTCCTGTAACCACCACCCTCTACACCCTCCTTATGTCTCTCCTGTAACCACCACCCTCTACACCCTCCTTATGTCTCTCCTGTAACCACCACCCTCTACTCCCTCCTTATGTCTCTCCTGTAACTACCACCCTCTACACCCTCCTTATGTCTCTCCTGTAACCACCACCCTCTACACCCTCCTTATGTCTCTCCTGTAACCACCACCCTCTACTCCCTCCTTATGTCTCTCCTGTAACTACCACCCTCTACACCCTCCTTATGTCTCTCCTGTAACCACCACCCTCTACACCCTCCTTATGTCTCTCCTGTAACCACCACCCTCTACACCCTCCTTATGTCTCTCCTGTAACTACCACCCTCTACACCCTCCTTATGTCTCTCCTGTAACCACCACCCTCTACACCCTCCTTATGTCTCTCCTGTAACCACCACCCTCTACTCCCTCCTTATGTCTCTCCTGTAACTACCACCCTCTACACCCTCCTTATGTCTCTCCTGTAACCACCACCCTCTACACCCTCCTTATGTCTCTCCTGTAACCACCACCCTCTACACCCTCCTTATGTCTCTCCTGTAACCACCACCCTCTACACCCTCCTTATGTCTCTCCTGTAACCACCACCCTCTACTCCCTCCTTATGTCTCTCCTGTAACTACCACCCTCTACACCCTCCTTATGTCTCTCCTGTAACCACCACCCTCTACACCCTCCTTATGTCTCTCCTGTAACCACCACCCTCTACACCCTCCTTATGTCTCTCCTGTAACCACCACCCTCTACACCCTCCTTATGTCTCTCCTGTAACCACCACCCTCTACTCCCTCCTTATGTCTCTCCTGTAACTACCACCCTCTACACCCTCCTTATGTCTCTCCTGTAACCACCACCCTCTACACCCTCCTTATGTCTCTCCTGTAACCACCACCCTCTACACCCTCCTTATGTCTCTCCTGTAACCACCACCCTCTACACCCTCCTTATGTCTCTCCTGTAACCACCACCCTCTACACCCTCCTTATGTCTCTCCTGTAACCACCACCCTCTACACCCTCCTTATGTCTCTCCTGTAACCACCACCCTCTACACCCTCCTTATGTCTCTCCTGTAACCACCACCCTCTACACCCTCCTTATGTCTCTCCTGTAACCACCACCCTCTACTCCCTCCTTATGTCACTGTTGTAACCACCACCCTCTACACCCTCCTTATGTCTCTCCTGTAACCACCACCCTCTACACCCTCCTTATGTCTCTCCTGTAACCACCACCCTCTACACCCTCCTTATGTCTCTCCTGTAACCACCACCCTCTACACCCTCCTTATGTCTCTCCTGTAACCACCACCCTCTACACCCTCCTATGTCTCTCCTGTAACCACCACCCTCTACACCCTCCTTACGTCTCTCCTGTAACCACCACCCTCTACTCCCTCCTTATGTCACTGTTGTAACCACCACCCTCTACACCCTCCTATGTCTCCTGTAACCACCACCCTCTACACCCTCCTTACGTCTCTCCTGTAACCACCACTCTCTGTACTCTATTTATGCCACAGGTGCAACTACCACCTTTTGTACTCTACTTGTCTCTGATGTAACCACCTCTGTACTCTACTTGTCTCTGATGTAACCACCTCTGTACTCTACTTGTCTCTGATGTAACCACCTCTGTACTCTACTTGTCTCTGATGTAACCACCTCTGTACTCTCCATGTTTCACTGAGGTCACTACCACTCTATGGTATTTGTTCTGACTATACATTCTGAGTTCAAATCTTGCTATAGCTTATTTGGGTAGCAGACTGAATCCATCAGCTCAGTTAACAGCAGAACCTGTTCCTTGGGTGCCTTTAGGAAAGTCCAATCTGTTGCAGGCATTCAGGCCAGGTCTTTGGTTTGGGTATACCTTCTACATTCCCTCCTTCTCTAATTTTAGAGGCTGTGGAAAGAGTCATCCGCACTGGCCTTCTTCCTTCTCTGACTAAACAATTTTTTTAAATCTACTCCATTCCTTTCTCCCACTCCACTCCTTTCACCCATGCAAATATATTCATTCATTCTATACACACATTCTCCCTACATGCCACACCACACACATTATTGTTATCACTACATTTATCATTCAAGTTGTCTCTGAGATTGATTTAATTAATCCTTCCCTTTCATTCATTTTAATGCTTTATCATGTTTTCAGACTGGACAAACAGCGTTATCAATTGCTCAACGTTTGGGCTATATTTCGGTGGTTGATACTCTGAAGTCCCTCACCGAGGTGACGGAAACACTACCTGCGATTGAAGACAAGTACAAAGTTGTTGCCCCAGAAACCATGACCGAGACGATGTTGTCAGACTCGGAAGACGAAGGTATGTTAACACAGTATTCCTTTCATATATATATGTACTTGAATGTTTGTTATCTATATATTACTTTGTAGATGCTTTACAATCGGTGAACTCCCTTGTGAAACATTTGAAACCAATGATTTAATTTATTTGAAGAGCTGTTATATGAATATTAGGATGTTCTGTGAATGATATGTATATTAGACTGTTTCTGTGAATGATATGTATTTGTTAGACTATTTCTGTGAGTGATATGTATCTATTAGACTATTTCTGTGAGTGATATGTATCTATTAGACTGTTTCTGTGAGTGATATGTATCTATTAGACTATTTCTGTGAGTGATATGTATCTATTAGACTGTTTCTGTGAGTGATATGTATCTATTAGACTGTTTCTGTGAGTGATATGTATCTATTAGACTATTTCTGTGAGTGATATGTATCTATTAGACTGTTTCTGTGAGTGATATGTATCTATTAGACTGTTTCTGTGAATGATATGTAACTGTTAGACAGTTTCTGTAATTGATATGGGACTGTAACACTGTTTCTGTGAATGATATGTGACTGTTAGACTGTTTCTGTGAAGGATTTGTAAATCTTATCCATTGAGTATCTATGCAGTCATATCATGCTCAAATTACATAATGTAATTTTACATTTTCTTCCTTTTCTTCATCCTCATACTATCCACAGTAAGGGTTTTTAATATATTGTAACAATTCTTCTGTTATTTATTTTCAATATCTCGTTATTACTCTTTCTAGAGAAAAATATTGATATGCATAATAAATTTATTGGAATCATCATCATCATTTTTATATCTGCCTGTCATGAGTTTGGATGGAATGGTTTGAGACACTATTTTGCAGCCAGTTGTTCTTTCCTGACACCAACCCTTTTAATTACATCTTATGACATGCAGGGATACAGTGTATGCATTCGAAAGACCAGAATATGCAAGAAATTTTCAAACTCACTTTTAGTTACTTTACTGACTTCAGAAAGCTTTTAATAGGGTTCCCCACTCCATAATCTGGTAGGCTCTTAGGAAATTAGGGATAGATGAGTGCCTTTGAAACAAACCATGTACAGAGGTGCAATCAGTAAAGAAACTTTACAACTTTACAATGAGTACATTGAGGAATTTAGCATGGAGGTGGGTGTTCACTAGGGCTCTGTCTTCAGCCAACTCTTGTTTATTATTGTCCACCAGTCCATACCAGAAGAGTCTAAAACTGGCTGCTCATGAGAACTCATATGCTGATGATCTAGTCATCATAGATAAATCTGCTGCACAATTAGGGAGGAAAGTCTAGATTTTGAAACAAAACTTAGAATTCGTAGTTATAAAAATCAGGTTGGCAAAGACTAAGTAAAAAAAAGAAAAGAGCCCTTATTTCTTCACCATGCCCAGTATGTAGGAAAGGAGTTGGTAGAAATACCATCTGCTGTAGTGAGATCTCAAGCAAGCCAGCTCAGTTGGGGTTAAGAACAGCATCCAACAGAAACTATACTAAAACTAAACTAAAAGTATGAGCTAGTTGTGACCAGGCCACCTAACCAGTCTACTCATAAAATATGATGACCTGTTTAACCCATGCAAGCAGGAGGGAATAGATGTTAATGATGATGATGATGATGATGGTATATATACTAATCAGAAAATATTTGATTTTTAGATTCAACATTGATGTTTTATGCTAATACAACCAATTCATTTATTTCAGGCTTTTTTTTTTGTTTTGTTTTTTAAATAAATTTTCACATAGGGTTAAATTCATTCATCAAGATTTTTAACTCTCTAAAAAAGATGAGTTTAGAAGAAAAAATAACAAAACAGTGTATATTCATCAGTTTGTGACCATTATTGACAAATATCACTAATATCACTAATGGTTTATGGTTCATGCTGTGTATACATATATCAACTCTCTTTTAACATTGCTAAATGTCTTTACCTATTTGGCTATTTCCTCATACTGGATCTGAATTTCTGTCTAATTGCTCTTTTATATCCCTAAATAGAATTCGCCAAAGTACTACAGGTTCTACTAATATAAAACTAACCTTCCTCTTCATTTTTCTCTTATAACTTAATAAATAATGCAACTATAATCTAATGAAATAATACAACTATAATCTAATGAATAGTATTCTGTTAACTATTTATTTACTTTCTTATAATTTAATGTCCCTTTAATAACATTCAAACTGACTTAGTTTGTTTCCTGAAGAATTTTCAGAAATATTTATTGCTTTAAATCTTTTTTCCATTTGGGAACACATGAGGCCTAGATTCACTCAATCATACCTTCAACATGCTTCTAGACAGATTAGTTTCAAAGCTTCTGTAGTGGTTGTATGTGAAAGAACAGCTTTTGTTACATGTAGTGTAAATTCTAGATTGCATAGCACATGTACTATCATGGTCATCTCTGACTAAACTTCAACTGCATTGTTAGTGTCTAGTCCTTGTTCATTTCCATTGCTCAGTTGGCAAGGGAAATAATTGCCATTTAATCATGAGACGGCAACCCTCTTAGTTTGCAGCATATCTTGTTTCTGTCTCTCACACGTAGCCCATAATCAACGCTCGTTATACGCCTTTAAGTTTAGTATTATGCCACCTCAGATGTTTCTCTTTAATGCTGCCTTAGGGGACGATCTCATGCCTCAATCACCTGTGTTTGGAAAACCCTTGTCAGAGCAACATGTCTATTTGCCTTATTACGATGGACAAACTCTCCATATGCGTAAGTGCTCGTATACCTGGTCTGCCTCCGCATGGATCTCTACAGCTACCTGCATGAAAACTATCACCGTTTCACTTGTTTTCCTTCAGTCATATTTATTTATTTATTATTACCGTTATTTTTGTTACTTCAGCTTCAACATGCAAGTTGACCAATTTTTATATGCATGACCCCTTATACCATTACCATTTACCAAATAAGCAGTGATTCTGCAACAGGCTTGTTGTGTCTTTAGCTGCAACGCATAAGTGTGCTTATTGCCTATTCAAGAATTTAATTGCTGCCTCTATAAATATAGCGTATCTAACTAGCTTTGTGCAGGCAACAGTTCCTATTATAACAATTATAGCTACATTTTTCTATATGCTATTAAATATTTATTATTTAAGCTAACATAAAAACTTAAGCCATTATCAGCCAGCTCGATTTCTAAATGCTAAACAAACATAATGTGTCTGTGACACTCTCCATAACTGAAACATAGGTTGATATTGGATTTATTTTTCATTTTTCTTATTTTCCGTTTTGATTTTTTGATTTATTTATTTATTTATTTATTTATTAAACTTAAATTGTTTCTTAGATAGGATAATCAAATAATTCAGAAGTAAAATAAAATCCTAGGTCAAATATGATATATTGGATATATTGCCGAGCTGACATATACACACACATACATATATGTTAAGTGTGTAATTACAGTTACAGGCAGTGTGCCGTTCAAAGCACTCACAATGCTGTTACAAGGTCCGTCACGTCTTGGGTTGTAGTGTGCAGAGTGTAAATAAAGTAGAATTGAAGTCACTGTTGCAGCATATATATATAAACTTTATTGGCATATTACAGTTGTTTCAATATCAATCAGTTCAGGGTATAATCATAATGACCGGCCCGACCCTTCCTTCATATCTTCTCAGATATGCAAGTTTATATGCGCAAAGACACACACACACACACACACACACACACATTACCACAATGGAACATAATTCAGCAGATTTGTGGGGAGAAGTCATTGATACTAACAGCACTTAGCTTTTAGTGAAGACCTGTGTATATATATTGTACTGCTAGAACTTGAGCAGTAAGGGCTAATCCTTTCCATGCATTTTTGATCAGTTATCTCTATACCATAGGTTTACTCAGCCATAAAACACTTTGACAACAGCTAAAACAACATCAAAATTTTACCAAACTCTGCACTACAGAAACTAGTAGATAAAAAGGTCTACATCCATTGGACATCAGATGTCATATTTTATATAGTAAGATTAAACAAATTGAACTCCCCATCTACAAGCTAAATTAGATTACAAACTCTTAGTGAGATTAGAAACCACTTCAAAAGAGTCATGTATATCTACTGTTTCACATGAAATATTTAAGATGTTCTGTATTAGCTGCAATGTTTTCTGACTTTCCAATAATCTGCTGATCTCTTGTTATTCCCTTCCAGTTAATTAATGGGGTGGTTGGATTTGTTGGGGGCTAGGGTTCTTTGTTTATTTTTCTGTATTTTTGTTGTTTTAATTGGTTTGATACCTTTTAATAAACCTCTAGAAGTACTCAAAATAATACACTCATAAAATTACATGCCCACTCATACTCAACACCATCACATTCAACACTATCAGACTCAACTCCATGACATTCAACACTATCACACTTGTTACAGAATCATGCTGAGGAAATTTGTTGTACAAAAAACAACATTTTCGTATCTCATTAAATATTCATCATTCCCATCACAAATTTACCATGATGTGATCCTCAGCTGTAAAGAGGTAATCAGACAGTAAACTTCCTCTCTTTTTTCTGGTTTGACCACAACCACGGTCATCTAGCAACTGCTAGTTTTCTCTGGTGAATTTGGGCCAAAGACACAGAGGCACAGGTAGCCAGTCACATCTCTATAACTTTCACACATCACTAGCTTGTCTCTCTTTCATGTTTATATTTTTAAAACATATCACTATTCACAGAGTTTATTCTTCACATCATAACATCTTCACACAGACATCACGTAGAGTACAAACTTTGCTTATCTCCACTCATTATTATTATATTTCTGTAACACAATCACCTTATAGTTCGTTACATTGTTGATTCGACTTATAATTATTCTTCTGGTAACACAAATCATTCCAGAGATTTGAACGGTTTCAAATGTAAAATTAACAAATAAATAATTTTTACCCAATTGATACCTTCATTTTTTCTCTTCAATTTTCGTCAATATCTAAATTGAATTGGTATGAAAAAGAATTTGCTGAGGACTTAAAATGTGTTCACACACGTACATACATCATACTCAACATATGCATGCATACACACACACACCATACTCAACAGGCACACCCAGACTATCAGAAAATTATCAAGTGTGCATCGGTTATTGGCATGACCCAGTCATGTTAACGTTCTTTGACACCAGTTCCATGCATTGATACTGCACTGGTATTGCACAATTGGCTGCACACCAGGAATGGCAGCGTTCCAATCAAAACCTGTTTTGTTTTTTTTTCATAATTTGAGAATGTTTACATCTTTTTTTTTCTTTTTCTTAGCATTTTTCATTTCTCTGACTCCCCCATCCCTCAACCTCATTCTGATATGTTTATTTATTGTTTTGTTCAGTTATTTATTTACTTTAATATTTTCACCAATTTGTCTTATTTTTTTAATCATTAAGTCATGGAGAAAAAAACATATAAAATAAAGAATGGTATTATCTGGCAAATTGATCAAAATAAGTGAATCGTGCTTTCAATCTATTACTTTCTCTCTCACACACTCTCTCCCCCTCTCCTCATGTGTTTTCTTTTTTTTATACAGTGAAATTCCATTATAATGAAATTCACAGGGTATAACAAAAATTGTATAACGAAAAATTCTTTATAACGAGATCAACCTAAACAATTGGGGATTGAAAAAATGTTGTTATACTGAAAAATTTGTTATAATGGTATACGCTATAATGGAATTTTACTCCTCTAACTTCCGAATAAATGTGCTTGGAAAAAGCTTCTTTTATTTTTGCCATTGTCATAATCATCAACTCACTCCTGAAAAAAAAATTAAGAAAATGAAAAAAAGATGAATGATCATGATAATGAGCAGCATGGTAGAAAATGTTTGTTTTACTGTTGGTGAAATACTGAATGTCTAACAAGTTCACTGCCACTCCTTACCTCCACTGGTTTATTTTTTTGCCTTATTACAACACTGCTTCCTTACTGGTCAGCCACACCTCTTTGTGTATGGTGGTGTTATTGTCCAGATTGCTGAAAATACACTGACCACTATGTGTAAGTGAGACAGACAGATAGATAGAGAGAGAGAGAGATAAATTATGCAGATTATTTGATGGCCTCAATGAAGCAGTGAAGGTTGGGATGCAGATGTTTTATTCATTAACCCTTTAGCATTTACATTACTCTATATATACTATTGTATTTTTGTGGCATAGGCTTTACCTCACATAATATCTTATATAATATCAAATCTATGAGATTTTGATATTTTGAGAACAATACCTTAACGTCAGTATGAGTGGCCAGTTACGGCCAATTTGAACAGAAAGCGGTGAGAGAGTTCTGGCCAGATACAGCTGGTTTAAATGTTAAAGGGTTATAAAAGGAGATAGAAATGAAGAAATGATTAAATACAAGAGGGAAACATAATTAAAGACAGAACTAGTTAATATAATAATAGGAATGAACTTATTTGATTACCTTGTAACTACAATGAGAAACATTTTGTGATGAACAAAAGGCTAGATTAGTGTAGATAGTGATTGAGTGTCAACTATCTAAATCTACAACCAATTTTTTATTTTCTACTATTTGCAAATGAGCAACTTTTAGTTTATTCTTGTCTCAGTACCAAGTGAGTATATATCACCAATGATGGATACAAATCCAGTCTGATATTTCTCACTAGCTACTGAGATAGTTGTGACCATGCCACAGCTTGACATTTGTACATTATTCTATGTACTACACATGCACCTTTGATGAGTTGTAATGCACCTGAGCACTGTACACAATAATTTCATTATTATTATAGTCAGACATTGTACATAAACATATTGTATATGCCTTTATATAGACCCCTATTATATATATTGTTAGTACTGTGGTGGTTCCTCTTATGAGGATTGGAGATGTTAAACTAGGAATAAAGTGGTGTAATAGTTTAATTAAAAAGTTTAGTTAGTAGTGGTGATAGTAGTAGTAAAGCTATGGTAAGCTGAAAAGAGTCTGTTGATAGTTGTGTATGTGGTGATAGATGGATTGTATCTCTTATACTATTGCTATATAGTATAGGTAGTGTAACGGAATATTATGTGTGGTTGTAACGATAAGTGGATGGATGGATGTAACTGTTGGTATGGTCGTTTCGATGTAAAGAAAAATACCAGGATTGTGTTGTTACAAAGTTTATTTTATTATAACAATATTCAATTTGAATATTGAATGATAAAATCAATAACACAAAATATTCATACAATAATTTGGTGGCTCTTCGAGCCACGTAAATTCAAGTATCACAGAATACGATTATAATATAATTTGTACTGTATCAGAAAGGTACAATATGTGTAAACAGAAATGGTGCATGTAAAAATACTGAACTCACTATGAATGCATGTGTGCGTATCAGTATATTTACTTATTTGTATTGCAGGAGTCAGCGATCAGCCAGGAAGGTGAGAATAAGTGGCAGACTGGTTTTTCGTGACGAGAGCTTATAAATGCGACTTGTCTTGTCTGTATATCACTTCTTTTCTGTCGGGGCGTAAACAACCCCTGTATTTATAAGAGTTGAAGTTAGAAGGATAGATATATCCTCTGAACTTTGGTTAGTTCCCAAGGGATTAGTTTGCCAAGTGTAAACAAGTCAGAAAGATGGATATATCCTCTGACCTATTTTCTGTCAGGCATAAACACCTCTGACCTGTGTTTAGCCTCTCCCAAGGGGTTAGTCTCTTGAGCGTAAACAAGTTACCATGGCTTGTCCCAGAGGCGGGAAAGCTCAGATTCGGTTTTGAATCTTCGCTTGAATCCGTTATAGTAGTACCAGTTGTAGTGTGGTAGTGGTTGTAATTATGGATGTCAAAGAAAGGTGAGAGAGAGAAGGAATATGACTATGTGTCTGCCGTTTTACCCTCCTCACCTCCAACCCCATTCCACTGTCCACTGCAGCCTTTCCAATCTGTATTCCAGTTATTTTTCAGCCAAAACAGCATCGTTTTACACACAGCAACATCTATTTTTTTTTTTTTTTTGCTTGTGTTTGCTATGTTATTTTTATTATAATCATCATCATCCATACAGATCCATAGTCATCACCAAATTCATTTTCTGATTTCTTCTTTTGGTTCTGTTCTGATATGAACATGTTTGTTTATTTTGTTTAAATTATAAACCCATTTTAAAATTTGACAAGTTTAAAGTAAAAATAGAAAGCTGCAGATTAAAAGAAAGAAAAAACAAGAATTATCAGACTTTTTGAATCAGAACAGATTATAAGATCATTCTTTTAAGATATTTTCTTCTATATTTTGTCAGCAATAGACATAAACTTAGTGCAAATGAAAATGGTAATGGTGATGATAATAATAACAACAAGGGTTAATAATAATAATAATAATTATGATATATTTCAAACTGGTTCCTATATATATAAAAGGGCAGATGAACTCCTCAGTCAACGACCATCCACCCCAATTATGGGTTAAATAGCCTCACCAACACACAACTGGACAAGTGTGGTGAGTAGAGCTACACTCCTGACATAACCAAATGGAAAGCAGTGGAGGTCAACGAGGGAGGGGTTCCTCCAACTGGAGTGAGAAGGCCCTGAATAGGATAGGATATGTGTGTGTGTCTGCCTGTGTCTATATGTATCTTTGTGTTTATGACCTATAACTTAGCAGTTCAACAAAAAAGAGATGGATGAAATAAGTCCCAGACTTGAAAAAATAAATATTGAGGTCAAATCAAAGTGCTGCTCAGCATAGCCACAGTCAAATGACTAAAACCAATAAAAGGGTATGTTTGTGTACAAAAAGTAAATAGAAACAACAAAGTAAACAATACAGTACAATGAAGATATATATTAGTTTAATGCTTGATATAGTATGAAAGGAATCTTAAGGTTTTGGACACTAGTCTTTCATCAGAAATTAGAATGAGAAATAAAAGAAGAAATAGAAAGTTAGAGAGTGAAAAGAAGGAACGGAAAAAGATTTTTGAAAAAAAAAACCTGTGTTGAGTATATCATATATATATATATATATATATATATATATATATATATATATGATATACTCAACACAGGTTTTTTTTTTCAAAAATCTTTTTCCGTTCCTTCTTTTCACTCTCTAACTTTCTATTTCTTCTTTTATTTCTCATTCTAATTATATATATATATATATATATATATATATATATATATATATATATATATATATATATATGGTATACTTTTGTAAACGGTTTGAAAAAATTCAAAATTTATTTATAATGGTTAAAATATTTTGCCTTTGTAAGCCAAATATTGCAATTCCTATATACACTCAAGCATATGTTTCTTTTGAGTACCTTTTTTACTTTTGGTTTGTACAAAACCTATAAGCCTGTGTGCGTGTGTGTGTATATATATATATATATGAAGAACGTATGTTTAGAAAGTGGCGAGTGGAATTTGAAAACTGAATTAGAAGACTTCGCCGTAACTTTGACTAAATAATAACAGGCTGTATAAACCTACTGAACATTCAGTGGGTTTATACACCCTGTTATTATTAGACTATTTTATTTAGTCAAAGTTACGACAAAGTCTTCTAATTCAGTTTTCGTGTGTAAAGTCTGTATGAATCACTTCTCAGAGTTTTTTGTACCTGTTCCTCAATCACCTTGAAAACGGATGATAAATTCTAAATACCAGCTCAGCTTTTCAATTGTTAAGTACCTTTTTTTTTCACTTCTTGCTATTCACATTAATCATTTATATATATATGTGCAAAGTTAAACACATATTCTCTTTTGTTTTCTACAGAAAAATCCCACAGTATTTATTATATTATCACTAATCTTGTCTTTGCTTCTCTTGCACAATTACTCTTTTTTTTATATAAGAACTGCTGTGATATCAAGTTTCTTTGTTACTAAATGTGATTTCCTTATCTCTTATTGCAGGTGAAGACACTATCTCCATTGAGAAGGGTGATATTACATCACCTCTTGATCTCTCTTTTGACAAGGTAATTGCCCTGATATTTAAACTCTTTGCATGCTTCATCAGTGTTGTAGTCAATTATTGTTCTCTCTTCAGTTGAAACTCTCAGTCAGTCTTAATTACATGAGTTGTTAACACTTTTAATACCAACCCACCTAAAACTGCACCGATTACAAAATTGTTATTTTAAAATGTTTATATTTATCTAGAAACGTTGCATCATAATTTTTTGTAAGAACCTCTGTTAAGTTTGGCTCTAAACACCAGCTTAATATGAAAGTTATATTATCATTCACTACAAATTCCTAATTATTTTCATTGAATTTCATTAGAAATATAGTAACAAAGGCACTAAATTAGTGCTAACATTATTAATACATGGAACATAAAAAAACTAACAGGAAATAAATAGTAAAAAAGGAAAAATCATATAGTTAATGATCAATAACTTCTTTAGATGGTAGTCTAAACTTAGTGGAGGACTGAATCCTTGGAGAGGGGATGTGTGCCACCAAACGTCTCTGAGGCCCACTGAAATGCCACAATGGACAAACAGTCAAACATCTAGAGTGGCACAGGAATTTGATTCATTAAGAATATTGAATAAAAAATATTGTGGTGTGTTCGTTATGTCATTTTACATTTTGAGTTTCAATCCTAATAGGGTCCTCTTTGCATTTTATTCTTGCATATTATATATTGGATCAATAAAATTGACTATCCCTGAAGAGTGGTATCTCAACATGACTACAGTGACTAAAACCATCTTTTCTAAGCTTTCTGATACTGGGAGCTGGATACTACTGATAAGATAAATCATGGTTATGCAGGCATATCTGAGGAAGGACTATGCCCACAGCCTTTCCAAGCATTCCTAAACATAGGTGAAAGGTGGTGATGATATGGACAGTCTGATAACTTTAGTATTTAGTTTAAAATGTGTGTGTGTGTAGATGCATGTGTCTACTAAGTTAGATAAGGTACCAGATTGTTTGTGTAAAGTTCAGGAGTTCTTATCACAGTAGTTTTAGTCATGTTAGGTAGTTATTTAGCACTATTTCCAGTCCAACAGAGCTATTCTTTAGATGAGATTACTTGCTATGCCCTCTGCTGGATCACGCTAATAAAACATACCAGGATCTCTATGAAAAGAACAGAAAACAGAACAGATCAGGCAAGTGTGAGGAGTTTATAGATGATTGTATAAGTGTATACAAAATGTGTTCATATGTGTGTGTATATATATATATATATATATACACTTTATCAGTAACCACACACCTCCTTGTTCCTTATATATATATATATATATATATATATATATATATATATATATACATATATACATGTATATATATATGTATGTGTGTGTGTTTGTATGTATATGTAAGCAAGAAGCAGCCTTCACCAGTTCATTTGAGAGGTCTGTAGCTCCGCTTAAGTACTGACTCCTTCTGTAATGACAATATATCCTTGTGTGTAATCACATGATAAGGAAGCTCTATTTATTTTGAAGTCTTCTCTTGTGTTCTGTATAGTTTTGTTTTTATAGTTTACTAGCAAATGGGTGAATATATTTTAAAAGGCAGTCTTTTGACCATATATACAGGTGTGTGTATGTGTGTGCATATACATCTGTAGGTATGTTCCAAATTTATGAGCAGTAGATGATAGTATCAGTGAAGTATCGAATGAAATACATTGTTGTGTTTGAAGTCACTTTCCATACTCAGTTCAAATCCTACCCAACTCAATTTAGCACATTCCTCCGTCCGAGGTCAATAAAACAGGTGCCAACCTATTGAAAGACTATACTTTTTCAGATAGTGACCACTGTCTGATGATTAATAAAATAAAGACAAAACTGCACACAAACTGTATATCTAATATTATAGAGTTTATAATAATATTAAACAACAAATACACTCCATATTCTTCACTCTATAACAATATTGAATGTTAAATCTTGTATAGAGTTTATAATATTATTATTATAATATTAATTACCATTCATACTTATATATACTCATATTACACACACATACATGAATATATTAAACTGACTGAGAGATCTTGTACCATTTGATTTGTATGCATATAGTATTCTTAGTAAATGTTATCAGTGTAAACAGTATTATTTTTCAGTTCACTTTAGTTATCTCACATATGGTCACTTATTATTCATGTCATAAAAGGAACTGGAAATCATAATTTCAATAACTCTTTCTGGGGTTACCCTTAACCCTCTTTTTTTGTAATTTCCTATCTTAGTTTGGGGTAAAAATCGATAGTGCATTATGTATGTTTTATATTTATATTATGTATTGATAAAATAAAATAATAATGGATGTTTCTATAAGACTCAGTGCCTTATAAAACTGATGTTTGCCTTAAAGTTATGTAGTATTAAGCATATATAGGAATTTACTTCTGGTTGGGATGTCAGTCCATCATTGCTTTCTGTCTGATAAATTGAGGTATCCAACAACAGAATACATTAGGAAGATTTAATTTCCAAGACTGAATTTGTCAGTGTAATAATTTATCCTCATAATATAGCTGTCCTTTTATTTCTTTGAAGGCATCCATTTATGTATGATATTAAGGTATTGAACTTCTGATCAATTGACTACAGCTCATGGATTTAGATCTTCATAAAAATACTGTTTGGTGTCCATAAGCAAAATACATTACATGTTCAACATGGTTTTCCTACATATACGCCATGCTTATTTCATGTTTAGATGATTAACAATAGAAATAACATCTACTTGCTCCAAACATCCAAAATGGTAAAAGCTATCCTATCCTTACTAATAGAGAAAGATGGATGTAAAGCAATAATGAAAAATATATTTACTAAATCTCACATTGAGAGACTATAGTGAGTGTCCTGCAGTAGGTAAATATCTTCATTTTTGTTACATTGAAGTCTATACTTATTATGTATATGATAATATTCTGGAAGTTATGAGATGTTTTGTTGGTGAATAATAAAATTTTGTAGTAGTTTAATTGATAGACAGCTCTACATTTACAGAGGCATCTAAAAAATAAATTCACTCTTTTCCTCTAATTATGATCTCATAATACAATGATGTCATTTCCCCTTCTACTCTTCATCCAGTCTTTCCTCTTCAAAACAACCAACTCTTTAAAGCATAATCAACTTGTAAACATAATACAATTATGTAAAAATAGTGAAATGCTGCAATGATTTTCAGTTCCTAAATTCGATATACATTATTTTAGTACTCTTATGGTAAGTAGAGAGTGTCTCAGTGTTGTCTTTCTGTCAGTGTTGTCACCATCGATGTTGTAGTTGCTATTGATATTACACCTGTATTTTTGTTTCATTTCCATTTTTACTTTGTTTCTGTATAATTTCTTGCATCCATGTGCTTACTGCCACATCGATGTCCCTACCCCCTGCATGGTAATGATGTTTTAAGTGTCTGCCCTTTGTTGCTTCTGTCCTGCATTAGGACTTGCGTAAGGTTCGACAGGCTTCTCAAGAAGCTCGCACTCCTGTCATACGTGACATTAGCCCTGGCCTGGAATACCCCAAGTACCTGGAAAAGAGTCCTGATTATGAAGCAGAGATGATATACTACAGTGGAGATGTGTTATCACCCCAAGAAAAGGTAAATTTTGTTCATCTTCTAAACTAATTCATTAACATCTTTTTAGTTTGTTTGAAAGAGCAGGATCCACTACATGACGTTTCTAATCAACTAATTAAAATTCTTCTCTCCAAGCATGTATCTTGATATGTAAATGTTGTTTTAACTATTTAACTCTTTAAACATTCTGGCACGAAGTATTGTAAGCCTATAACTGGGTTAACAGCAACATTTGTTATAGTTGCAACTATAACTACATTTTGATAATGATATAATGGAATATTCTTCCAACAAAGGTGGGGGTGATATCCTCTTCACATTATAATCATTATAAACCCAGTTTGGCGATAAGAATGCATTTAAAGACATATATCTCAACCTACCAGAATCAAAGAAAATTCCTTATAGAATATAGATATCAGATAACACAGAAAGATGAAAATAGATTTGTACTGTAGCAAAAGATGCTTTCTACATTATATGAAAATGAACTGTCTGCTTTGTTGCCTTTTAGCACTAAGAAGATCCAGTGTATCTTTAAAAATGTATTTAGCATTTAATTTCTTCTTTTGAAAATTGCATTTGTGTGTGTGTGCGTGTGCGTGTGTGCGTGCGTGCGTGCGTGCTATATGATAAATCAGAAAACTTGACATATAGTCTGAAGTCAAGTTTTTATTGGCTTCATTTTGGAAGAAGGAAGAAAATTTTTTAAAATTCATTAAATCTGTAATTGTTTGAAGAATATATTTGAAATGAGTATAATCATAAAATATTAAAAAAGAAAATATCCTTATTCTATTTAGCTTTCATTGTTAGTCCTTAGTTATAATTTAGTTTAGTTCTGGCTGTTTTGAAAAAAAATAGATGTTATATCTAGAAGTCTTGTTCTATTTAGAGTTACTCTATTTACTCATGTATGAGTTACATCTTTTTTCATGAAAATATGCTGTGAAAAACTAGCTTGCAACTGGATCTACCCTCAATTCAAAATGTATATAAAATTATAATTATTAATTATGTAGTGGAATTACTAATTATGTATGGGAAAGGCAGTTACTAAAGTAAAGTGAATAAGAATCTAAAATTCTAAAATACAGTTTATAAATGCAAAAATGCTTCTAAATGTATTTTCATGGCTTTGTGTTTATACAATTTACAATAAAAATTAATATTGACTCTATATAAATCCTGCAACCACACGTAGGGCTTATGAGACATCTATCTGGTGTGTGACTTGTAAACTACCTTGCTCTAATGGGATCCATGGTAGAAATTACTCCACACAGAAAACAGAATGCTACATGTTTACAATACTGTATTTAGTCTCAAGCAGTATGACACCTCTTACTTTGTTCAAATGGCCTGTGATTAGGGTAAAACAAAATATATCCAGTGTATTGGATTTATTTGAGTCAATCTCAAACATTTAGTTAGTAACTATCAGGATGAGTGGAAGTGGTGACCATTATGCTTGAGCAAATGGCTGGGGCTGCTTGACAACTATAACTAATCAGAAAAAACGATGTTCACAATGTGCAGAAAATTGTATTAATTTACTGAACATATAAGTTATGGAAGTTCCAAATAGATGAGGTTTAATTTTGTAGGTTGTTTAGTTTAGTTCAATATTTGGTCAGAAAATAGATGTACGAGAGTTCAAAGAAATAAGGTTAGATAGCTTAATGGATGAAGTAGGGTGTAACTATTTCTGAGAAGATGATGTTAGGTTACTCCAGCAGCTTGTAGTTTAAATATTTCTATTTTAAATTGTTTTGCTTTATTATTATTATTTGGTTGTGGGTGTGGGATTTTTGGCAAATGTTAACTTCTGCTTGAATATTTTATACTGGAGTTGACATTAAAGTCAGCCTCAATAAATTGGCCAGTGCCCAGCATTGGTTATGTCAAGGTCATTATACATTATCTAATGTACAATATATAGTAATTGATGTGTCAAGGTCCCTCTAAATACACACTATTATGTGTTCAGCATTGAGTGTATCACAATTACTGTAAATACATTTTTAGCACCCAGAAATGTTAACGTCACTAACTATCTTAGGGTTAATTCTGTAATTTAACAATACAATCAATAAAAGGAGCATGTTCCAATAAAATTATAATAACCAAAAATTTAATGTGAAAAAGCTAAAATTTATCTTCCTTTTATATCATCCATGCTTCTAACAACCTGTTGTTACTAATTGTTGTTCATGTAAATAATGTTGTTTTCCTTTAACTCCATAATGAAAAAGCATGAAACCAGTTTTATTCTCACCCTGCCAGCACCAGCATGGTCACGACAGTGTCTTTGGTCATGGATTCTCAACCCTAGACCAACTATCCCCAACCCTCGAAAGGGACCGTTTGTCAACATGTGATAAAGATTCTGCTTTCGATAGAGAATCCATTCTGGGTAGAAATTCTCCATACCCTCTACAAGCCGAACTGGCATACGGGAGGAACTTGTCCTCACGACCTCCTACTTCTTTGGGCAGCTACATTGATGATGAAAATCTGAGCTATGTCGATGACATAGATTCGTCATCTTTACAGGTAAACTTCACCAGGTTGAACAGAGGGTTACCATCTGCAGATATTGCTTCAAATAGGCTTTCCTCTTTTTCTCGGACGTTTTGTAAATGGTTATTGTCGTTGTTTAAGTCATTCCCATGGGTACATAGTTAATCAGTCAAATAAATTGTAATGATGAACAGATCCATTGCTCCATATATATATGGAGAAGCAGGCAAAACTCCAGAGTAACAAGACTCATTATTTAGCCTTAATGAAATATTTAAACTTTACTTCGCTATTGAGTACTCTTTTCTATCTGTCGTTAACTACATACTGATATGCATGTGATAAGACAGCTGATTTAAGGCTAATTTCCTTGCTGAAGTGGGGGTTAGCCTTGCAAGCCCCATGAAAGCTTCATATTCAACATGAGGCATGTAAGTCACTTCCTGGTTTAATGAGCCATCTAAGGCAGCATCAGCGACAGCATCATTAATAACGTTTTGGGAGTTGTCTGTCCTTTTTTTTCTGTTCTAAGAAGTGGCCATACTTGGACACGACTAGGCTTTCTACTCCACTCTCTCTCTATATATATATATATGTGTCTGATGGTAGCTAAGATGCTTCCATAGGCGGTATGCCGGTTGAGCACTCTATGCTCCTACAGAGAAGAGTATATATATGTATATATTTCTTAGTTCTTAGGTTCTTATGCACCTTTCGGTGCATCGGGCAGTAAGTAGTCGGCAACAATCCCGATCAGCGGCGGTTTTTTTGCATCCATGCCAAGTGATGTTGGCTGCCATCAGGTCTTTTTGAAACATTCGGTGCCAGCTGATCCTGGGGCAAACCCGGCCTCCGTTTGCCATATTGACACACGGCTATAAATATTTTATGGGGTTAAATTGATTGCATTAACCCAACTATATGGCTGAGTATTTATTTTATTAAGTTTAGATAGATGAAAGGCAATGTGGCCTCAACAGGATGTGAAATCAAAACATAAAAGAATAAAACATTAGTGTTCTACAATTTTGGCCATTTGACCATCTTTGACAGTAAATTATTGGGGTGGGGAAGTTATAATCCTTCTGTCTGTATCAGAAATGAAAGCAAATCTAAGTATGTGTCTCAAATCTAAGCTATACAATTTACAACATGTCCGAGAAAAAGTTATTTAGGAGAACTCTTCTGTTCTGAAGTTGCTTTTTGCTCTTTTCTCTCTTGGGTGCCATCTTGCTTTGAATTTCTACATTTCTACTCTGTCACATCGATTTTATTGAGGTTTACTGGAGGCTTGACATAGAAGAAAAGGCAGAAACATGGGTGTTTGGCTTCATTTACTATTACCTTCATTCTATTTCTACATATATCTTTTTTTGTGTGTGTACAATTAACACAGATTTGTTGTATGTATACACTGACACACACAACCAAAGTATTAGCTACTAACATTACTCTATTGCCTTGGATCTATATTTCCCTTTGTGTGTATGCGTGTCACCATCATCGTTTAACTGTGTGTGTGTGTAGATATACATATAAACTGACTGATTGACTAGTGTGTCTGGGGTTCTTATACATTTGTGTGTCTAAAAATATCATACCTATGTATTCATGTAAGTACATATGTCTGTGTGTGTGTATTCACACTAATTATCTGTCTAATCTGAAGTTCCCATTCTTTCTCTCCCCCCACCAACAAACACACACCACCAATTCCCTGTATCTGGTAGCATTTAAGGTGGTGGGGGTTCAAACTGAAACTAGTCCTTGCAATAACAATTGACAATAACTTTGTGAGTGCATGTGTGGGTATGTGTGTCAGTGTGTATATTTACATTGTTTGCCTATCTTACCACTGTATAATGTTATGTTCATGTGTCAGTCAGTGTCTGTATGTGTTTCATTCTGTCCTTCTCAATAGTAAAAGGTCAAACTGTTGCTCAGAAACATTTTGTCATGATTCCTATTTGCTACAGTTACACCATATTCACATCCACAAGGCATGTTAACCCTTTCCAACAGTTTCTTGAGATTTAACTCTTCTATTCTCTGTCTGTCTGTCTGTCTGTCTGTCTGTCTGTCAAATTAACCCACCATTTCTCTCATTTTCTCTCTATCTATTTCTTTATGCCTTCCTCCACTCTAAGTTTTCTGGTTTCAGCTGAGCTTCTTATAGATTTCTGATGTCTTCTAGAGACTGTTTAGTTTTCCAATACCTGGGAAGCTACTTATAAACCTCTGGGTATTTATGGATGCCTATTTGCTACTGACAGTTAATAAATAATTCATAGCTTTCTGGTGCCTATTAAATAGCCTTTAAATATCTATTGTCTACATAGCATTCATAATCCTTTGAAACATGTTAAAACTAACCTAAATATTAGTAGAGTTTAGTAAACTGCCTATATTCCTTTTACTATCTACACAAATTAACTTCATTTTCAAATGTCTATACTAAACTGCTTCTAAGGTTTTCATACTCTATCAAAGTCTTTACATTTTTTTTTATAATCTCTACTAAACTACTTATAATATTTCAATACTCAACTAACTTTGATCTCCTCATCCCTATACTGATTTACCTATAATCTTTTGATACCTTTACTAAACTGCCTATAATCTTTTGATACTTATTCTAAACTACCTATTGGCTTTTTGACTGAACGTTTGTAACAAAACTGCCTATAAATTTCTGACATCTACTCTTCTGAATATAGTCTCTTGGTGTATTAAACTGTCTACAGTCTTTTGCTGTCTATAAAACTATTATCTATTATACATATATGTAATGGTTAAGCATATGTAGTATGTATGTATATAAAATGTATGGATATAAGATCCTTGGAACATATTTATTTTAAATGTTTGCTTTAATTAGCTTTTAATGCCTTTTATCGCTTTAATTGATTAAAACATAAAGCGTGTTAATATTTCTATTGACTTCTTCCAACATCTCTCATCTTTTAACTGAAGCTAACTTAAAACAGCAATGACATTACAGATACTTGTTTTCAGAATCTAAGGAAATGATCTCTATTTGTTATTGCAGTCATTATTATTATTAAATATTTGTTGTTGTTGTTGTTATTATTTTTATTATTATTATTATTATTTTTTAAATTATTATTATTATTATCATTATTATTATTATTATTATTATTGGCAGAATCGGTAGAGCGTCAGACATGCTTAGCGGCATAGTTATGACCTTTTGCATTCTGAGGTCAAATCCGGCCGCGGTTAGCTTTGCCTTTCATCCTTCCAGGGTTGATAAAGAAAGTAAAGTGCCAGGCAAATAGTGGGATTGATTAAATTTATTAATCTATCCTTAAAATTTCTGGACTTCTGCCTTTGTTAAAAATTATTATTATAAGAAATTATTATCATTTTAATTATTATCGTTATTATTATCAATATTATTACATGGTAAAAGGCGGTGGATTGGCAGTATTGGTAGAGAGTCGGACACCATGCTTTGCTGCATAGAGTTACGGCCCTTTATGATCTGAGTTCAAATCCGGCCGAGGTTAACTTTGCCTTTCATCCTTACGGGGTCGATAAAATAAAGCACTAGTCACATACTGGGGTCGATTTAATCGACTTTCCCCTCCCCCAAAATTGCTGGCCTTGTGCCTATATAACAAACCATTATTATTACACAGCCATTGGTGGATTGGCAGTATTGGTAGAGGGTTGGACGCTATGCTTTGACGCATAGAGTTACGGCCCTTGCCATTCTGAGTTTGAATCCCGCCGAGGTTAACTTTGCCTTTCATCCTTACGGGGGTCGATAAACTAAAGTACCAGTAATGTACTGGGTAATAGCTGGCCTTGTGCCTAAAATAGAAACAATTATTATGGTGGATTGGCAGTATCGGTAGAGGGTCAGACGCCATGCTTTGACGCATAGTTACGGCCCTTGCCATTCTGAGTTCAAATCCCGCCGAGGTTAACTTTGCCTTTCATCCTTATGGGGTCAATAAAATAAAGCACCAGTAATGCACTGGGTAATTGCTGGCCTTGTGCCAAAAGTAGAAACAATTATTATTATCATTATTATTATTATTATTATTATTATTATTATTATTATTATTTCTTATGTTTGCCATATTCTATTTTATCTTTTCATATCTTTTGCAACTTTGCAATGACTGATCTTAAAATGAAGCAAATGTCGGTGTTTATTTGTTGTATTTTAAATTTTAAAAAAAAAAAGGGGGGAAGAAAGAAGAGATAGAAAGTGATATATAGTTAAGGAATGTGGAAAAATATATGGAAAGGCATTGTTAAGGCGAGCCGCAAAGATATTGTTCGTCTCATGTATGTATGTCTGTGTCTATATATATATACATACATACACATGCTGAACATAGTATATATTAGAATATTTAAGATAAATTAAATGTAGATATAGCTAGTTTTGTTGTTTTTTTAATTAGAATCAATTACTGTGAAAAGAACAAAATATAAACACAATTCCTACTATTCCCGCTGAACACAGAAAATTATCAAAGATTATCTCTATATATTTCAGAGAATATTGTCTCGTCATCAATTGATAACTACCCCTATGATATTTACGTACAGAAGAACCTTTATAATGGTTGCTTTTTGTCAGGCAGGATGTAGAACATAACTGAAATGGTCAACGTAATTTATATGACATGTACATTGCCAATAAATGCACATCAAGCAAATTAGACTATTTCAGTTACGTTCTGTATCTTGTAACCACTATAAAGATCCCTCTATAGGCAGAATTATAAGGATACTTATCTTCTAAAGAGGAGACAATAATATGTGAAATGCATAAAGATAATCTTTTTTTTTTTTTTGTCCAGTGGCTTCTAATTCAAAAACTGTTATATCTACATTAAGTCTCTTTTAAATCTAACAATATAAACACTGAGATCAAATCCAAAGCTGTAATCCTTAGAACAGAGTATTACTGTTAACAGTGGTGGATTGGCAGTATTGGTAGAGAGTCGGACGCCATGCTTTGACGCATGGAGTTACGGCCCTTACTATTCTGAGTTCAAATCCCGCCGAGGTTAACTTTGCCTTTTATCCTTACGGGGTCGATAAAATAAAGTACCAGTAATACACTGGGTAATTGCTGGCCTTGTGCCTAACGTAGAAACAATTACTGTTAACAGGATTCTTCAGGCAACATATATGGCAACACTGATGCCAAGCTGTACTATTCTACAGTGGACTAAACCTGTGTTGTGGAGATAGGATTTGCAGCTATGTGAATGTCAGCCTGTTGTCATGCCACCCTGCCCGAATCTGTATAACACATTCTAGAGAACCGTTCCATAATCTTTTAAGACTAAATGGTGCATAAAATACACTCACACAAACATATATATATATATATATATATATATATAAACATATATATATATATATATATATATATATATATATATATATATATATATATATAAAATAATTGCAATCTAGAAAGGATGTATGTTTGTGCAACACCATGATACATTAAGGATGTCATTTGACAGGTCAGTCCAATCATATCCCAGTATACATTAAGGATGTCATTTGACAGGTCAGTCCAATCATATCCCAGTATACATTAAGGATGTCATTTGACAGGTCAGTCCAATCATATCCCAGTATACATTAAGGATGTCATTTGACAGGTCAGTCCAATCATATCCCAGTATACATTCAGGATGTCATTTGACAGGTCAGTCCAATCATATCCCAGTATGTATTGTTCAACAATACCCTATTCTTCTCAGTAGGATTTGTGAGTTTCAAGTTTCTTGATTGAGATTAAATACCACCATTATAAAAATAACTTTCACCACTATAACTACTACCTAAACCATTATTTCCACTTGATGAAAAGAAACAAAAACAGCCTTTTATTTTAGGTTTAGAAATAGATATATGGTAGCCACAATCAACCCTTTCATGACCATATTTCTAATGAAATACACTGTATTTCAATTAGTTAATGAAGAATTTTTGGGGATTTACTAAAATTATTATTTATTTCATTACTAAGATAGTAACTTAATGTAAAGATCATCATCATCATCGATTAAAGATCTTATATAAAATTATGTTGGGAGATTTTAATTTAAATTGGAAACCTTTAAAATGGGTGATTTTTATTTCAAAGAATCAGAGCCAGTTTTGGCCAGGTTGGTAACAAAAGGCTTAAAGTATTGTATAGTTGCCTCCATAGTTGAAGGTTCAAACCCTACATGGTAACCCTAACTAAAAACAGTCATTGTTAGTCGTGATTCTTGCATGGTCACTGGTGGTAAGGTCCTATCTAGATGTAGAAACAATTCAAACAATAGTTCAGAACAAATCTTTGGAAACATGAAATGATACTTTTAAGGTAAATGATAATGCTGCCTTGAAGATTACTTTTAAGCTTTCTAAAGGTATCTTAGCACTATTTCATTTATTCACAACTTTATCTTGTTACGGTTTTTATTGAGTTCTGAAGTGAGCTTTTAAAAATTGGGTTTCAACTTATAAGATTTTGACCAATCTTAGAACCAAATATTTGTAGAAAGTTGGTTTTAATTTGAAACATTTTAGCAATTTAAACTTTAGCTCTGAACTAAAATTGAATAAAATGTTTACTTTGAATCTGAATCTAATTATGATGAATGTTTGCTTTATTTTTCAAACTTATGCTAACCAAGGTCGAGCTAAATTCATTCAAAGCTAAATTATGACCCAGATAAAAAACAAAGTTGGAGAAATGCTGTACTAAAGAAGGCTTGTCTATCAAATGCAGACATCAACTAAGTTTAGCTGTAATTTTAGACAGAATTCTTTCAGCAAACATAAGACATTTAGACAAAGAAACAATATAAAATATGACTTTTCAGGGATAATCTTTAGAATTTACAACTCAAATATCTACATATTTATTTCCATCAGGGTCCCTAAAATCGGTTTCAGTTCCAAATGAAGTCTTTTCTTTCTTTTCTTTTTTTTTAGCTCCGACATTTGCTTGCATTGCTTTCTATTTTTGTTTGTTTATTTCCGTATATAAAAACTGCGATGTGTACATATATATGTAAATGATAATGAAATATTTATAACCATAAATGATCACTGGTTCCAATCCCCCTTGTCAATTAATTAATTAATTACCAGAAAGGAGATTACTTTGCTGAAGACATATATGCCCGGGAATCATTTCGCTATGGCCGAGAGGCTGGCCCGGTGTATCGTGACACCGTGATCAGTCCGTCAGTGGCACCTCGCACTGAGGCTGTTGTCTATCAAGGAGAATTGACCGGTAGCATTGCCACGGATGCTGGAAGTGACTTCAGGTTTCCACCAGACGATTCTATACCCAAGGTATTCACACTCCTTCCCAACTTGATCTGTGTGTGGCTGTGTGGGGGTAGGTGTGGGTGTGTCTGGTTTTTGCTTGATTTTTGAAGGGACGTTTTTTTTTGTTTTTTTCGGGGAAATTTTTTCTTTTACTTGTGTTATTGGGTTTTCCATTTTTATTTTGTGTATATATCTGTGTATGTATGTATATATATATATATATATATATATATATATGAACACATACATACAGTTACTTACATTTACTCATTCTCACTCATACTATATATGCACATACATCCTCATGTACACCACAGCATATGTGCACATCAGATGTACATATACACATACATGCAATCAAACATTGCATAAACAGGACTCTTTGGTTGTGTTAAAGACATGATATCCTCCCAAATACTAGTACCACAATAAAATATACCCAGTGCAGTCTGTTGAGTGTGGGCACATAAGTAAGAAAGATATGCCCCCTGATTAAGTACTGACTTGGCAGGTGACAACCTATCCAGACCCTTGTTAGCAGGAAGAAATGGATATTAAAGGAAGATGATGTACATACACTGCAGCTGCATCATAGCTGGGTATATTGCCAGGCAGCATTTCTTTGCTCAGGTAACTGAACATCCTCACCCGTGTGATTCAGAGGAAAGCATATAACTTATGAATAAAGTACAAGCAACTCACATACACATACTCATATATGCACAATTTACACATGGACATGCTCATAAACATACATATACTCATATACATATAAACATTTATCGGCATCCACACACAAACACACGCATGAATGCACATACATAAATATTTGTACACGTTCACAAGAATATACACATACATAAACTCACTCACACACAGGAACACACACACTCATCTTCATTCATTTAATCTTTCTAACCAACTCTTTTATTCTAATGTTGTCCATGTTCAAACTGGTGCACTCTGCCAGTGTTTACAGCAAGTACAAGAACAGCTGCTGCTGCTAGCTGCATGCAAGCTGATTATGAAAGTGCATGTAGCATTTTGGATTGACTTATTGCAGCTGCATTTTAATACTTGATGTAATAACTATTGAGATTATTCTCTCAATATTCATTTTCATATTACATCATTACCATAGTGAAATTTCTTTCTCCTCATCTCCCTCCCCTCGCTCACTCCTCCTCTCTCTCAACATCTTTCCTTCTCTGCTTTCTCAGTTCTTCAATACATTTATTATTTTGATATTATTCCATTCTATATAATGAAGGAGTAAAAAGTGTTAGATTTGCTACCAAATTGAAGTCTGTGACACTCCACAACTCTCTTCTGGTGTCATTTTATTGTCTTTCAGACAGGAAGGACACTTATATCTACATTGCCTCACTGTTTCAGGTAGTTGTCTGAAACAAGCAGCTACATTTTCCATGAGTGTTGTGCATTTAAGATTAGCTTCCTATCCAGATTTATCTCTCATCCACTTTACAGAAAGCTGATTTAAGCACCAGCTATGTGGCTCTGTGACTTGTGATTTGATTGTCTTTAATTTAATCTTTGGTTTAGTTAATTTAATTTTTGGTTTAGTTAATTTAATTTTTGATTTAGTTAATTTAATTTTTGATTTAGTTTATTTTAAATAATTTTGAAATGTGATAGACATGCTATTTGAAAATTGTAGTGAAACCAGATCACTTGAATTCTATATCTTCAGGTTCAAATATGTGCAGTTGTTTCCTTTGTAGTATTATGTCTGATGTGAGAGCAGATCTTCTGTGGATGTACATTTCTCAGTTATCTGTAAAGATGAGCATTTTGTGGTACCACTCTCATGTGATAATTATGAAAAAATGTGTTGTTTTTTATTTGGTTCTTTTTAGAGAGAGAATGAAATCATGTGCTGCTTTTGTCAGTTTTTAGATTAGATACTGCACATTAGTTGATTCATCCTTATTCACATCAGGCATGTTAAGCTGTCTAATTAAGGTGAAAATTCCTTTAAAAAAAACATGTCTTGAATTATTTACTGCAACACTGTATGTGTGTGTGTATATATATATATATATATATATATATATATATATATATATATATATATATATATGTGTGTGTGTGTGTGTCTGCATATGTGTAAGGCATCATTATATATATATATATGTATATATAATGATATATATAATGATATATATTAAGACAAAGTTGGATCTGGTGTTCATAGATAACTGTTTAAAGAGCTGCAGTGTTGCTGTCATAATTAATTCTCTGCACTCTCTTGATTTATTGTTCTTTTATGTTTGTTTGTATTTCTTTTTGTGTATGTTTGTTATTTAGAAATTTATTACAAACCAAACGAAACACCTTTCTTGTAGGGCAATAGAACTGGAAAAGAAATTAGTAGTTTATTATAATTTCTATTGAATGTAGGTGTTGTGACAGTATGTGCTTTACTTTACATTCTTTGTGGTGGTGTCAATGAAATATGGCTGGTTTTATCTATTGTTCCCCCATAAAATATGTGGCCTTATCATATATCAGTATTTCACAAGATTGTTTGCTTTTTGTTTTGTTTAGTCTGAGGAAGGTTTGTTAAAGTGTCAAGAACTTGTTCTTTTAGTATATTAAAAAGATGATAGGTTTTCAGGGGCGTATCAAGCTTTTCAACACAATCAAGAATTGTTTCTCACAAAGTTCATTTTAAACTAAGATTATATTTCTTCATTTAGTTTTCTTAATCTTTCTCTATTGTTTACTATATCTTGTTCCTAATTTCCCTCAATCAACAGAGGTCTCTATCTCTCTCTGCAATATTTTTCAAGTATTATACATACATATATATATATATATATATATACACACACACACACTTTGTCTTCCATAAGACAGCCAGCCTATTGTACTCTAATATTATGTTGTTGTTTTTTATCTTTGGAGTATTTCTAATTTGAATTTATTGCTAACATACTGAATATGTACTAGTGTTGACTATGTATAGTACCAGATATGTTGGATTCTATATAATACAATACATATAGTGTTGTGTAGCATTGTAAGGATATAGTGTTTTATAATATTGTACAACTACAGTGTTTTATAGTAATGTACAAGTATAGTACTTTATAGTACTGTACAAAAGTAGTGTTTTACAGTACTATTAAAATATATAATACTATATTGTAATTTTGAGATACAGTATTGTATATTTAGATACTGATCTGTATTGTTAGTAAGCTATATAGTAACAGTACTACTACTACACAATACTGTAGAGATACAGTACTATACAATATTCAACATAAATAGTACTGTACTGATGTATATTGAATTCAACTGTTTTCTTCCTCTTCTCTCTTTTCAATCAAATGTTTTTCCTTTTTATTTCATAATAATCTTTAACTTGTGATATTTAAATTATTTTCCTGTCTTATTTATGAATGTTATATTTTTATTATTATTATTTTTTTGTCATTGAAATATTTAAAAATAAACCCACTTTTTATTCTTGTGCTATTTTTCAGGGGTTTTATTTTCTTTTTTTTTCTGTGTGTGTTAAGTTTAAATTAATTTAACTTCATCTTGAACCCAAATGTTCTATTTTACTTTGTAAATTATACTTTAAAAATAACACTTGTGAGTCACATAAATAATTATTAACTTAATTCATTAAACTGCCTTCTAAAAGCTTCAAATGCATTTAAATGTGTAATATTCTTTATTTGTTGGAATCTTTCTAAAAGGCCTCTAGATGTGTCTATATAATAAGAGATCTTTCCAAGAAATAATTGTTATTCTATGGTATTGTTGATGTAAACTCTTCATTTTAAATGATTCAGTGTGAAATTACCATGACTGTATCACATTTAAGTGGAACTATTTTTCATTGTATTCCACTGCATCTTTTATGTAGCATCATTGATGTTGCTTTCAACTGCTTCCATTTGTTTATTCCTTACAGCAACAAGACTACCTTGAACACCAGGTAATGAGTCATACATATGCTAGTCATCCTGAAAATCGTTATCTGAACAACACAATGGAGAGTTCTCGTTATAGTTCATACAGTGGCTCTTCCTTCAACACAAGTTTTGACCCCGACAACGTGGCTGTTGATCGCACACCAACTTACTCAGGGTCAGTCTACATGCTTTCTTCCTACTACTTAACAAATATGCTAACAAATTTTGCCTTGAATTTCATTTAAAAAAATGCTTAAGAATGCAAAAATTTAACTGAAGTTTCTATTGCTGTACCAATTGGATTCTTGCAATGGGTTTTTTACTTTCTTTCATCAAACCCTTGTGTATTTTTAGTATTAAGAACTTGGTACATAAATCTGCTTTCTTCTGTGGCAATAACCTAATGACCTCTTAAAATGCTGTGTAATCTCTGCCAAGACTTGCTATTGGCTGTTGTTCTCTTGCATTTTTGACAGTTTTTTGTTTATCTGGTTTATTATTATAATTTGTTATTGTTCATGTTTGATGCAGTTGAAGTGTTACTAAACACATTAAAAATTACTGTTCAAAAATTAACACAGAAGAATTAATTATACAGATCTTATTGACAGTGTTCTAGAGTTTTTCTGTTGTTTTACATGACAACTTGTGTAAAATCTGATTTCTGTGTCACAGTGCTGTTAATCAGCATGAGAATATAAGGTTTAATCCAATAACACAAACAAATATTTCCTTTGGATATATATATATATATAACTAAGGTTGTGGTGGTGACATTATGAAAAAGTACCCAATTCAACCTGTCAGTTGGTCGTTTTGGTACCACGATAAAAAGCACCCAGTCCACACTGTAAATGTGATTAGTGTTAGGAAGGGCATCCAGCCATAGAAACCAGGCCAAGAACAGTTCTGTATGAGCAAGAAATGGTCACCTGATTGGATTTCTCACAATAGGACAACTTGTCTAACCCATGGTAATGTGGAAGATGGACATTAAATGGTGGTGGTGATGATAATGATATGATGTTGTGCTGTCCATGCTTTTTTCAAGTGCATTCAAATTGTAGACTGAAAGCAGTTTCAAATGGCAATCAAAATGTTGGTGTGGATATGGCTCACCAATAAACTTATACCATATTTAGCATTTATTTGATGAGCTTAAAGCCTTGTATATGACAGAGTTAGCAGAAAGATGACATAAGTTATAGAATTGTTCCTGGGAATGGAAACAAGGTTTTCCCAAGAACTTGCATTAGTATAGTACCTATCATCACTGTAATTAATATTGAATCAATAATATACTAATTAATTTGTTGTTAATAGTGTAATATGTAATTATGAACTAATACATATGCTGTCCCCTACACAAACATGTAAAAACCTGAACTTAGGTACAGGCAAAAGGTATATTTACACCAATCACACACACCCTTCACACAAAGCACTGACACATGCAGACTAACTCCAACACATGCACACTAACTCCAATGCTTGCACACACATGCACGCAATACATATTAATCAATATGAAAACCCTATCAAAACATTTCAGTATATTTTCCTTATATATATTTTAGTTTATTTGTTTGAGGGATTAACTCTATTTTGACAATGTTTGACACCCCATTAACCCTTTCACCTTGAATTCTACACCAACTTTCTGATCCCCCTTTCTCTCTCCTGAAGTTCATTTTAACCCTATTCTGAAGTTGATCTTCTGTTTTTTCAACCATAGCAAACTAAAATGGAAAAGGTAACTCTTAAACTAACTTTCACTTTCTTTCCATCTTTTATTTTACCTGTGTGTTTATCTTTAAATTAATTTAAATTTCTAATGTTGTTTGTTTTTCTTGCTCTACCCATCTTCCTGAAAATGTTTTGATGCACGCTTCCAGCCTGCTTCAACCAGCTGCCAGATAAATAACATTGTGTGAGTGGAAGGAAGCAAATTCTGCCTATATGATTGGTGTTGATGTTCGTATATGGGTCACTGGAAGTGGTTAGGGAAGACTAATGCATTGCAGTACTGGTTTATCTGGTCATGAGTTTGAAAACTTGTTGTAGATAGATTTTTTACTGACACTCATTCTACAATATCCACACTTCATTTAGCTTCAGGGAATAGTTAATAAACTTTTTGGGGGAGAAATTAGCGAATTATAGAAAGCTTTGACTTTTATGTGTTTATCTTATCTGCATAAAAAAACTTTGGTTCAAAAACAATGCTGTGAATACTGCATAGCAAATGTCATAAACTAGTTGGAAGGAAGAGCTTCTGGGCATTCAATCTTGAAATCCAGTTTCAATTTCCAGTTGGGGCTATTACCTCTTATATTTATGATTTTACTTATAGTCAGTAGCATCTTAACTTTAAGATAACTGGACCAATCTATTGGCCTACCATTTTGCACTAGAAAGAAGACTGAACTGATCTCGAGAAGATATATTATTTTCTGCCGATTTTAGATTTTTTACGGAATTTTTAAATAACTCCATTTTTTTTTTTGTATCTTGTAAAACATTTGTCTTTAGCCTAGCAATATCATTACTTTATGAAGTCAGTTTTCAGTACTCACAAGCTACTGGCTTGACTAGTTTTATTATGTTGATGCTCTGCATAAGCCTTTGTCTATGCTGCTATTAATCTAGGAAGATATTGCTATTATAGTGAATAACTGACAAATGACAGTGAATTGCAGCTAAAGAAGGCTGCTCAGTCATAAAAGTAAACACCGATGCAGGTGCTTTAGAATTTAATGTGATTTGGACTTTGTCAGTCTGGCTTTCTCTGTGATAAAGATTCCTGTGGTGTTCCAACAACCATATGAATTATAGAACATTTAAATCACTGAATTTTGCAATGTCTGTGAGTTTGCTTTTGATCTTATTATTTCTAAGTCTGACTTCTAAGTGAAAGCCATTGTTCTTCAAACAGAATTATTTTAAGTTGATACACGAAACATGGGCTGAATCATAATCAATAAGTATGTCATTCTAGGAAAGGAAGGAAGATTTGTACAAATCTTCAACACAAAAACATTATGGTGGTTGAGATAAGGAAATACATAAGGTTGATGTTCGGAAAGGATAAGGTAAATGAGGGTACAGCTGAATGGTGAGTTAGTGGTTGGAGAATATTTGTGACTTAAGATTCACTTATCAAGAATTCAGATACTTTACAGAGTAAAGTCTGTTATGTGTTTGTGTGTTTATAAATATGATGAGCAAGCATATTTCAGTGTCTCTGCTATGTGAATGGTTAAGATTTATTTGTGTGTAGATATGAAGAGATATGGTTAAGTCATTGATGAGAGTGGTATTGTAGAGCAGTATACTCTCAACCATTCACTCAGGAATACTTTGAAATATTAAAATATCTTCTTGCTTCTTAGTAGTAGTAGTAGTAGTAGTAGTTTTAGTAGAGAACACAGCTTTGTTGTTGCTTCTCTGAGGTTGCTGCCATCTTGTCCATCAAACTGACCACTAAAATATAGAACCCTTTCACCTGTGTGCTTCCTCTTCCCTCTACTCCTGCAGTCTGTGTTTGTAGCCAGTGCTATGTATGTGTGTGTGTATGTATGTATGTATGTATGTATGTATGTATGGATGGATGTAAATTATCTATCATTTTCAGACATTATCTCACATTTGCTGCCTTTTATTGTCTAAAATGCTCAGCCTTAGTTTGTACATCACTACACTATTGTATTGCATCTAAGCACTCCTTGTCTTCTGCATCCCCTGCCCATCTCTGTAATTTTTAACTCATTATCTGAGACAAAACTGAAGTTTATCTAACTTCATTTACATTCAGACCATATTTAGAAGGGTTCTGGACCTTTGTTTTGTTACTCATTTTATATATATATATATATATGTGTGTTTTGCTTTTTCTTATTTTAATTTATTTGTTTTTTAGCACCAAAGAATCCTTTCTTTGTTCCAAAATCTTTCTGTGGTGTTCTAAATATTACACTGAATAAATTAGTCTAGGGTTTTTTTGTTTTTTTTTTTTGTTTTATTGGTTGTCGATGATTCTTTTTTTTCTGTTATAAAAGAAAGCAGAAAACTGATGCACAAAAACCAAAATTCTTGTGTGATGCTTAGACTGGCTGTACTATTTCTGTACATCTTATCTATCCTGAATCAACCTCACCAAAGAATCTCTGTTGGCGTTAGTTCATCAGTTTCTTTATTTTTGACAACATAGTTTGCTATTATCCCATGACAAGATAGGTGCCTCCCAATGAGATCTTGGAATTTCAATATAAGACTATCTAGGTTTTTATTATTATTTCTTTTAATAATAATTGTGTTTAGCATTGAAGGTGGTAGATTGGTAGTACTGGGAGCACATCAGAGAATAAAGCTTTGTGGTATTTAGTTACAATTTTCTATGTTCTGAGATCAAATCCCACCAAGGCCAAGTTTACCTTTCATTCTACCAGGATCGATAAAATAAAGTACCAGTAAAATACTGGGGTTGATATGATCAACATTTCCCTTTCCCCAAATTTCTGTTATTCTCCTCCATCTGATATCATTGTGACAAATGAAAGAAATTATTATTGTTCTTGTTGTGTTTGGCATTTTAACAGTTTCAATCACTGTTCTTCTAGACTAGTGTGAATTTTGACATTTACATGAAAAGATGGATGAACACTAAGAGGAGACAGAGGTCACTACTTCTTAATTAGGTTTTTAACTAGGCAAGTAGCATACAGAGCTACATGATACAATAACAGTGCTCTATTTATGCAAGACACTTTATTTTCGATACTTTAGTCAAGCTAGTTTTACCACATAAAAAAGTCTAAATTTTGTGCTCTGTCCAACCCATATTGGCACTACTACTTTACAGGGTGGACTGTGTGTTTTTTTACAGTTTCCATTTACCATTTCCACTCACAAAGCATTGGTCTATGTGAGGCTATGATAGAAAACACTTGCCGAGAGTGCCACCCATTGAAATAGTCTAAACTCACATGGTTGTGAAATAAACTTCTTAACCACACAGCCAGGACTGAGTCTATGCAGATGTATAAATTATTTTCAATTTTTGTAATATCCGAAATGTAAAAATCAAACTGCTGTGTTGTAGCGATGTTTTTTGGATATTCTATTTTAAGATTTAATTATTTAAACATGTGGTCCTTATTGAGGAGTTTGTTGAAGGATGTCATTGTTAGTTACAAATCAAGGTTGTGTAAACCTTCCCTCTTCTTTTAACATCTCCCATTCATAAGAATCTAGTTTCTCATTCTCACAGAAAGACATTGCTAGTAAGCTGTCTTCCAAATTTGGTAAAGTATGTATGATTAGTCTTCATTAAATTTCTGTTGAGAATCCTGAAATTTAGTTTTAACTCAAAATGAACTTCCAGTAACATTTGGCAAGCTTCACTAAAACAGTAACCCATGTGTGTGGGTGTCTGCTGGTGCTATACCATTGCACTAAAGCAGCAACTCACTTGCTCCAGAATTCTGGTGTGTCAATGAAACTATTTTTGTCTTGATGCTTGAAGCAGTAGAAAGGGGAGTGCACTAATTGTTTTAGACTATCTACACCTCTCATTTGCAATATATTCATATTTATGATCCAAACTTTGGTTATGCTTCAGTGTTAATAATAGATGCAAGTCTTTAGTTTATATGGTTGTTGTTGATTTCATTTCTATTCAGTAGCTAATACTATCTTTTTTTATGTGTTCATAATATTTCAGTTAGGTATTAGCACTAAAAACACTAGATATTGTCAGATTCAGTTAATAATATATCAAAAGAAGATAATAATAACATCATAGCCTATCAGATTAAGTTAAATAAGATCTTCTTGGGCTGTGGTTAAGTTGGGTAACTGAAGGAAGTAAATACTCACAGTAATTAATTTGATCTTCTTGTAACTATTCTGGTCCTGAAAAGCTAAAGTACTTTCAAACTGTAGCATGATGAGAGATACAGCACAGCAGTGGGTCAAAGAGTTAGATATTCATACATTGTAAGGAAAAGGTCACAGTGGTTGTGTAGCAAGAGGGGAGAGAAAAAGGGAAGCAATCAGCTTCTTGAGTGCTAACCTATCAGGCCTGTTAATTAGGATGGGGGGGCTATAATTATCTTTACCACCATTATCACTACCACCCAGTGTTAAGAACCCTTGCTACAGCACTGGGTTATAAGAATATATAATCAAATGTTCACACAGTGTGTCCTTAAATGTTGATATGTGAAATTCTGTTTTACTAGGATATAGAGATATTTAACTGATTAGAGTATCTTTGATATTTAAAGTAAGACCTATACAGAGATCATATGTCCATTTACCTGAGTATACAAGTGATTGGTGAAGTAAAGGGATGGTAGATGGTTTCATTTCAGTATTGCAACAGAAATATACTGTTCTGTGTTTTATGTATATATTTGAAACAACAGTGAATGCTTGTGAGTGTAGAAAAAATATATAGTCTTGAGTGAGTTGAAACCTCTTACAGAATGAGTGTGTTCGTTTAAATAGGGATAGTAGGATTGTATTTGTACATCAGTATATACACACAATTGTAATTAAATTATATATGAATATATCCATGTATATAGTCACATATGAGTATATTTAATATGGTATATATTATAGAAGTACATTAGATGGCAAAATCATTTGAGTTATAGGTAAACTACCCTCTGATATTTGTTATGTACCCTTTTCAGTCTGAGTTCAGATTCTTTTAGTGTTGACTTTTCCTTTTATTTTTACGGGATTGATGAAATAAGAATGCCATTCACCCAGAATTTGTGGTCTTTTGTCAATGTAAGAAATCAATATAAGATACACATACACATGTATGCGCACATGCACACACATAAAGCAACTGTAGAGCTGTATATTTGGTGCCTGGTCTATTTTGCTTCTACAAGCATGTTGCTTGCTATTGTTTAACCCCAAGTTATCCCTGATAGAATAAGCCTATAGTCAAGGCATTCCAGATGTGATTTACTTGTCTTTTTTAGGGTCTTTATTACTATATTATCTAATAAATGGCCTTTTTTGTGATTTGAGAGAGATTTGGCAACTATTTTTAGCAGGTTGAGCGACTATATAAAGGCTTTCTCTTTGGCTATACTGTAGATATCATAGCTCACATAGTTTACATCTATCTGAAGTAA
Organism: Eledone cirrhosa; assembly: GCA_964016885.1. NCBI lineage: Eukaryota > Metazoa > Mollusca > Cephalopoda > Octopoda > Eledonidae > Eledone > Eledone cirrhosa. Next base: position 288,688,283 of record OZ024740.1, read on the forward strand.
TGCATTCATTTGCCAAGCACTTTACAGAGTGTATTGGGTGCACATATGTGTAGTTAAACAGTATAATGTATGTTGTTGTTCTGATGATTTAGCTCCAAGTCAGTCACCCTCTGGAGTTTATATTAAAAAAACTCATTTCAATAAAGCATCAAAATATATATCAGAACAATTTGCAAGTGGTTTCAATGAATTAAAGCATATTCAATCTGTTAGGGTTTGTATGTATCATTAGGATCATTATTCTTGTTCATTTTATCATGCTTGCATGGGTTACACTGGTTTATTTAAGCATAGTGTCTGACCCATGCTTACATGGGTTGGACAGGTCTACTTAAGCATAGTATCTAACCACTTATTGTGGTTCTTTGTCATCCCCTTCATGAAGCTCAACCTCGTGAGTTCAGCTTCTCCCACATTTCCCATATCTTCTTTGATTTTCCTTTTCCACAGTTTTCTTCCACTTGAATCACTTGGCACTTTTTTTTACCTCACTGACATCTTTCATACACATCACATGTTCATGTCATCACAGTCCTTTCCCTTGCACACTTAAATTACACATCCAGCAAAGCTTCTCCATCCCTTTTTCTTTTTAGCTTTTGCACATCCTCTGCACTTAATAACCATGTTTCATTTCCATGCCATATCAAACTTTATACACAAGCATCATACAATCTGCCCTTCATTTAGAGAAAGAGAATCCCTTTGTTATCAGAAAAGGTGATAACTTCTTGAGAATCTCAGCAAATAATTCTTTTACTGAGGATCCATGTCTCCATCTGATGATTGCTTTTGCTGGTATGAAACAGACTTTTTATATGTGATTATGTGTGTGTGTAATAGAACACTGGTGGGTTATATCAGTAGTAGTAGAGCACTCAGTCCATGGGGTGAGTTTGGTAGAAGTAGTTCCACAACAGTTAATTCACTATACCGAGAACAATTGTTCCACCTTATTCAGATCCTCAGCTCGGTCTGAGGATCCGAATAAGGGGAAACAATTGTTCTCGGCATGGTGAACTAACTGTTGTGCAACTACTTATATATATAAAATAAACAGAAGTGTACACATGTGTAGTAAATATCCAAAATTAAATTAAGAGTGTCATGTCAGAGAGACATGCGCCATGTGTAGTAAATAGTAATTCTGACCTGATGTTCTATATTCACCCATATTATAGATTATATGCTATTGATTTCCTATTGAAGCTACTACTATCACCACACTGGTGTGTGTGTTGGACCATTGTTGGTCCTGCTGAGTGTTCCAGTTATTTAAACAATGTAATAGCCTACTCATGAAATTAAAGTGCAATTGATTGAGCCTCCTACAGGCATCTGCAACCTCAGTGTAGTTCTCAGGGAGATTCAGTGTGATAGAGTGAGCGATAAGACTTGCCATTTAAATTACAGGTACAACTCACATTTTCCAGCTGAGTGAACTGGAGCAATGTGAAATAAAGTATCTTGCTCAAGGACACAATGCTCCATTGGGAATTGAACTCACAATCTTATTATTGTGAGCTGAACACCTTAACCACTAACTTTCTATAGACATTTTCACCTTACATGGTGAGGTGGTTTAACCCTTTCAATATCATATTTCTATTGAAAGACATTGCTTGTTATTTCCAAATAATTGAGAAAATAATTAAAAAAAATTTTAAGGTATTTTGTAAAATAACTTTCTCACTATTTATGTGATAATTGGAGCATAACTTGATAAATGTTCTCACCTAAAATTATGATCGATGGTTTTTAGATAAATATAAACACTTAAAAAAAAAGAAAAGGGTTTTGTAATGTGACACTAAGGGCAGTTTTAGACAGTTTAGTATCATAGGAGTTAAGGATAGTTGACTTTCATATTCACTCATTCACATACACACAGCCACCACCACTAATACTTGCCCCACTGCTGCTAAGGTAGAATTCATAGCAATGTCTCTCTCTCTCTACATTATCCAACCTGCCACTGTATCCATGATAGTTGTGCTGGCATTGGAAGCAATATCAGAGCCCTTCACACCAGCCCAACCCATCAAACAAGTTGTTTTGTTGTTTTACTGTCATACCCCTTTTTGTGAGGCAGTGGGGGTGGTATCTCCTAAATTAGGGATAGCAGGTGGAGAAAGAAAGGTGGTGAGAAATAAGTTCCCATCTAAAGTTGATTTTTATCCCCTTTCTTTTTCAACACCCCTCGGTTTTAGGATGGGTGGGGGTATAGGGGTGCCAGAAAACCTTCAGCTGCTACCACCACTCGTCTCTCTCTGCCACTTTCATTCATTAGTTGGTGTTGAGTGAAGGTTTCTCACTCTACCACAGCAACAACAGCAACAACTATTATCACCACTACACTAGTGTTGACCCAGAGGGGTGATAGATTTAGTGAGATTAACTAATTATTCAACCTAAAAATGACAACCTCCACCTACATGCTCTCCCCACCCCCTATCTCTCTCTCCCAGGAAAATACAGGAAAAATTAAAAACACATAATGATCACTATCTATTCATGTGTGTGATTAACTGAACACACACACACACAAGTGTCTATTGTAAGCTTAACCCTCATACAGGCATCTACTGATGACTCCACACACACACACACAAGTGTCTATTGTAAGCTTAACCCTCATACAAGCATCTACTGATGACTCCACACACACAAAGTTCTGGGATGTGTGAAGTCTCATTTCACTTTGCTCTCCCTCACTTCCTTACTCTTTTAATGATTATTCTACTGCTCTGTTATCAACTGTTGCTATAATAGAGAGACTACTACTGCCTCTACTGTTGTAGTGGAGGTAGTATTGTTACAGCTAAGCTACTGCTGTATTGGAGGTAGTGTTGTTGTAGCTACTGCTGTATTGGAGGTAGTGTTATAGCTACTGTTGTAGTGGAGGTAGTGTTGTTACAGCTAAACTACTGCTGTATTGGAGGTAGTGTTGTAGCTACTGCTGTATTGGAGGTAGTGTTGTAGCTACTGTTGTAGTGGAGGTAGTATTGTTACAGCTAAGCTACTGCTGTATTGGAGGTAGTGTTGTTGCAGCTACTGTTGTAGTGGAGGTAGTGTTGTAGCTACTGCTGTATTGGAGGTAGTGTTATAGCTACTGTTGTAGTGGAGGTAGTGTTGTTACAGCTAAACTACTGCTGTATTGGAGGTAGTGTTGTTGTAGCTACTGCTGTATTGGAGGTAGTGTTGTAGCTACTGTTGTAGTGGAGGTAGTATTGTTACAGCTAAACTACTGCTGTATTGGAGGTAGTGTTGTTGTAGCTACTGTTGTAGTGGAGGTAGTGTTGTTACAGCTAAACTACTGCTGTATTGGAGGTAGTGTTGTTGTAGCTACTGCTGTATTGGAGGTAGTGTTGTTGTAGCTACTGCTGTATTGGAGGTAGTGTTATAGCCACTGTTGTAGTGTTGTAGTGGAGGTAGTGTTGTTACAGCTAAGCTACTGTTGTAGTGGAGGTAGTGTTATAGCTACTGTTTTAGTGGAGGTAGTGTTGTTACAGCTAAACTACTGCTGTATTGGAGGTAGTGTTGTAGCTACTGTTGTAGTGGAGGTAGTGTTGTTATAGCTACTGTTGTAGTGGAGGTAGTGTTATAGCCACTGTTGTAGTGTTGTAGTTACTGTTGTAGTGGAGGTAGTGTTGTTACAGCTAAGCTACTGTTGTAGTGGAGGTAGTGTTGTAGCTACTGTTGTAGTGGAGGTAGTGTTATAGCTACTGTTTTAGTGGAGGTGGTGGTGTTACAGCTACAGTTGTAGTGTTGTTATAGCTACAGTTGTAGTGGAGGTGGTGTTGTTATAGCTACAGTTGTAGTGGAGGTGGTGTTATAGCCACTGTTGTAGTGGAGGTGGTGTTATAGCTACTGTTGTAGTGGAGGTGGTGTTATAGTCATTGCAATCGAGGGAGAGACTGCTACTGTAGCTACTTCTCTGTGGAAGAAACTGCTACTACCACAGCCACTGCTCTATGTAAAAAATATTACTGCTGTTACTACAACTACCTTTGACATAGTGGGGTGGCTGCTACTACAGCTACTACTCTGAGAGAGAGTAATAAATACTACAGTGAGGAGGAGCCTGCTACTACACCTACTGTGTGTAATGAAGAGACTTAAGAAAATAAAAAAAAATAACATACTATAAAACTTTGTAGCTGCTACTACTGTTGGGGTTTTTCTTTTTGTTTTGGGACCTAATGGTCTCTTGTGGCAAGGCATTATAGGGAAAGGGTGTAAAATAAGTAACAAGTTTTCTGGTAGCCAGGCCAGGGACATCTACCACCCTCATCAACTCTGATATCTATGATCCACACACACACACACACACACACTCTCTCTCTCCCCCTCGCTCATTCTCTCTCTTTCTCTCTGGAGTAATTCAGAGAATGTTTCTTCTGGAACTTGAGAATGGCATCATGTTAAAGGGAGTGGTTGGTTTAGTGGTCCCCACCCCCCACCCTCACTATTATAGGCCTGTCTGTCTGCTGGGTCATAGGTAGGCAGTAGTATAGTGGAGAACTGGAGGAGAAGGTTGAGAGGAAAGGCAATCTAATCTAATGCAGTGTGGTAGTGGTGGTGGTGTGTTGTACTGTTTAGTAGCAGACACCCCACCCAACATACCTACACTCACTCACTCAATATCTCACTCACTCACTCTCTCTCTCTCTCTTGCTGGGATTCTGTGTTTGAAATTGTTGTTGAAAGTTCTGAAGCAATAATCTTGAAAAACTTGTACATTTTTTTGTTTGGATTTTTTTTATTCTCAGGAACCAAATGGAAGCAGATTGTATAACATTTCGAAACTTTCCTTAATCCCTTTCATATTCTTTCGACTTTCGAAGCAGAGTACTGCTTTTCACATTCTTACACACTATTAGCAGTAGAAAGAAGTACACATTTATACCTAGCCGTATATAACTGATCAATAGGTGTACATATACAAACACACACACACACACACACACACACACATATATATATATATATATATATATATATATTTTTCGTCGTTTGCTTCTAAACTATTCAACTAAAAATGACCATTACCGTCCACAGTTTCCTGGTCAGTTTTATGGTGGATGCCCGAGGTGGAGCCATGAGGGGTAGCCGTCACTCCGGAGTACGTATCATCATTCCACCAAGGAAAGCATACATGCCCACAAGGGTAACCTGCAAACTAATAAAACGAGAGAAATTGAGCCATCCGCCTCCCCTCAATGAAGGTGAGGCACTTGCTAGCCGCATACTCGAGATGGGGCCTGTTGGAGTCAAATTTCTTGGGTAAGTCCTTCTTTTTTAGTTTCTATTTATTTGATTAAAATTTTTTTCTATGTATTATCTTGTTTGACCGATAAAATGTTTTGTAGTATTTGGTTACACCTCTTTATGTTGAAATCTCACTAAGGTCAACTTTGAATTTGTATCCTTCCGTGATTAAGAAAATAAGTACCAGTTACAAACTGGAGTCGATCTTAATTGACTACCCAAAAAGCTGAGGCTTTGTACCCATGTAAAAAAAAATATATATATATATATATATATATATCTGTGCTGTCTGTAGTTGTCAAAATATTATTAGTTGACCTGATCTTTTTATATTTGGTTCAAATCTATTAATATTTAAGTATTCTGTTGTGTTCCATAAACAAAGCACGAAGCTCTAACTTTTGTGATGTGATGATGGTGTGATGAGACCTTAGCTGAAAATTGTCCTTTCATGGTGTGTATCAGCATTAGTGAGCAACAGGCGACCATCTATACATCCCCATTACTCTATCAGGAGGATGAAATATCTCTCAATCATTTCCTGGTTTCATATCTAAGACAATCTCTGCTACATCCCAATATTGTCTATTAACAACAGCTTTGACATGAATAGAATGTAAACAAAAACAGTAACAACACTAAAGATCTGGTTGTAAATCTGTATCTGTTGAGGACTGTTTTTCCTACTTGTGTGGTGGAAGGGGAAGTACCCTGATGCATTAAGTCATAAAAATATCACTGGACACTCTTAGTGTATGTAGAGGTCAGTCAGAGAGGGACTAGGTCATAGTGATACCACTGAACAATTCACATCTTTATCTACTTTATGCAGAGGTCAGTCAGTCATAGTGACACCACTGAACTCTTCACATCTTTACTGTATGTAGAGGTCAGTCAGAGAGGGAATATGTCATAGTGACACCACAGAGCACTTCTCATCTACTGTATTATAGGATTTGAATTCAGCACTGACTTAATCAGACACCTGTTGATTATACAGTACTGCTGCTGTTGCTTCCAGTGGTGTGTTGCTACCCTAAGCTATCTACAAATAGATTAGTGTACTGGGCCATTTAAAAAGAATCAAGTGTTGTGGCTACAAGCAATGCTATGTCTGTTCCAGGATACCTTATCAACTCTACAATTTTCAGTTTACTTGTTGGCTATAGATCATTTTCATCATCAATATTTTGTTATGGGTTGTCATGTGCTAATGTCAGACTTGCCAGATGACTGCACCACTTGCACCTTACATTTTTGGCATGGTTTCTACGACTGGTTGTCCTTCCTAATGCCAACCACTTCATGTACCAGGTGCATTTTATCATAGCACCAGCACTACCTATGACTTTACAGAGTGGGCTGAGTTTAAAATAAATAGATACCTACTAAATGGCTTAATTCTTTCATTACTTTACTTTTATTGAGATACACTGCCAATGATTTTCAAATTATTTTGAAAAAAATCGAAAATTTGAAGGAATGCAGCAATATAACTTTCTCATTAAGATGGTGCTTGTAATATAGCTTAATCCTTTAACATTTAAACTGGCCATATCCAGCCAGAATTCTCTCACCTATTTCTGTTCAAACTGGCTATAACTGGCCACTCATACTGACATTAAGGTATTGTTCTCAAAATAAATAATATCAAAATCTCAGATTCATTATTAAGTGAGATTATCATCATCATCATTTAACGCCTATTTTCCATGCTAGCATTATGAAAATGCAATAATAAATATAGAGTAATGTAAATGCTAAAGGGTTAAAAAAGGTCCTTACATAAAATCATGACAGAAGGTTTTTATATAAATATAAATATGTTAAAATAAAAGCCTATAAATCCTTGATCTCAGATCAGTTTCATGTGGTTTATTATCAAATGGGTTAAAGTCCAAATGCTTAATCCCAATTGCTGGGTAGGACCATTCTGGGCAAGCAACATCCCCAGATGCTTTGGTACTATTTCCTGAGGTAATATAGAATATGGTGTAGAACTCCCTAGGTTAGTAGATGAAAGATACATGTTCCTATGCATAGGATGACTGTGTATCAGAAATAGCTTTCCCAGATAACCTGAAATCTGTTTATGACTACATCTGTGTGAACTGAAGTTACATAAAATAAAGTATTCTGCCAATAAAGACAAGAACTATGTTTGACCCCAGGATTAATGAATTGCTAGCCTGATACTTTAACAACTGCTCTGCCAGACTTATCTCATCTCATATGTTGCTAAATTAACCTCAGATTACGTCTCTAAAGATCATATGTCCTGTGAAGGAGGAGTTGTAGCATTTTGTGAATCTGAGCCACATACTTCCATAACTAAACAACAACAGTCCTTGAGATTTTCATATGTAAGCTACATAAATGACAAAGAGATAACTATCACCTCCGATTGATTAAAAAAAATAAGTTTTTATTTATTTTTTTTTTTTTTTATAAGAATTGTACACTTATGGATTCATAAATCAAAAATGAAAAAGTACCTGTTGAAAGTACAGTTGTGGTTGAAATAATACAAAAGTTCTCGAGTCATTTAGATAAAAATTAGGCAAAAATAACATTAAAAATAAATATGTTAAGTGGCTATAAAGAAGCTAAATTAATCATTTCTGTTGTATATGTTTTTGATCTGACCTTATGACCTGTATTGTATGATTGCAACCTCAAGCTGAAAAACATTACATTCATAATATTTGTAAAACGATATAAGATTTGACATTTTGGGCAGGGTCATTCTTTGACAGGTAATCTGTGGGTGAGTGACAGCCAAGCCACATGTGAGAAATGAGGTGGTCAACAGTTAATTTGCATGTGTAGGTGGACAGTAGGTGCCCTTGTGGCAGTAGAATTGGTTACAGTCTACATGTGGGAGGTGACAGCCATGATGGGGGCTTGCTGTTGGTGGACATGTGGGAGGTGGTTGTTGATTCTCAATTGGGAGGTGTTTGCCAGTACACATGTGGGAGGTGGTTGTTGGTACCCAAGAGGTGGTTGTCTGCACATGTGGGATGTGGCTGTCAGAGCATATGTAGGAGGTGGTTATCAGGGCACATGTGGGGGGTGGTTGTCAGGGCACATGTGGGAGGTAGTTGTTGGTGTGCATGGGAGATGATTATTGGTGCACATGTGGGAAGTGGTTGCTAGTGTACAAGCTGTGAGGTGACAGTTAATGCACATGCTGTGCAGTGTCAGAATGTTGGTGTATGATTTGATTAAAATGATGTCTACAAGGCCCTACAAATATCATGGGCACTGTACATTTTCACTGTGATTAATTAATAGTGTTGTTTAATTATTAAATGATGCCTGACATACATGTCAGTGCAACCAGCTTTATAATCCTGCATTTTCTCTCTCTCTCTTTCTTGCAGTCCTGTCATCATTGAAGTCCCGCATTTTGCCTCACTTCGTGGAAAGGAAAGAGAAATAGCCATCATCCGTTGTGATGATGGAGAGAAATGGACAGAACATCCCATACTAGCTACAGAGGAAGCAGTTAATGACACTCTTAATGGAAGTTTCGAAGGTCAAAATGCCTCTGTGTCAAGCCTGTGGAGTGAGCCTGCCATTTTGTTGTGTTTAGTTTGGGGCATACATTTAACCTTTTCAAGTCCATAGCAACACCACATAGGTGGTCTCAGGAGCCCAATAAAATTTCTTGGATGCAAGTCTCTGCTGCCAGTCCCTATCCTTCTTATTTTTTTCCTTTCTCCTCGTTAATCCTAATGGTTGATACCTCTCACTAGCGATATCTTCTTAATATATATATATGAGGTACACTCAAGAGGATTTGAGACTTTTATGAGAGACATTTATTTAACTCAGATCAACACAAAACTATAGTCTCCCTCAAAGTAGGATCCTCCAACCTCAATGTATTTGTTGTAGCACTCCAGCCACTTCTGGAAGGCTCCCTTGTTGTCCTCCAACATGGGTGTCCAGGGCACTTATCACAGCCTCCTTCATTTCCTCCACATCTTCAAAGTGGATACCCCTGGGCTTCTCCTTCAGCTTCGAGAACATCCAGAAGTTGAATGGGGCTAAGTCTGGATTCTAGGGAGGATGAGAGACAGTCATGATCCCCATTTCAGCCAAGTAATTGGTCACCAGGATGGATTTATGGCAGGGGGTTGTCCTGGTGCAGGTGCTATTGACTAGACTTGAAAAGTTCTGGTCTCTTGCAACGGAATCTCTTTCTGAACTGCCTTGAAACCTCTATATAGTACTCTTTGTTGACTGTCTGGCCATGGAGAACCCAGTGGATGAAGATGATGCCCTTGGGATCATCATGAGCATCCCAGTGGACCTACTTTTCCTGGCCTTTTGGGGTTTTTCGGAGTCAGAATGTATCCACTGGGCACTCTGTCTCTTGGACCCTAGATCATAACAGTAGACCTAGCTCTTGTCACAGGTTACCAGAGACTCAAGGAGACATGGATTCAAAGCAATCCACTCAACCATCTCCCTGCTGTCATCAATGCACCTCTGCCTTTGATCTTCATTGAGCACCCTGAATCTTCAACCTGGAAAAAAAAAGATTTGGCACTTTAGATTATTATAACCAGATCAAGGTTGTATTAGAGTGACAGTTACAAAGGTCAATTAAAAGTAACTGAAAAGGTAAACGTCTCAAGACTTCTTGAGTGAAAGCTTAGCTGATAGATGGTAATCATGTGGTAGAGGAAAACCATTGCCCAGTTTAACACTAATATTTGACCTTTAGGTGCTTGTAGCAGTATCCATTTTGTTATAACCACTGGATAGCGCAGTTCTTGAAACCCTTACATATATTTACTCTGCTATACAAATAGAATTTCAGCAGCACAGTTCAAAAATTAAAACAATATAGATGACGTTTGCATTAATATTCTGCAAGGATGACATGCAAGTCTTCTCTGTATAACATTCTGCATTTCATTTACTTCAAGGGACCTCTACATGGTCGCTCAATCTGCTAGAAATAACAACCAAATCTCCTCTGAACTTAAAAAAAGCAGGGGTTTTCATTGGATAATGTGATCCTTAATACATTGTGTCTGGTCTAAAGATGGGATGATCTTGCTTTATCATTCCTTCAATCATGTGTTTGTTTGATCAAGACTGACCTGAGACAAAATGACAACCTATATGAAATTAGGTTCAATACCAGAAAAAAGATTACATATTAAAAAGCAACCACAGACTTGAAAGGGTTAACCCCTATTTTTATTTTTATTTTATTTTATTTTATTTTATTTTATTTTATTTTATTTTATTTTATTTTATTTTATTTTATTTTATTTTATTTTTATTTATTTATTGTATTTTAGCTTATCAGCTTTTGTTGTATGTCAGGTCTGAAATATTTGTTGTAGTTTATATCTTCAGTTTTATTGTATGTCTACTTTGAAGTCATTGTTTCAATTTAATTATATTTTTTTTAATTTTATTTATTTGCTGATTTTGGATATTTTTAATGCTTCAGTGACTGAAGTCTCCAGCTAACGTCAATTGTCAGTGTCTATAGCTATATACTTCAGTAAAATATCTAAAAATACATTTTACTATATATATATATATATATATAACAATTATGACATTTTGGTTCATTGGTAGTATGGATAGTGTCATACAGGATGATATGTAGCAAGTTATAGGTTAATAATTCCATAGTTATTAGCGTATCGTAGGATTTGGTAGAATCACCATTGTATATATATGTATGTGTATGTGTATATCTATATATACATACATATATATGTGCATCAAGTTTTAGTTCATGGGAAAAACTTTGTTGTTTTTTTTCCAATACTAGTATAACTGTTGAAGTAGCTTTGAAATAGTTGTTTAACCTACCGAATCTCCTTTAACATATTTGAAACCATTTTTAAAATTGGGAACAGATATCTAAGTCCCAAATCTTGATCTGCCCTAAAGATGAGATGGTCATAACCAAAACGTGTAGTATTAGAGTACCAAGATTGAAGCTTGCTTCTAAATCATGTGATTGGCTATTTCTGTGTCCTTGATTAGTCAAATATGTTAAGGCTTGCATTTAAAATATAGTTTCCTTTATATTCTGACAAAAAAAAAACAATCTTTGAGCTTCAGCTATAATTAATGAATAGCAAAAGGAGGAGAGAACAAGCAAACCCAAGATTTTTAATAAATAGTACTTTCATGAATTTTATTTCCTTTGTGATAGCTAAACTCTGGATCTTCTAATAACAGTCTTCAGTCCTAGAGAACCTTCATATCTGTTGCTTAATTTGTTGATTTCAATAGTAGTTTGTAACACTCTCCCACCTACACACACATTCTCTATAATCTTCAAACCTTCATGTTTTAGTCATAAGATAAAGCAAGTGATAGAGCTGAAACAGTAGTCAAATTTGTAGTCTTTAATGCAAAGATGACAGTGGGAGTTAGTTAGATGTAAATTGGCTCTGACGAGGCAGTCATGTCAGCTGGTTGTCAAATTTGCATGTCTTTAGAGTCCATTTTTATAGTTGTAATATTATTTTCATTGTATTGTTGTTTGTAGTTTTATTTGTAACTTCTGTTGGTAGATGTGTTGTGATGTTATTTGAAATTAGTTGTATGAAAATGTTGATAACTTATTGATGTATTGATTGTGTACAAGTGAATGCAAATATGTTTTGAGAACTATAGGTAAATAAATTTGTAGTTTTTTTTATTTTAACATAAGCATATGTTAATGCTTGTTACTGACAAATTGATATTTCAAGGTTTTCTTATCTCCTTAATAGGAAACATGCTAGAATATGGTTTTCTTGAAGCATGGGTGTGTTGTTAGGAAATTCACATCACAACCTTGTGGTTCTGGGTTTAATACCATTGCACACCTTTGGCAAATATCTATCAAAGTCATGGTTAAACCAATGTAGTTATGAGTGTAATTTGGTAGAGGGAAACTGCAGAAGCTCATTAGTGTGTTTTTCACTAGTATATATCAACAAGAAATCTGAAAAACCAGTGCTTTCAAATAGAAAATATTCTGTGTATTATTTGTTCCATTTGAGTTGCATAGATACTTCTTTGTCACTCGTTCCTGTTTGAAATGAACAGGGTACTTAGGAATAATGTATGTGCTCTGACCTTCCATTTGTAAGACAGCAAAGTATATGTTTAGAAAAAAAAGTGGCTGTCCTTCCTATCAGGTCAAGGAACTATATAAAAGCTTCCTCGCTACTGTGCTCATTGAAAATTCCTGGAGCTTACCATGTTGGTGAAAATCAGTCTCAACAAATATGTACAAGAAAGACTATGAAATTTGAGAGTATAGATTTTCTGACACAGCACACTACCAATAAGATAAAAGCTGCAGCAAACATTGTAGATGCAGTAAATCAAGGATTAGCCTAGCATGTCTGTGTGGATATGAAATTTGTTTCGCAATCAGTTGCTTTCAGTTTCACTTCTACTGTGTGGCACTTGGAACTAGTATCTACTGCCATAGTCTCAGTTGACTTATACCTTGTAAATGGTATTTGGTAGGCAGAAACTGTGTGTGTCTATGTATACCAGTGAAGGATATAAATACTGACAAGAAAAACTAAAAACTGGTGCTTTACTAACAAAGTCACTTGAGATATTTGTTCTGCATCAAATTACATACACTCCCTTTTCACTCTTTCTGTCAGAAATACAATGAACCAGTATTTGGCCCATTGGAGACCACTGACTCTATTGTTGAAATAACATAATGATTTCTTATATTGGTACAAGGTCACAAATTTATAGTTGTAGAGAGGAGGATATGATTATGTAATGTGCATGCTTTTCTCAAATGTATTAAGTGTAAGGAAGGAAATTGGCTTTGACTGGGAATCAAAAGTAGTTTAGATACTCACCTCCACAAAAGTTTGGCCTTACTACAGTTTAAAGATCAAATCATACCTTCATGATATTTGTGATGTTTAGTTTGTAGGTCATACCAATTGTTTAACTAAATGTGCCATATCGGCATCAATAATAGGTGACAGTCAGTGAACATAGTTGTTGTCACCTGTTTGTGTCATCGACACAGATAGTTTTTAGTAGTTGATTTCTTCAAATATTTCTAATACTTCAGACATATATACTGATACATTATAGGTTAAGCAACTGGAGCGAACTTAATTCTCTGTCTGATAGACAGTTGTGAAATATGATGATTCAGGAACATCATATATGATTGTAAAATTTCATTATAAGAAAATGTTCAAGAGATGGCACCTAATCGTCTTTGATTTTTTTTTTTTTTTACCAGAATTGGACCAAGAAGATGAACTAGTTGCCAAGCGTATAACACGCATTCTAACAACAGATTTCCCCATGTACTTCGCGATCGTCACTCGCGTACGTCAAGAAAATCAAACAATTGGCTTTGAAGGTGGAATGCTCAGTTCCACAGTTGTCCCTCAAGTTCAAACCATTTTCCCTGAAGGAGCATTAACTAAGAAAATCCCTGTTGGCCTCCAGGTAGGTTTCTTTTTTGCTTTTATTATCATCATCATTAACAAGAAGATCAACAATGTATACAGACTAACATTGGCTGGGCTGACCCGCAATGCTGTGCGTTTCTTTGTATTGTCTCATCTCTGAAATGTGTCCACCCTATCATTTCTGTAATAGACAGTAAGGCCTCATTTGAGGAAGATTTAACTGCTATTTTTACCAGGTCAAGTGACTGTATAGTGGCTACCGTATTTGGTAATAATGTGAAGTCAGTACTACTAGTCAGCAATCATTCATCTGTTATACAGAGCACCAGCTGTTTACAACATGGTACCTATTTACATCTAGGAGGATTAATCCATTGAGAGTGGAATGTTTTGTTTTATTCCTGTAGACACAGGAGAACAGAAAAGGCAAGATATGAATCATTTAGTTTTGGATTGCTAGTTCACCATATCAATGGCTACTGCCACTGGTTCAAAGATGAAATAGATTTCTTTATAAACTATACATTGGTGAGACCATACATACAATATTATTCTACTCTATACAATCTTACTGTATTACAATGTGACTGTACAGTTTTACTGTATACTGATATGTCAATGATGTTACTGTATTGGACATGTCTCAGTCATGCCAGGAGGTGTACCAAACGATGAAATACTACTGAAGTTAAGCCTTCTTATACTCAGTATTATCTCACCTGTTGTATAATAAAGGAGGTAGTTAAGGCATCAACAGCATCTATGTTTGTTTTGTTATCACCTACAGAAATAATTAATCCATACCAACATAGATTTAACATTTTGAAATACTCATTTTTTATCATTTGCATATTTGAAATGAGATTTTAGAATCCCAACTGAAATTCTTTGGGCTGTTGGCTTTGTCCATTGTGTTTTTGTCTGCTACACAACATATCAATCAGTTTAGTCATCTACAATCATCTAAGAATGCTCTATATTTATTCACATACATCAACATCCATAAGTTGGGTATGAACGTGAAACTTTTATTTTACAAATGCAGCTTTTCAATACTCTCACCATTTAATATCCATCCCCAAATTCTGAAACTCTGTAGTTGTTGCTAACATGTTTTTATCATTAGCTACATTAGATAGAATGGGGCTACATAATAGTTCATAAGCCAGCTGGATGCTATATACATGAGTGCATTTTGGTCATGTTTGTACATAATTTTGTGTACCCAACCAGAGCCTGTATACACTTGAGTACATGCAGCTAAATAATGTCTATATATACCTGTGTGTGCCTGGCTTAGGTTTATATATACATGAGTTCACCAATCTGTTAAGTGGATATGCTCTTGTCTAGACAACAAAACTATAATAATTCTATATATGTGTCTGTCCATGTTAAGTCTATCATATATCTGCATGCAGTCAGCTAAATTTTGTACACACATAAGAGAATTTAGCTGTATCTGTATCTGAATTTCTTATTCACTAAAGTGGGTGCAATGCTGTGCATTGTGCTACACTATACTGCATATCTCACCAAGAACAACAGAAATTGTGTCAAAAATATGATGATGCCATGTTAAACCTTTCCTATAAAATCATTTATAGCATGTTTATGATTCTTTTAGTAATTTGTTTTTATTTTTATTACCTGCCCTCTTTTT
This sequence comes from Eledone cirrhosa, assembly GCA_964016885.1. Lineage (NCBI taxonomy): Eukaryota > Metazoa > Mollusca > Cephalopoda > Octopoda > Eledonidae > Eledone > Eledone cirrhosa. Next base: position 288,703,655 of record OZ024740.1, read on the forward strand.
TTAATTGGATAATTACTCATCTTACATACAACAATGTGAACCACGTTCACCTCATACACACATGTGCTTGTATACACATGTACATAAATACACTGGTACAGTTAAGTACTTACAAATACATACAATCACATACTGATACGTGCACACATATGCTTCCAAACCCTGTACCTATAAGTAGTAGAATTTAAGCAAAGACTAGATAAAAAGAGGAATGGTATTTAAAAAGATTGTTTTCTTCATTTTTCTAGCCCTCCATACAGAGGATGAGGCCAGTAAAACATTAACATTTCGCCATTGTCTTTTTATCTCACATTTTTATTAAAATATCTTCTCCCTATTTTTTTTAGCTTTTTTGTTGGGTTTTATATTTTTTTTTCAATAGTGTTTTTATAGCAAATTTTTTTCTTAGCATCTTGTGGCAACTTGAACATTTTAGATAATTTTCTTTAATAAAGATTATCTATAAATAAATGTATTTGTTTTTATTGTTTTTTTTTTGTGTGTGTGTGCCAGTGGGCTTTAGGAAATTGAATATTTAGCTTTCTATCAAGATTTCTACCAAACTTTTCTATCATCTTTGTTGTACCATTAGGCTCAGCCCATTGCTCCAGAACTTGTCGCCAAGATGCTCGGCAACCGCGTGGCTGTCAGTCCTATTGTTACAGTGGCACCACGCCGCCGTAAGTTCCACAAGCCTATAACCCTCACTATACCAGTTCCGAGGGCTGCACAGAAAGGGATGATAAATCAGTATGGTGGTGATGCACCAACTCTTCGTCTACTATGCAGTATTTCCGGTAAGCGTAAGTTGACATTTGCCTGCTTCTCTGATCTTTCCTGCATGAATTAACCAAATAATTTTTCCTTCCCAGCGCAGTTTTGCTTTTCTTTCTTTAAAATATCTTCAAAGGCAATAAAATTTCTGGCTTCACCATAACAGTGCCCTGACCTTAACATCCAACACTCCAAACTAATGGGAAGGGCTTTAAGTTAGGATTGTGTATAATAATAAGGGTGGGATGATGATACATTATTGGACAACTAGCTCATGCCTCAATTCAAATCTACTGGCATGTAATATTTTTATCTTTAACCAGGATACCCTAGTCTGAATTCTTTAGTTTATTGGGTGCAGTGAATAGATGCCTGGACAAGTGGGGGAAGAAGTTTATCACAATAGGAATCTGGCTACTGAGTTGCAGCTCATCTGTCTTCATCACAAGGATGAAGCCATTGGTCACTTGGAAGGTTGTCACCAAGGTGACTAAGGAGTCACATCTACCCCGGTTTTGATACCAAAGTGATCCTTCTCATAGACAGACTGCCAACTAAAGCTAATGAGCTTTGTCTTCATTTTTTCTTACACATTCTCCTGAATTCCTCTGTCCATTGACAGGATTTATTTTCCATCCTATAGGGCGTCTAAAATTCACCCTCTTCATCAAGCAAGCGTGTTGGTGTTGCTAGCTTAGTCACTGAATACCTGACCAAGTGACAGGTTATACTGGGTTACATGTTACCAGTAGTGCTCAAGAGCAACTTGACATTTGAACTGTACAATCCTAAATATTGCCAGTTTGGGGAAAATAGTACTGTAAACTGCAAGTTAAAACCAAATGTTCAGACTGTAGTAATAAAATTTAGTAAAAATGTTATATGTAATCAGTGCTTAATGGAATAATAGCTGTTGTGAATTGATTTTCAATTAATTTTGAAAATCAGTTTGGAAGGATTTAGTGAAATAACTTACTACAAGGTTAGTATTTGGAACATAACTTAAAAATAGTTCTTATATAAAATTAAGGTGGCAGGTTCTAATTTATAAGTGAACACTTTAAAATGAGAAATTTCATATGTTAAAATCAGAGCTGGTACCACAAGGGTTAAGCACTAAATATCTATAAATATTATCCTAGCTTGTCACTTTCTTCTGCTATTGCTTCTCTGCTGAATGCAGTGCTGTTTGGTGCACACTAACTACATCACTCTTACACACGTGTGTTTATATCACTGAAATTCACATCAACTATGTAGTTCACTGCAGTAGACATAAGACATACCACTTCAGTGCACAGAAAATATGTGCACCAGTTACCAATTGAAAACACATTGCACGCCATTATAATGGTTGAAATATTTGATATTATCTGATCATGATCTGATGTTCAATAACTGTTATATCTATGGAGGAAAAATTCTATGTAATGGTCCCATGAATAACATCTTTTTACTCACTGGTAGCACTTTTCAAGTCAGAATAGTTTCAGAAGGAATACTATAGCTTTGATTGGCTTCTGTGTGAAAATTTATTATTATAATTAAATACTGATAATGATGATGATGTTGCTTCAAAGATTGGGTCTCTGAAAATATTTATTTTAAAATATACATTATTGGTGATGAAATGCATTAGAATAATTTTAAAACATATTTTGCTGTGAAGTTCACCACGCAGATACTGGTTTGCATTAACTGTTGTATAGACAGCTCCTGTATCTCTGCATCAGTTAACCATAACAATTTCATGTAAGGTAACTGCAATCAATGATGCTTGTTTGCAGCCTACAATGTCAAGTCTTAACACATGTAGCTGAGTATCAGAGGAAGATGTGTCTAAAAAAAAAAAAGAAAGAAAGAGATAGTAGTGAGATAGACTGTTGAAGAGACATATATAACATTGTGGCATAGAGAATAGTAGTATTAAAGCTCTACTTTGGAAGTATAAATCTTCACTAAAGACTTCCTCTTTTAATTTGCATCTGACATATTCTTATCAACAATATCTGTTAATTCATCCAGCTTTTATTTAACTGTAGGATATGCCAAAATATGGAAAAGACACTGCAAGTGAGAGATGTCAGCTGCCTCAATCATATGTAGGATATGTATATAAAAATAGGACACCTGAAAACAACTCATGATTAAACTAAACATAGTTTAGTTAAGAAAGACACAAGAAAGATTTTGTTAATCTAAAGATTGAGAACTCTAAGCTGACATATAGTTTGGACAGCATCTTGCTGGATTAGCTGGGGACAGCCAACATCTTAGCATTATGTTGGACTAGCTGGGGACAGCCAGTATCATGTTGGACTAGCCAGGGACTTCAGCTCAAAACATAATATTGGACTAATTGTGGACTACCAGTGTCTCTTTGGATTAGCTAGGTACTGCTAGAATTTCTAGTATCATGTTGGACAAGGTGGGTACTAATATTATGTTAGACTGGGTGGTCTACTATAATCTGCTGCCAGATCTTTTATTTCAATTGTGGAGATATTTTAAAATGGAAGAAGTAAAAAAAAAAAAAAAATGTTTCACTGAATAGAAACTGTGAAATGGTTGCTTCACTTGGCATGGCGTTATGTCAACAGTTTTCAACTTGACCCATGTTGAAAAATGCCTTCCAAACTCTTGCTTGGCAAGAAAATCAGCAGTTGCTGAGAGCTTGGTATTAAATGACAAAAAAATCAGGTGAGACCTCAGGTAGGCCAGAGCATTCTTTTGGCAAGAGAATTCTTTGTCTTCGTAGTAGTATGTTTCTTTGTTTTAAGTTTTTGTTTTGTTTTTCTTACTGTTGTTGTTAAACATTTATTTTGGTTTGATTTTCTTTATTGGCACTGCATGAACTCTAAATGCAGCTTGTTGAGTTTATAATCCATCAACCCTGACCCCTTCTTCTAGGCAGCATCTATCTAGCATGGTATTCACTGGATATAGTTCAATGTGATATTTTAACCCTTCTCTATCCCAAATGTAAAATTGATGTAGGTAATAAGAAAATCTTCAAAAATCTGCAACAGAATTATGATATAATATATAATGTAATATATATATGTAGATTTATGTATATATATTCATTTATTAAATTAATGACTCTTACAGAACTAGTTGTGTTTCCATCTCTAAAAATTCATCTCATATGTTTATATGTACATGCATGTATATATGTGTGTATATATATAATGTATATATATATATATATATATATATATATATATATATATGTGTGTGTGTACATACATGCACACCTGTGTGTGTGAATAGAGAGAGAAAGCAAAAGAGATTGGAATAATTCCAATGAAAAAGTAGGAAAAGTTATGTTTTAGGAATTAATTCTTACTTGCATATTTACATAATAATTTTTCGAATTTTGGAGTAGTTTCTTTAAAAGAAAACTACATTGTTGTCATTTTTGTGATAACTCCAATATTTTGTCTTCGTCTTTGGTGTTCAGTTCAGGCACCTAACTTCAAAATGATTCAAGATGATGAAAAATTCAAAATAAATTTTCTCTAAAACATAAACCATGCTTCAGCCTCTACAGTGAGTCTATTGTTATCTGCAGCTATCAGCTTCTGTAAGGTGTCTAGTTGAGCAATATTACAGTTTACCCAAATGAATATAACTATTACTCTGTTGTGGGTTTGTGTATTCTGTGTGTTAGCTTTTTAATTTCTTTGAGTTACCTGCATTCAGATGGGCAAAGATATTTTTGGCACACCTATGCTTAACCCTTTTGTTACCAAATTAAAGACACTGCTTAAGATTTCCAAATAATTTTGAAAATCATCAAGAATTTGGAGGGATTTAATAATTTATTAATCTGCTGCTTGGAACATAACATAACAAAGGTTCCTACATTAAATTATGATGGAAGGTTTTTTTAGAAAAATATAAAACACTTCCATGATTTACTTCAAATATTCTGAGGAGACTGAAATCTTTTTTTTTTTACTTTGAAATAGTGAAGGGTTTTCTAGTGTTGTTTTATCTGTGGACTGTTTTCATCCCCTCTCTATCTACCTGTGTTGTATCATACATAACTGAACTACATTTTTGAAGAAATGTTCCACATATTTCTAATTTTCATCTAGAGGAATTTTTATTTAGCCCCAGGTCAACTCTGGTTGAGCAATCATATGATCAAAGACATTCAAGTTAGGACCAGCCTATTTTTTTTTTCACCCCTCTCTCTGACATTGAATGTATCTAGTACTACATTATCGAATGTGTTGTTCAAATGTTACAGTTTAATTTGAGGGAAATTTAACTATTATTCATAGAATGTTGAATGACCGCATAAAAGTTTCCTCATTTGCTCTGATGAAATTTTACAGCTAGTGCTTATATATTTAGTATAGTCATTTGAAAAGTTGCCCCCCTCCCCACAACAACTTGTGATTCTATGAAGTGTTAATTTTCCAGAAGAAATTGAGCACAAAAATTCTAGTTGTTAACAATAAAAGAGTGTAAATCAAGCATAACATGATGTATAGAGCTGAATTGTTAACACAACATAAACGTGTTGTGGGAATTCATTGCATAGAGAATACCTTATATCATTAAATTGGGGGCCTCACATTTTAGATTTTAGGGGTTAGGCAATAAACAAAGCATTAGTAGATTACACTCAGAGCCAAGATACCAATATTCCAGTCCCCAAACAAAAAAATGGTTGGATGATGAAGGAGACCTTGTGTATAACAAGATCAAGTTAACTCCACAGAAAGGCTTCCAAATCACATGCTTTGCTTTGTTAATTTTCACTACTTTATTAATTACTATTTATTATTGATTGATTTTTTTTTTTTTTACTTATTCTTGACAAATTTATTATAATTTAAATATTTTAAAAAAATTTGCTTAATTATTTCATACCAAACTAATTTGCTATCCTTTGTATTTGATACTACTGCATCCTTATTTATCATTTTCTATTTGATTCTTAAGGAACCTTATACTAAAAGGGTAAAATAAGGGCTAACGATTTGCCTGTCGTTAGTCTAAATTAGTTGCTTATTTATGTTTGGTTCATTCTAGGGTCTCATCTTTTCAGTTTTTCGATCTATTGATTTTTTTTAACTTTTTAACTTTTTTGAAATATGTTAAACATGTTATCTGCCAGGTACACTAAAGCAGAGTTATGTGCCTTGTTCAGGGTCATGCCAAAATAGCTGTAGTTCTAGTAGTAGTTGTAGCAGCAGCAGTAGTAGTTATAGAAGTAAGGTTTTAATTTATGGCCATATGATCAGTAATAAAACGATAGTCATTAGAATTGGTAGGCTAATGATTGTCTGTGTTGAGAAGAATTAAAGTGATGTACATTATATTATTGCCAAAGGGAGGATGAAAAATGTGAAAAATCAATGACAAAAAAATTAAAATAAAATAAACATTAGTTTCAACTTCATCCATACAGTCATATGGATCATATCAGTATTTTTTAATACCATGTGGTTGGTAGTCAGTAATCCAACATTGTAACCTCACAGTTTATTCCTATAGGGAGTGTGGGAAGCAAATTCTCCCTTGTCTTCTGTAGAACAAACTGTTCAGCATGCCTCTTCCATTTTAGCTGTTGTCTTCAGAATTTGTTGTTGTTATTTGTTAGACATTGTAGAACAGATGTAGGTTCCTGGTGAACCTGCCTGTGATTTCTATTCCCATGTCATTTTTACCTAGGTTGATAATATACCCTTGACGAAAGCAAAAATGTCACACCTTATGTCAATCCACTCATGTTGCTAATATGCCCTGAGCAACCTTAGCAAAGGCATGAATATTACAACAGCCCATATACTATTTCAGTCATAAAATCTCTCTGACTTTCATGCCAACAGCAGAAATTGCTATTTATATGTATGCAAATAGCTATTATAAGTAGGAAACTATTGGGAAAATTTAAATCTCTGGGTTTCTGGTATGTATATGTGTGTGTGTGTGTGTATATATATATATCACACACGCACTAAAGAAACTACAAATTTAAAATTTTGCATCAGTTGCCTACTTAATTTCTCTTCTTTTTCCCAGTGAAAAAATGACAAAATTTTAAATCATATTTTGAGGTGTATATATGAGGCTGTCTTATATATTTCAGAAATAATGAACTGCCAAATTTCTTAAGTATTATTATTACTTGACTGATGAAAAACATTGTTAGCCTCTTAACTTTGTCTTTTATTTTCATTTTACATTATATATATATATATATATATATATATATATATATTGTAAAACAAAACAATATTTCAAATGATTTAGCCACTTTTTACCATAAAAACACAGCTTCAGGTTATCTGAAAACTTGCCATTTTTAGGTATGTAGGTCAGTTGATAGCGGAATTAGTAGAGCATGAAATAAAACAAATTATGGTATTTGTTCGCATCTCTTTACATTCTCAGTTCAAATTCTACCCAGGCCGACTTCTTTTTACATCCTTCTGAGGTCAATAAAATAGAGATGTACTGGGCTTAATATAATATTCCTCAGTGTCACCACAGTACAATGACTGAAATCAGTCAGTTAGGCAGAAATGTTTTAAAGATGATTTAAACAATTTTATGTCAGTCTGTTATTGTTGACTTCATGTTTTTTGTATTTTGTGGGAAGGATTTGCTTTCAGTAAAACTGAACATATGAAACAGTTTGGTTTCTGCAAATTCATTCCCAGCTTAATCACAGGTACATATACTACAAAAACATGGTTGATGTCAGAAAAGGCATCTGGTCATAGAAAACTTATAATTATCACAAACGATTTGTAATAATTAAAAATATGAAATTTTTAAACACAAATAATGGAGCTAATATTTTTTTAATTGAATGACTGGGCAGCAAGAATACAACTTTTCCTTTTTACTCCAATATCATGATAGTGCTTCATTAATACAAGAACATTGAGCCAGTTCTCAACTATGAACATCAAACACATGTGACTTGTCTACCATACTTTGCTCTGAGTCTGAAATTTGAAGCACATAATGTGTGTGTGTGTGTGTATATATATATATTTGTGTGTGTGTATAGGCACATGGCTTAGTGGTTCGAGCATTGGCCTTGCAATCGAAAGGTTGTGAGTTCAATTCTCAGACTGGGTGATGTGTTGTTTCCTTGAGCAAGACACTTTATTTCACATTGCTCCAGTTTACTCAGCTGTAGAAATGAGATGATAGGGACTGGGGTCCCTATCGTTCCACTGCAAAGTGGTCGTGGGGGTGCCATGGCAAAAAAGGACCCAGCACTCACTGTAAATGAGGTTGGTGTTAGGAAGGGCATCCAGCTGTAGAAATCAGTTCCCGTCCCACCCTTGCAAGCAGGGAAAAGTGGACGTAAAATGAAATGATGATATACACACACACATTTATATTTATATATATATATATATATATATACATTGATGATGTCATACACAAAACAAATACACCAATTACAATACAGTTTCAGGGATTTATATATCCAAATCTGCCACTCATGCAAAACAGTATATGCACAGTCGTCTATCAGCTGGTTATAATATTTATGCCCATTAGATGCTTGCTTGTATAGCCAGTCAATGAAGAGTTGTGAATTAAAAGCACCAGTTAGTCTGATTATTTCAACCAAATTTTATATAAACACAGTTGCAAGTGAAGAGCAAACAATATTTACAAAAGGCAACATGCTACTGATGTTCTAAACATAATGAGTGTGTGATATATATACGAATACATGCGGTATATAAACTACCTATCTCCTATCTAACTTGGTGTTGTGCAGCATGTACTGACTATATATATCCTCTCCTCTGTACTATACATGACTATTTGTAGTCTTAGTTCTGTGATGGTGTAATTCCTGTCAAATCTACTACCACTGTCTTATTCTATTGAATCCCTTTGTATGTATGTATGTATGTATATTTGTGCATATACATTTATATATAATGCATATATATATATATATATATATATATGTTTGTTTATATATATACCTTATATGCATGTGTGTGGATGTGAGTTTATCTGCAATATTAGATGTGTGTGTGTGTGTGTGATTGTATAGACGTCTTTTTGTTAATTAAATATAGCTGTTGTCAGTATCATTGTTGTAGCTGTTGTTTCTGAATAGCTTGTGTTGTGCACATTGTTTGTTACAAGTTATTAGAAACAATTTTGACTATCTGGATTTTTTTTTTTTATATTCTATTTAACTAAAGAGTAATTTCAAAGTGATTTAACAAATTATATTAATTCTGTAAACATACATTGATTATGTTTATTAGTTAAGCTAATTCAATGAGTAATTCTTTTTTAAGGAGATTTTCATTTCAATGCAGATATCCCAATGTAGGGCTAGTTATCATGAAGCAAAGTAACTGTAAAGTTTACCATTTTTATTAAATGAGGTGAATGTCAGAACTAAAGAATGTCAAATAAAATGCCTTGTGGTATTTAATTACGGCTTTTACGTTCTGTGATTGAATCCCACCAAGGTCAGTTTTGCCAAAAGTCGATGAATAAAATAAAGTACCAGTCAAGTACTGGTGCCAATATAGTCGACTTTACCCATCACCTCAAATTTCTGGCTTTGTGCCTATGTTAGAAATTATTATAATTATTATTAATTAATTGAAAGAATGGAAAAAAAATCTATTTTCATTAAAAGTGGTTGATGTGTGATGTGAGTGACATTCAATGCGTTAACAATCCCTCAAGCTCTCCAACAACAAATGTGTATTTTCCTGTTATCTCTCTATCTTCTGAAAAATATAACAAACAATGGTAAACATTTAATTAATTATATTTTTGTTTTATATTCACATTTTTCTTTTTTTTTTCTTCAATTTCTGTGTGCTGTTATTTTAGGAGGAACAACCCCAGCTGTTTGGGAAGATATCACTGCCAGCACCCAACTTACATTTGTCAATGACTGTGTTTCATTCACAACAACTGTTTCAGCTAGGTAGGTTTTTCTCCTCATAACTGAGGGGTTTCTTTTGGTGTTGTTATGTGTGGTAGTTTTTATGTTTCTTTAGTAAAATATCTCTCTCTCTCTCTCTATCTATATATATGTATATGTATGTGTGTGTGTATGTATATATATTTAAAAATATATGTGTGTAAATATGGGTTATATCAAATAAGAATAATTATAATCAATTCGTTTGCAAGCAAACGGCCTCATTATGCTATGTTTTATTTTTGATGACTATCATCATCCGTTTGTTCAACAGTAGCATCAAGGAACAGCCAACATGTTTCTCTGTCATTTCCCTTCATCAGGATTGTGTACCTTTCTTCTACTCGATTGAACTGTTGAAAATATATAGTATTTTCTAAAATATACATTGGCTGATTAGCCTCATTTACACACCAAGCGGTTTTATGGCTGACCTTGCCGAAAATTAAAAACAAAATTAGAATTAAATTTGTTGGTCTAACATAGCAGATTACTTAAATATAAATATGGGTTTTATATCTAATAATAATAATAATATTCAATTTTTTTGCAAGCAAACAGCCTCATTATATGTATATATATATATATATAAGATCAAAAGATGGTTAAAGGAGTTCCATATATTTTATTATGCGCATTTCAAAAACAAACATCATCAAGCAATAATATTTGTGTTTTCATCAGATAAAACAGGAGAACATGATATGAAGGCTAAAAAACACTTGTTGATAGTGCAGTTTTAAATCAACATATCAACATATCATGTTCTCCTGTTTTATCTGATGAAAACACAAATATTATTGCTTGATGATGTTTGTTTTTGAAATGCGCATAATAAAATATATGGAACTCCTTTAACCATCTTTTGATCTTATATTATGCATACTCCAGTCCCACAAACTGTAGAGTGCTTCTTATCCGATATCTGCATTGCTTTATTGTACTACAATAAAACTCACCTCCTACATATATATATATATATAAAGAATCTTGCTAAACAAATTCAGAAATGAAATATATATATATATATCTTCATTGTACTGCATCATTTACTGTGTTGTTTGTCTTTTACTTTTCACATACATATCATCATCATCACATCTCATAGGTTTCTCAGGTGATTTAATTATAGGGCACCAGCCCAATCATGTTGTTGTTGTTGATGTTACAGCTCATATATATATACTCAATATGTCTGACTGAACACATACATGCTTTTTCTCACTCTCCTCTATCTTTCTCTTCTTTTGTTTCTCATTCTATCTTCTGGTGAAGGACTAGCATCCAAAACTTTAAGACTCTTTTCCTACCGTATCAAGCATTAACTAATATATATCTTCATTGTACTGCATCATTTGCTGTGTTGTTTGTCTTTTACTTTTCACATACATATCATCATCATTACATCTCATAGGTTTCTCAGGTGATTTAATTATAAGGGCACCAGCCCAATCATGTTTCGGGAAGCATGGCAGTTTTGAAGGATGCAGTGTCCCAACAGCTAACAACTTGTTGTCCAACCCAGGAATCAAAGCCACAACTTTATGATCATGAGTCAACACCCTAACCACTAAACCACACATCTTCAATGTCATTTTATTAGTCAGTGTTTATTTTAAAAAATCTTATGTCTTGCAATTTTTTTCCCCCTGTGAAAAATATGGGTGTACTGAGTTTTATGTTCACCTTAGCATGTTGCTTGGGTTGGACAGGTCTTTCCACTACAGCCACCCTCCACTTATAGTGTTCCTTCGTCATCTTATTAATGCCTACATTATTTTATGCAACTAATCCTTTGTGTGCACTTCAATTTCTCCTGTGCACCTGCAGCAAAATGTGTGTGTATGCACATTTACACAGCTTAGAAGGAACAGTGGTGGCAGTTAGTATGGTATTGGCTGGAGCTGATGTTAGCTATTATTAAAGGCAATCCAGTCATGATAATCCTGTCTTTTTCCTATGTGTAGGAAATCTAGGACCACATGATGCAACATGTCCTTTTTTTAAGATGATTAAGTGTGATTTGAGGGATATTTGGCTGTTGTTTTAGCATGTTGAGGGACCATATAGAGACTCTCTTGATGGTTTGTTTTGAGTGATTTTTCAATGGTGCGTGGTGTTTAGTGGTTGTTGCTGTTGTTTATCTTCAAGTCAGCCTAGAACTACATTGTTCAGTATGTTTTCCCTTTCTTAAAACAGTAGTGAATAGAGTAAATTTGGCTTTTATTTCTAGTAGGTCAAGAAAAGTAGTAGGCTCTTTCTTATTGAATCAGCTCAGTATAGAGTATGGAGCTAGTGTTACCATTGAAGCTGCTGATATTTTACTGTTTGTTACTGTGGTGTAAGATAGTATCATTTGGGGCAAGGATCTCAAACACACAGACTGCAGACTACATGTGGTTCACAAACTACTTTTCTATTGCCAGTAGCAGAACATTTGAAACGGAAAATTTGTACCCCTACATTTTTTACTAATTTATATATCCCACTAACTATCATATATGTATTCATTTTAATGAAAAATAAATAAATAGCAACCTATCAGCTGTATTGCAGATTAGCATTATACTCGTGGAAATCACCCTGCCCACCCATCTCACTTTTGACCCACTGTGCCTCTCCCCCAGGATGTACTGGCTCTTTTGAGTCCTTAACTTTGAGAGCCCTGATTTAAGGACAGCTTAAGTTATCAGAAGCAATCTTTCAAAGAATGTGACAGCCTGTAGTTTTAGTCATTGTCAGGATTTTGTGTGGAAAAAGTAGTAGTGTTTTTGTGGGTTGAAGTGGTGGTGGTGTTCTGATGTGTTATAGTGGTAGTGTTTTGGAGTGTTGTAGCGGTGGTTGTGTTCTGATGTGTTGTAGTGGTGGTAGTGTTCTGATGTGTTGTAGTGGTTGTACTGTTCTGTTGTGTTTTAGTGGTAGTGTTTTGGAATGTTTTAGTGGTGGTAGTGTTTTGGAGTGTAGTTGTGGTGGTAGTGTTTTTGTGTGTAATGGTGGTGGTTGTGTTCTGAAATGTTATAGTGGTAGCATTTTCGAGTGTAGTGGTAGTGTTCTGTAATGTAGTAGCGGTGGTTGTGTTCTGGGGTTTTGTAGTGGTAGTTGTAGTATTTTGAGGTATTGTAGTAGTAGTATTTTCTGTGAATATTATAGTAGTAGTAGTGTTCTAAGAGTGTTGTAATAGTGTTCTAGGGTTGATATCATAGTCTTGTTCAGATAGTGATGTAGCAATGTTCTTTGGTGGAAGATGATGATGGTGTAATAAGGTTCTGGAGTTGTTGTAGTGGTCAATACACACTGTAAAATGGTTGGTTATAGTTAGGGCATCCAGTCATAGAAAACTTACCAAACAAAGGGTTGAGAAGTCTCTTCAGTCTCGTGAAAGACATGACAACCTCCTTAGTGCTGGTGCCATGATAAAATGCATCCAGTAAAGTTTGTAGAGTGCAAGAACGACATATCTAAGAGGTCAGTAGCACCAATTAAGTACCATCTTGGTTTGAGACAACCCATCCAAACAGATATTAAAGGATTATGATGATGATGATGGGGGATTAAATTAATCTTTATCTCCACCTCCACTACCACCACCAGTAGCTCCCTCTGGCCAAAACTCAGTCTATCCTTATTTGATCATTCAGGTTCTGGTTGATGGATTGTCAAAATGTGAATGAAGCAAGTCGAATGGCCACCGAACTCTACCAAGAAGCAGTGGTTGTACCATTCATGGCCAAGTTTGTCATATTTGCCAAGCGGCACGCTCCTGAAGAGGGGAAACTACGTATGTTTTGTATGACCGATGACAAGATCGATAAAACTCTAGAAAAACAAGAAAAGTTCACTGAAGTTGCTCGGAGCCGAGATGTTGAAGTGAGTTGTCATTCCAATTTTTGTGAATACATATATATATATCATTATGGCATTGACAATCAATTGATTTTGATGATAATAATGATAATAATGATGATAATAATTCTGTTCTAGGTACTACAAGGACGACCACAATATGTGGAGATGGCTGGCAATTTAATACCTGTCACCAAATCTGGTGACCAGCTCTACGTCCATTTCCGAGCATTCCGAGAAAACCGCCTTCCCTGTACGGTGAAGGTACGTGATCTAGACCAAGAGGCGGCTGCCCGTGTGGCTTTCATGAAAGAACCGAAAGTAGCTCGGGGTGAGGCTCCTCAATCTCCCATCTGTAACCTCAACATTGTACTACCTGATGTATCCAAGGTAAGACTCTAATTTAGCTTTCTCTTCATTTATCTATCTGTACACACACACACACACACACACCCTCTCTCTCTCTCATACACACATACTCAAGTGTATATGTTTCCCTGTATATTAGCAAATGAATTTTCTTTGCAATACCAATAGAATATAGAAAGTTCTGGGGATAAAATTAATGCTTTCATTTCAATCCAATTACTATTATTAAGAACTCAGGGCAATAGATTAGCAGAATCATTAAAGCATTGGACAAATTGCCTTATAACTTTGTTTGTTTTTTTCTAGTTCTCTACATTCTGAGTTCAAATCTCTCATAGTTCAACCTTGCCTTTCATTCTTCTGGAGTTGATAAAGTACCAGTCGAGTACTGGAATCTGTTTAATTAACTTTCTCCTCCCCAAAATTGCTAGCCTTTTGCCCAAATAAGAAACTATCGTTATATAATTGATATGTAATGTGATATTATATGCAATAACAATTTTTAAACCTCTCCAACACGATACACATATATATATATATATATATATATATATATATAGCTGTAGTATTTGTTCTGGTTTTCTGTCTTAAGTTCAAATTCTGCTGAAGTCAACCTTTCATTCTTCTAGGGTAGATAAAGTACCAGTCAAGTACTAGGGTCGATTTTAAAAAATTGCTAGCTGTGTGCCTAAATTAGAAGCCATTATTATGACTATTATTTTTGTGTAGTATATAACTTATTTTATAGTAGAAATATTTCTTTCTCAATTTCAGACCGATTCAATGGAAATCACTTCAGAGGAAGCTCTTGAAGTTCGAAAACGGCACAGTCTTCTTAGAGAACACGGAATTGGTAAGGATGGTCGGATTTTACTTGTTCTATTTTAAGTCTTTGCAAATATATTTGTATACCTTAGATTCAGTTGTAATGAGACTATTAGTGTGTGACCGAATACATGCAAGTTGCTTGTACCTGAACACATAAAGCTGATTGTTAGCATGAAACTAATCACATGTGGAGATTGGTAGCATAAAGCTAAACACATGGAAGTGACCTATAGTGTGTAACTTAATACCTATATGTGACTGCTGTCAGAGAGCTAAACACCTGTATGTGGTTGCTACCACATAGCTAAACATCTATAGATGGCTGCTAATGAAGCTAAACCCCTATGGGTGACTGCTAGAGTGCAACAAACATCTATATGCAGCTGCCACTGTGTAACAAAATACTTAGAGGTGGCTAAAATCATGTAGCTAAGTACTTACAGGTGGCTACTCCCATGTAACTAAACGTCTCCAAGGGGTTGCTTTAATTTTGCTAAACACCTGGTGGTGGCTACTATTATGTAGCTAAACATTATACATGTGTCTGTTACTACGTAACTAAATACTAAGAATGTGGAACTAAAAACCTACTGGTGGATGTGTATTTACTGATTTATATTTTCTTATTTCCAGTTCTCCAAGATACCATCAGTCGAGCCCAGATGAAAATAGTGGACGTTGCCGACACACTACAAGGTGACTGGGTGATGCTGGCTCAACAGCTAGACATCACAATGTCAGAGATCAACAAGATCAAAACAGACTACAACACAGTTAATGATCAGGCTTTGGCTATGCTACATCTCTGGGTGGAGAAGAATGGCGAAAAAGCATCAGGTAAGAACTTAGCTGTATTGCAACTTCTTGTTGTTATTACTAGTTTTGTTGTGTTGCCTCTGTCAGTTCTACTTGATGAGTGGATAATATGGTCCTTTGGTAGTTAAATGAATACTTAGGAGCAAGACACAATGTGACTGTAAAAGTTATATTTTGGTCCAGACTGTGTCAAGCCATTAATACAGTTGAACTCTGCTGTTACTGCATGTTACTTACATAGTAGATCCATGATGGGTAGAAGGAGTTGGTAACTCAGGCCAGATTTGTTATTGCGAAACCTTCAATAAGTCCTTTTCAAGCACACATAAAGCATATATTTAGCTGGTTGAACATTTGTGTGTAAACTGCAGCCACAAATCTAATTATCCAGATATTTTACACTCCCTATCTGGATTATGACCACAAAGAACAATACAATATGTAATGGCTTATTGAACCAGCAAGAATGGTCAGTTGACTTGCTTATTAACAGTAAAAAATGCAAATCTTCCCCCAAACCAACTTTTACAATCTTAAAATGAACAACAAAATTTTTTTTAAAAAGTCAATTTAGAAACTTGTTTATAAAAAAGAGAGTGGGGAACCACTATGTCTAGAATTTCAGCCAAACAATAAAAAATGTTGGGTGTTGTTTAACCCCAGATCAACCCTGCTTGAACAGATTTATTCTCAAAAGTATTTTAGCTATAAACTTCTCATTTTTTTATCTATGTAGAACATTGTTCAACATATTCTTCATTTTTCAAAGGCAATAGGGTGTGATTTAAGTGAGATTTGGCTGTTATTTCTAACATTTTGAGCAACTCTGCAGATGTTCCTTTGTTGTGATGACTAGGTTTGAAAATTGGTGAGATGGTATAGTGTCTCAAATCAGCATTGATTGAGCAGATGTGATTAAAGGTGTTTTAGCAATGACCATGCTGTGTTTTATTTCAGACATAGTATATCCCCAACTACATTATTTAATATGTTGGTTCTTTTTTTAACATGGTAGGATGTTGGAAATTTAGCTGTTATTTCTAGCAGTTTGAGTTACCATGTAGTGGCTCACTCATTGATTCAGCATATTTTAATTTGTATTGACATATTTGGGGGATTCTTTAGTTTTGTGTAGTTAATGTTGTAATTAGTGAAGCCAAACATTAAATGTTGTAAATTTTACATTTTGAATATGATGTTGATAGTTTTACCAGCTGCATTTTTTTCTGTGTGTTCTGTTGCAGGTAATGCATTAGAAAAGGCATTGATACGTATCAGCCGTGAAGACGTGGTCAAGAAATGCATGTACGATGTTGTAACAGTTGAGGATGAAGTAGATATGGCAGCCGGGAGAGTTGCCATGGATCAATCAGGTAAGTGACTTCAAATTACATTGACATGTGTTGACTCAGTCGCACTTATGCTACTACCACCACCATGATTCCTGTTGCAACTATCACCATTAACCCTTTCATTATCATATTTCTAATGAATTAATGATATATTTAGAGGGAATTATTAAAATTATTAAGTATTTCATTATTAAGATGGAGGCACTCTGTCGGTTACGACGACGTGCGTTCCAGTTGATCCGATCAACAGAACAGCCTGCTTGTGAAATTAACGTTCAAGTGGCTGAGCATTCCTCAGCCATCCTTTACGTAGTTCTCAGGGAGAGTCAGTGTGACACCGTGTGTGTCAAGGCTGGTCCTTCGAACTACTGGTACAACTCAGTTTTGCCAGCTGAGTGTAGTGGAGCAACATGAAATAAAATGTCTTGCTCAAGCATACAACATGCTGCTGGGAATCAAACTTATGACCTTATGATTGTGAGCTGAATACCATAATCACAAAGCCATGCACCTTCACTATTAAGATAGTATTAGTAAAATACCTTAATAAAAGGTTCCTATATAAAATTCTTAATTTATATAGGAACCCTTTAAAATGAGTGGGAGTGTTTCATAGAACCAAAAACTGTTTGGACAAGTTGGTAGCAAAAGGGTTAATACTAATACTACAACTAGATTGCTATTGCTACTATTAGATGACTACTACTAAATTAATTTTACTTCTGCTACCACTATAAATACAATACAGTTTCCCATACATTGTTTCACATAGAGAAAAGGCTGTACATCATCCAAATCAAGTAAATATGGTTATATCTACCATCTTTATTCTTATCAGCAATGTAACTATAACATAACTGCTCATGTTGTCTGCACACTGTCCAATATTTATTTGAACATATTCTAAGGTCAGATATTATACACTTGACTACTGGACACCATGTCCATTCTTCTCATCAGTGAAATTGTTCAACAGACCTGCTGATGTAGTCCATACACTGTTCAGTGACTTTTGGCCATCCCCTGAACATGTTCTACACTTGGCAATAGGACATCTAGATGTTGTTATTTACCTGGTAATCTCTATTGTACACCTGCTCCTGTTGATGTATGGTAGATGTGATCAAAACATCATAGCTTTCTCCATTTGACAGAATAGTGGTGGTGGAGGGACTGTTTGTATACAGGTGTGGCAGGAATGCAGTGTTGTAGTCTGGACAGTTTGGAGTACAGATGTGATGGGGATAGTGTTTACAGTCAGTACAGTTGTAAAATAGAAATGCAATGTGATTGTCAGATCCATTGAGATAAGAGATACAGTGTAACACTTGAGCTATAAGGTTAATAGATGGTGTTAATGCAGTTTACATACAATTTAGAGTTAGTGAATTAGATAGTTGCTGAGTAGAAATATTTTTTGGTGGGTAATTATGGGTTTGTATTGAGTGAAGTTAGGATTATTACAATAAGGATAATAATTTGACTTCAGTCATTAAAATGTTTATGATTTTGTTGATGGTGAGGATGATGTTAATTTTATTATCATTGCTTGAACACATTTTGCAGGCTTCGATACTTTCAAGGAAGAAGTGGGTATATCTCGGGATTCTTCAATGAAAAGAGGCATTTCATTAGATGTCTCATATGACGAACAAGACATGATCAAGGTGAGTACATCTAACTTTCTTTTGACACAGTTATGTTAAGATGGTGATACTTGCTTTTTACACCTTACAGAAATATGTTTTATCTTTGGTATTTGAAGATTTACAAAAAATGACCTCTCAAAATGATATCTTGATTTGATAGTGTACATTATTATGGTTCAAATTTTACTGTTAGTGGTTAAAGTGGGGACCACCCACACCACCAAGTTTTGAGCTTTTTTTTTTTAATTTGAAAGATCATATGGTGTTTAGATCAAAACTGTCCCAGTGGCTTTCATTCAAGCATAGTATATCTAGGACTACATTATTTAATGTGACTTATTTGCAAAATGATTGCTACTTTGTAGTAGGTTAACAAATGACTATGTAGAAGACCTCTGACCATGCCTACAGATTGGACTCAGCACTGTAAACTAACAAAACACTTTCAATTTTACATTGATCAAGCATTTTTTCATTTGCTAGTCATAAGAAAACAAACAGCCAAGAGAGGTTCGACCCCAGGATCTCGGTTCAGGGCCAGTGGCTTTGGTATGTTAACCACTTCAGATATCTAGATGTTATCATCACTGAAAATAGGTCAAAGCAGGAAATTCTCTCAAGCTGCTCAAGCATCAGCAACATTAGGAAGGTTAAGACTAATATGATGAGGCAAGAACACCAGTCTCAGAACTAAACTGAAACTTACATGTGCTCTAGTACTTTCCTTATTATATATTTGCAAGACTTGGGCACTCACAGCAAAATTACAAAGGAAAATAATTGACATCTGAAATGAGATTTTACAGAAAAATCAAAGGTATTTCCTATATGGAACATATATGCAACAAAAGTATTTACACAGCATTCAAGTAACATGTGGGCAACAATAAAGACCTGCTAACCACTGTAAAGAAAATAAAAATGAGATGGGGGTGATCACAAAACAAGATCTGATAGATTAATCAAGACCATATTCCAAGGAACAGTTCAGAAAAAAAGAAAGCAAGGACATCTGAAAAAGAAAAGGGTAGTTAACATTAAGGAATAGATCAATGAGGTCTTTGCAATAACCCAATGAATGAAGGGAAGTGAAACACTGCCCCATCCTGGAGGTCAAGGGAAAAGTGAAGTCATAAGAAAAGCGCAGGAACCATTTTAAGGCACTTTTTCAAGTGATATATGAAAATGAAACAGTGTAACACATTTACAACTCAGTATACAATGTTATGTAATGTTTTACCTGTCACCTTCCTCTTGTATTTATGATATTCCACAGATTAATTTCTTTTATCTCACTGGAGTTTTTTTATGTAGTCTTCAGTTTAAGAATTAGTGTTGTAGCTATCCTGTAACATCTCAGTCACAACTGTACTTTCACCTCTATATTAGTGTTGTAGCTTTCTTGTAACATCTCAGTCACAACTGTGCCCTCACCTCTATGTTAGTGTTGTAGTTCTCTTGTAATAGTCACATATGCCTCCACCTCTATATTATTAATGCAATTGTTGTGTCATAGATTTCAGTCATAGCCACCCTTTCACCACTATATTAGTGTTGTAGCTGTTTTCAAAAAAGTCTTAGCTTTGTGTGTCACTTGGCCTGTTATCGTAAAACGTTTTCACTTGATAACAGATTCATGTTAACCTCTCACTTAATAACCCTATTTGGGTCAGTGACTTGAGAAGCTTGGTTAGACTGCAGTCACCTGAGTATCACATCACATCACATTTCTTTATAAATATTATTGCTTCTGATCTCACATATGCTCACCTGAAGCTCTACAAATGTTAGTGTGCAAGCCCCAACACTCTGCACAGTGGCAACAATAGCAGCACTAAACAAATGTTGCTGACATATGTAAAGTTGGTGCAACTGTTGCTTTGTGTATTGCAGATGAAGAAATCACCCGAATCTAAACCCCTGCATAGTAAAATAACGGTGAGTACTGCAATGTTTAGGGTAAAGAATTTTATTCTAGTGTTTCAAATGTTAGCCCCCATGATAACAGATGATAGGCATAGTCCATTAATTATTGTGCCAGAAATATTGGTTTCTAGTTTCAGAATCCAGTCAAAATTGGAGTTAATTCAACCAAACTGATTATAGATATTTAAAACTTGATGAATCCCTTTGCTTTAATGTTGAAATGAGATCCAAAATTCACATTTTTATGCTCTCCCTCTACTGTCATTGCCTCCAAACTTCAGCAGAAATTGTGTGTTCAGCGAATTTTATCTAATATACTTTGTATTTTCCATTGAATTCTTATTGTGTATTTCTTGTTGGTGAAACTTCAATATTTGATTGTTTCCTATTGCAGGAATCTGAGTCTGCAGAGGAATGGGGCAGTGATGCTGACACCGAAAGACACCGGATAGCTAAAGGTAGATAGGTGTTTAAGTCTTTTCTTTAATCACTCTAATCCCTAATATTGTTGCATGTTGATATAAATGTAAATTATTCCAACCAAATTATGTCTGTTACATGTTAAAAGCACTCTTCTCTTAAATCAACTTTCTCTCTCTCTGGCATGGTTCTGTTATTGTCCTTGTTAGATTTATATATAATTATTATTACTATTATTATTTATTTATTATAATTATAATTATTATTATAATTAATTATTACTATTATTATTATTATTATTATCGTTGTTGTTATTATCACCACTGTTGTTTCTTATTATTAGTGTTTCTGTATTGATTTTAAAATCAAAATAGCTGTGCCACGGGAAAGGGTCTCAAACTGTTTTGGTACTTTTCATTTTTCTTCCTTTAATCAAAGCCATTTTGCAGAATACCTTATTACTTATTAATGTGTTGGGGGACGGTTTCTCTTGCAAATTAATAATCAAGTGTGTTAAATAAATAAACTGGTATATTGAATAGTTAAAAACGGGTGTATAGTTATTAAATACTTCTTTATACTGTAATGCTCACAATTTTACTTAAATTAGTTTCTAACATCTGGTGTCCACTGAATTAGTTTTCAATTTAGTTAAATCATTTTTACTTCACATGCCAACCATTTCAACATTTAACTGTTTATGGAAATGCTAACAGAAAGTAAAATACGTGAACTTTGTCTTTGAATGTCTTTGAATGTGTAATGTAGCACAAGCACCACAAGTATTGGTTGTCAGTTTATAAGCATCATCATAAAGCAGGAGATATATGTTATGTCGCTTTTCTCTATATTTTTTTTTTCATTGAATGTACAATATTCCACTCTCACTGTAGGTTTATAGAACTCTCTCTCTCTCTCCCACCTTCTCTCTCTCTCTCTCTCTCTCTCTCTTTCTCTCTCTCTTTCTCTCTCTCTCTCTCTCTCTCTCAAGGCAATAATGTTTTGTAGTTGCCTTACAATCAAAACAGTTGAACAATGTTTTGTAAAAATGAAGACTGGAAGTTCAATCAATTAAGAAATAGGAATAATGTTGTGAAAAAAACTACTGTCAGTAAACTAGGGGAGTGATGAGATGAGGGAACACCACACATAAAGTATTGTACCCAAATGGTAGTTTGGAGAGTTTTACTCCTGTCATTGAGAATTCTAAAACAAAAGTCATTTCTATAGGAAGCTATGGTTATAATCACTTCTCTAAATTTCTCTGCTAACTATAAATATGAATTTATTATATAAAATAACTGTTGGAATATTTGTTAGACAGATGTCAAGGTCAAATTATAATCAGGCATTCACAGTATTATCAAGACATATACTATTGCTATCTGTTTCACATTGTCTTCACTATTTAAATATGAGGATTTCTATCATTTTAAGCATATTGTTATGACCATGCTCTTCCAGTTTGCCATATTATAAGGTTCAGCACTGGTTGCTGGTTAATTCTAGTTCACTAAATTAATATAAATTGATATCTAGCAGGCATTTTCTAGTAAAACAATTATTTATAATTATTATATAAACATAATTTGCATAAAAATAAAAAAAGAGTGGGAGAAGATGCCACAAGGGCACTGGAATTTCCTTTTAATAATTTTTGAGGCAAGCCAACATACAGCATTGCCACAGATGATTGTTTATTAACTCTTTTGATAGCAAACCACTTAAAACTGCACCTGATACTTTGATACAAAACTATTTATTTTAAAGTGTTTATATTTATCTAAAAACTTTCCATCATAAGAAACTTTATGTTCCAAACATCAATTTAATAATGATTGAGTTAGTTATATTACTAATTTCCTCCAAATTTTTGGTTATTTTCAAAAGGATTTGAAAATTATATGCAGTCTTTCATTTAAAATATGATAATCAAAGTGTTAATGAGGGCGACGTTTTAGAAACTAGTTGATTAATAATCTGCAAAATTAAATGTTTAGACTAATAATTCAGTTGATTTAGTGCTGCAACAGATGAAAATTAATAACTTTACTTCCTGTTTTGTCCTTGTTGTAAAGAACTAAGGAATACAGAGATGTAGAGAATCATCATCATTGTTTTAACGTCCATTGTCCTTGCCAGCAATGGGTTAGACGGGTCTACATAGACCAAGTCAGTACTGAAGCGGTGCCACTGATCTCCCAGACAGGTCAGGGATCTGTGTCTCACGTTCCACCGAGTGCATAAGAGGGGTTGTCATGTCTGTGACACAACTGAGGGTCCTCTTGCATTTAATGAGTATTTTCAGCATTAGAAGAATGGATTTTTTTTTTTTTTTTTTTTTTTTTTTTTTTTTTGGTCTTCTCTCCAAATTGATCAAAAATATCACTGGATATACTACTAAATATTTCTTCTAATATCAACTCTTTTTGGTTATGAAGTAAGCCCCTGTCAGTTATGGTTTTTGTCTTCTTTACATACTTATATATAGTTGATGGGTTTTATTTTTGACTTTTATACATAGTTTTATATAGTTGTGGAAATACTGTACATTTAATAAATAAGAATATGCAGAAGTGTTTGTCTAAAAACAGTCACTTATATTTAAGTAATACAAGTCTCAAGTAGAGACAGACACATGATATTTCTGGTTTTAAAGAATAACAAAGGACAAGAGAATAACAAAAAACATTTTTATTTTTGTTGAAACAAGCGCGTACACACACAAACACACATACATTGATGATGACTACATTGGTTATTGACTAAAATCTATTGCTGAAATGCAAAAATTCTACATGTGTGTATGTTACTGTAATGTAAACCTGGTATTACCAAACTATGGACATAAAATTTGTCCAAACATAATTACATTTTCATTTATATTTTTTATCATCATTATTATTATCATTATCTGATCAAGAATCATTTCATTTTGGTTCTTGAAGATTGGTATTGTATTTCTATTTTTATTTTCTCAAAAAGAGAACAAAAAACTTGAAATTCTACTGAAAACTGAATTAATTTCCATATTTTTATCATCTGATTGATTTGATTTCAGTGCAGGGAGAAAAATGTTAATACTGTTAAATTGTCTGCTAAGATTTATATTGTATTGTCTGACTACTTTGGCGCAATGTTAATTCTAACAACTAAAATAAAGGGCAAACCCCAAATATCATTGCTTCCTTACTGTAATTATCGCAGCACCTTCCCAGCCAGCAGCAATGGACCACGAAGAAGTCGTATTGATTAAGCATGTGGACAGTAGACGTCCAGAGGCTGCACCTATTGCTGAATCTAATACTGATGACTCTGATCACAAAAAAAAAGCCTTCATTGAATTTGCTAAACAAATGGATGAACTAAGCGACATGGAAGAAACCATTAAACCAGTTGCCACTTCTGAACAAGGTACTAACTAGCTGCATGCTAGCCTCTTCCCGATTTACACTTCAAGCCACATGCTGCTCTTATGCTCCAATTAATCTTTATGCTGCTTCTGAAAATTTCAAAATGCATAACAAGGCTGCTGCAAATATAAACTTTTTTACTTATACTTGCAATATAAGAATAGCTTTATGGCTATTTCAAAATTTTAACTCTTTCTTTTTTTTAACCCCTCTTTTTTTTTTTTTTACACTTGACTAATTGTCAGTAAATTAAGATCAATTAATAGCATTAATCAATTCTTTCACTTTTTACCTCTGTGCTGATATGGCTTTGCAATTTTTTATACTTTAGCTCCCGCCTTTATCTCTACATAAACAAGAAAGCATGTAAAGAAAAAAAAATAACACTGAACCACATTAATATTTCTTTCATTAAACATGTCTCACTAACAGCATTAATTGACTTACATATATGTACATAAACATTTTTTTCTCACTCAATCCTGCGACAATTTCAAATTCATTTAGAATTAGAATTTTGGTAATTATCTCCTTCCCCTTGATTTCTGCATGAAATTTCCCCGTCTTTTACCTGTATTTTTTTTCTTTGTTGATATATATATATATATATGTATATATCATTTACCTTTCTAGTAGTGGTATACTTCATTTATAATGGAAGTGAATATGAAAACATACAATTTACTATTACATTGCGTGTATTAGTTGGAGACTAGTTAAAAATTTAGCTCAAGTTTTAATCTAAGAAAATATTTTTGTGCAATAGCCTCACAAAATCACATCTCACCTAATTTCACTGAACAGTTTCTTATTTAGAAAAAAATAATATTCCAATATTTCTCCTGTATCTAAATTATGGGTTAGATTGTTATGTAAATTTAGAAATTTGTGTGAATTCGAGCAATAGAATTATTTTACAACTGAATACTCAATTGCTTTGTCTAATATCATTCATAGCCAAGTCAAAACTTAAAACTATGTAACTTAATAGCTTAACATAATTATCCTTTAATATTCATAATGTAAATAACAATACAGAGGAAAAAAGCTGTAAAAAAAGGGTGAAAATTATTAGTAAAATAAGATAATTTTATGTGCCTCAACCTTCATTCACAACTCCTCTCATGTCTTTGAAGGAGGGTTATGTGTGAAACATAAGAACTCAACTGTTATGTCCTCAAAGGAGAGCTGTGTCTAAAACATCAGAACTCACCTCTCATTTCTTTAAAGAAGAACCCTGCTAGAAACATGAAAATTCACCTCTCCTTATAGCACACAAACATTTTATTTTACAAATTTTATGAATAATTAATAATGTTAGATATATTAACATATTCATAAAAAGTGGTGTGTCTTCTCTGATGTTCAATAATATAAAGTGCTAGCTCTATTGATGCAGTCATAAATATGATAGAATGATGAGACTAAAAAAAACTGGGATTCTCCTAAAGTCACAATACAACAATTAGTGACTTGAATAAATATTATTTGAATGTTAACATTATGGCAAGATGTAACTAACAAAACAGTGATCAATAGAGAATATCTTCAGTCAGTGTCCCATCTCAGTTCACAGTATTCACAGGTTCAGGTCCTGATGCAATACAATTCAACAGTCACCCTGAATAGTATTAAAGTTACTGGCAATAATAAGGTATTCACTGTGATTGGTAGTTTGTTAATCTAAGTAACCAAAGATCAAAGTAAAACTCTTTTGGATCAGTGTATATAAAGCAGCTTAAACAAGCACAATTCTTGAAGAAGCAGAGTTCTTGAACATTCAACTACCATTCTACCTTGGACTCCTTAAGCATTTAAGGGGTGGTAGTTCTGATGCCATAATTCTATATTCGACTTTATAATTTCCTCTTTTTTTCTGTGCTTAGTTAGTTTTATTTTATTAATGAAATAATTATAGAAACATTTACAAACTCTATAGATACACAGACACAGCTATTCATATTTATTGAATTTTCAACACACATGCCTGATGCTTAAGATAAAACCATGGCTGTATCTTTACAATGGAAGATAATGGTTTGCAAGAAAGCAATTGACCAGTGTATGTTGATGATAATTAATAGCTGGCTCACTGACCGTTTAAAGGACCATATGGGTCATTTCAAGAGATTTTAAGTAAACTAAAAATATTTCAATTTAAAATCAACAGATTTATAAAAAATGTTGAATCCAACATCCATAGCCATTGAAGACAATATATACATTTCTCAATTTTTTTTATTTCCCTAACTACAAGAAAGAAATGTTAAACAAATCTAAAACATGAAAAAAAATGGTTTGATAAATATGTAAGGGTTAACTACTTAAAAGTTATGGTGTTTCTTTGGTATCTTTTGCGATTTTAGTTACTCTCTTAATCTTACATATGAACATATGCATGCCAACACATACACACACTGTCATAAATCAATATATTTTTAGATTTTTTTTTAATGTTTAAAACATCTTTATGCTTAAAACGAACTTAATTTTGCTCTAGAATAAATATTGGTATTCTGATTCCAAACTTTCTAGTGACTCACATGACTTGAAAACTCTTGAAAAATGTGAATGAATTTGTTTTAAGCATAGAAGTATGATTTCATATATAGATTTATATGGTTGTCCTGCTGTATGGCATTCTCTCTGATTTCTTCCACACACACAACATACATGTGTATAATAAGCATATAACTGGATATTAGTGAAAGAATACTGTCATTCAGTTGGAGAACTTCAAATAATAAAATAATGTAGAGGTGTGTGGTATTTTTGCATGGTCAGAGCTGATAAAGCTGACCTATGATAAAAAAAAAACTATGATCTATGACTATTCCATTTGTATTTCAAGAAGATTTTGTTTCACAATCATGGAGTTTTGGGTTGAATTACACTTTATTGCATTTTGAGCAAGTGCTTTTTTACCACAGCCTCTGATTGACATAAGCATTGTGAGTGAAATTGGGTAGATGGAAATTGTATGGAAGCCTCTACTGGATGGACAGTATACGTAATTCAAAAACCCAAACTTGTGACACGCTGCCATGCTGAATATTCATGAAAATTACATCCAATATATGTTAGTGGAATACTCAGCCACTTACATATTAATTTTATGAGTAGACCATACCATTGGTTAAACATTATTGAAACTGGTGGAGGCCTATCTAGTCAATAAGCCTTTTTTTTAAATGATAGGATGCAATTTGATATGAATTTGGCTGCTATGTCTAGCAGATCAAGTGACCATATACAGATTCATTCATTATCTTGTGATTGTGAAGAGTACATATTCTGAGTACAAAACTAATTACCAAAATTAACAAGTAAATAAACTAAACGAATTAATACAATATTATTTTAATTGGACATTTTTTTGTTTCATTTTTGTTTTTGGTTTTTGTTTTTTTTTTGCTGATATTTTCATAAAAATGTTGGCTATTGTATATTTTTACCTATACATTTTTAACATAAACAAATAATTGACTAATTTATGGATGATACCACTCCTGCTACTATTTTTACTATAACTGCATGAAAACCAGTTTCACCCTCACTAATTGATAATAGTTGGCAGTAATTTAACCTTTTAGATCATGTTTAGTTATTTGAACTAATAGAATAGTTCAATTCTATCTGTGGTCAAAAGCATTCCAGCCATGACCATCCAGCCTTATTTTGGGATATAGTATATCTCAGATGACATTATCCAGTGTGTCCTTCCTTTTTCTAAGGTACATTGTTTGTTTTGGCAACTCAAGTTTCTGCATTTTAATCTCATCAAAGTGCTGACTTTGTCTTTCATTATTCCAGTGTTGATAAAATAAGTACTAATAACAAACTGGAATTGCATCAATACTGGCTGTGTATATACCTCTGAAAAAAAGAAAAAAATCCAATGGCAGAGCTCCATCATGGCCACAACCCATAGTCTGGAATCAGTAACAAGCAATCAATATTTGAATTGTGAGGTTCCAGGTTCCCACCCACTCTGTGATATCTCAGGCAAGTGTCTTTTATCACAGCCTCAGGTTGACCCAAGCCTGTGAGAGAAATTTGGTTGATGGAAATTTTGAGTAAGCTTATTTGATGGACTGTACCTATAATTTAAACATTGTCTTTTTACATATTGAGTCATGTTGATTCTGCCAGAGAATTATTTGAAGGATACATGTGTCTGTGCAGCACTCAACCACATACTCATTAATTTAATGATTTGTAAGACAATCAGTTGATTGAACACCTAAGTGTTGATCATTGAAACTGGTGGAGGATATATCATTTGAATCAAGGTCAATAACAAAGAACCAGTCAAGTACTGGGGCAGTATAATTGACCCACCACCACCACCACAAAAAAAAAGAAAGTTGCAGAGTTTCTGCCTAAATTAGAAACCTTTATATTGAATACTTATTTTGTTTGTGACATTTTCCATTTACTATACACATACACATAATCATTGTCGTCATCATATATTGATTTTTGATGCTGGTGTGAGTTGGACTGGCATACACACACATATGTGTGTGTTTTTAGTTAAATGACTAGTAAGACCTTTGTTCAACTTAATACCTCATACTTTGAAGTAAGTGGTGTGTAGATATTATTTAAGACATGAAAACCCAATAGTCTATGTTAAACTGTTTCCTTTTAAGCATTGAACTGGTTTAAGCTTGACCATCAGGTTTACATGTATTAAATATATATATATATATATATATATATATAGTATATCACCTGAAGATGATCAGTGTTTTAACCTAACAAAATCTATTATATCAGATAAATACCCAAGAAACAAGTTCAAAATTTGTATAGTAATAACTCATTTCTAAGAAAATATTGTGTATATTTATCATGAAGTATAGCAACAATTATTTCCTTTTCAATATCTACTATAAAACTGCATTATCTTTAGACTTAATATCTAAAAGCATGAAATATTATAAAAAGCATGGGATACTATTTAAGAAGTATTATAATTATTTCTTTATTATTATATATTAACCCTATGATTAGGTATTTCACTTTTACAGATATTAGATAGTGATGAAAGTCCAAATGTAGTGGAGAATAAGTTTATATAAGTTTATACAGATATGCATTAAACTTATTTTCTCTCTGCACTCAGCACTTAAGGGTTTTCATCACATTTCTATATCTGTAGTTGAATGACAGGTGCTTCAAATAAACATAACATTTATAATTATTTTTATCTTTATTTCACTAAATATTTGATAAATATTTTTTACCCTCGTAAATATATCCCCTGCATGTTTAATTTCCCCAGATCACTCCAAATATTCAATTCGTCCTTACATAATATACTAGCATTCTTATAAATTTCTCAATTTGCATGGCTCCCCAAAATAACTATATCTGTTAATTATTATTAACTGTTAATTCAGTTAATATTTTAAGAAAAGCACTAACAATATTGACTAAACATTGTAAATACATTGTTTTTAATTCTATATTCAATTTAAACCAAGTCACTGAACATTTTTACAATATTTCTTTTAAATTTATTCCATCCTTAAAAATCTTTTTTTTTTCATAATTATCATTATTTTAACATAATAATATCAATATCATTATCCAAATTTTTTATTGTATTTAGTTTTGGGGGAGGAGACATTTTTATTTTAAAAAGAAATGCATATCAAAAGGTTTTTTTATTTTTATTTAAAGAATATATATATATACATATACACTCTTCAGTGACAATGATATATATATATAAATTGACAGATATGTACCTCTATATACTATTTTTTAAACATACTTTGTTGCCCCACCCCAATTTTTATTTGTTCATCCATGACAGATGAAAAACCGTCTATCAGTGAAGAAACTATAGTAAGTAGATTGAAGGGAGCTGGGACTGTGACGTCAGTCATCACCAAAACCATTGTCACAGAAACAGTCGCTAAGGAAGCTATTGTCAAAGATGAAGCCCCAGAAACAATGGCTCCTTGTGTGGATGTTGCTGATTCAAGATCATCAAGCAGCAGCTCTGTCTGCGACAAAGAACAACAAGGTACAATGCACGGTGTGGAATAGCATGGTCTGCTTTAATTGTCAGACTTCTCCAAGAAAAAAAAAAGTTCCTTGTGTTTTCTTGAAGAACATTGAACCCCTTGCTGAATTTTCTGCATGATATTCCGTCTGCTTTCAGTGCTCACAGTAGATGATTGCACTTTGACACTCTGATAACCAACATGAAATATTTCTTTACCTTTTTTTTTGTTTTTCTTTTGTTTCCTTATATTTTAATGGGTCCTCATATAAGTGTAAATTAGATTAAGTTATATCAATAACCTCAAGAGATTTACACCTATGTTAATAAGAGCGCATAATAATGATATTGAGATCATATTGTTGCTAATGCCATCCATAGATATCAATGGTTTTTATTTCATCATGAGATGTGCTTGACTTGAAAGAATGGAGCTTTACTGAAGAAATCCATGTTGAAATATATTGAACAAAGATTGTGTTGTGTTGGTATTACAGAATTTCAATATTACCAACTATAGAACTACTTAAATTGTATTTGCAAACTATTTGAGGACCCTGACTCTTTGCTTCCAGTTGGCTGACAAACTATATCCTTCTTTGCCCAAATCATTTTTCATGACTATTTTGCATTTTCTGTTTTTACAAATTTTAGATTTCATCCTTTCTTTCCTTTTTTTTTTTTTTTTTTCCAAATGTCTTACTAACAATGTTTTTTGGGTGTATTCGGTCATTTCTTTCAGTGATTATTATCACTTAGAATGTTCTAAATCTGCGTAGTCTGTCGTTCGTTTTGCCTTGAATCTTCCTTCCTAATCAAATGGTCCCTTGTCTTCAACTCTATTCAAACCTAACATAATGGAATAAAACAATTCAAATTTTCAGAACTATTTGCATGAAATTTTGGGATGCAATATTTATCTTACTTGGATTAGTCTTTTGGGTTTTGTTTTTCTTTTCCACTTTTCCTGTTCTTCTCTTCCATAAGATTTTAAAGCATGCCTGCTCTCTCAAGAATGCATTCCTTCAAATTTTGGACTCTGCTCATTATTTACTGTTATGCCTGCAGTTACTTCATTTTTCATTCAGTTTTTGGATTAGATAGAAGAAATTAATTTGTTCTATTAAAATAAACTTTACAAAATTATTAATTAAATTTTAACTAACTAAAGCTAACATAATTAGTATTAAGTGATTCCTTCCTGCTTGTTGTTATTTAAGTCATTGATATCTGGTATGATTCCAAACAGTATTTCCCATTGACATTGTTGGAGACAAAATACAGACTGAACTTATAACTCTGTATTCAGCATCTTATGAAATCTGTCTCTGTTTTATCATTATTATTTTAAAGCAGATAGCAATGAAATTACTCTAACAGATTTGTCTTTCAAATGAAAAAAATGGCTATAGAGAGCTTTACAGTTGCATTTTTGGCATAGAAAGTATTTTCTGTGTTTGTTATGTCTTAGTTCAGATCATGGTTGGATACAATATGATCTCAACACTCATTTGATTTCACATAACAGATTCCTTGTTGCCGTATATTAATCTGTATTCAGGACTTTCAATTTATATCTTCAACACTTATGAATTTATTAGTGTTTTACTTTTTCATTTAAAGTGAGATTTGACTACTATATTACGAAGTTAAATATTGTATTTGGTCTGCTTTTTGGCATATTAAGTATTCTGTGTAGATTTATGTATGCAAACTGGGCCCCACTCTATGCAAAAATTTAATAGATCCATACTAATAGGTTTATTTCTATATAAGTTGCCATCTTATTGTTTCATAGGCTTACAATCTAAACCAGTCATGAGCAAACTGCGGCTCATTTGGCTTTCTGAATGGCACACCTGATTTCAAAATTGACTTGAATTTTTTAGTAGTCTGGCCTGCCTTATGAAAAGCCGCATCCTACGAAGCCCACTGCTTGAAAAAGGTTGCACATGCCTGATCTAAACTATCATAAATATTCTAATAACATCACTGTCTTATAAACCATCTTTGGAGAGATAAGCTGGCTATCCCAAGTATGTTTTCTCTGAAGCATCAAGAAAATTTAACATCTTGAATTTTCTTCATAGAAGGATCAAAGAGATTGATTGTGATTCATGAAAGTAGACTTTTCAGCCTTTGTTGTATTCTGTTAATTTTTGTTCAACTGTTTAGAGAAATAATCAGTTTGATTTGAATTCCTTTTCACTTGCTCTGAAATTTGGCTTACAGAAGTTTGGATAGAAGGGTTGATTGATTAAATCTACCTCAGTACTCGATTAGTACTTTATTTATCAACTCCTGAAAGAATAAATATTTCTGCGTTTCTTTGATTCAGAAACCTTTCTTGCAGAATTTATAATTCATTAAGTTTGGCAGTTTATGCCAGAACTGACCAATTCCATTTGCTCTTCTATACTTAGTAAATAATTAGTGTCTGAGTATAATTACTCAGACACTATGGTCAAATATTGTGGAAATGTACTGTGTGGTCAAACAATTTGTGTTGAACTGCATTAAGTGGTCTTAAGCAAGTGTTTATCTAGCTAAAATATATGCTGAATTTCCGTGATCAAGCAATGGAGGCACATGGCTTAGTGGTTAGAGCATTGGCCTTGCAATCGAAAGGTTGTGAGTTCAATTCTCAGACCGGGTGATGTGTTGTTTCCTTGAGCAAGACACTTTATTTCACATTGCTCCAGTTTACTCAGCTGTAGAAATGAGATGATAGGGACTGGGGTCCCTATCATTCCACTGCAAAGTGGTCGTGGAGATGCCACAGCAAAAAAGCACCCAGCGCTCACTGTAAATGAGGTTGGTGTTAGGAAGGGCATCCAGCTGTAGAAATCAAGCCAGAATCAGTTCCCATCCCACCCTTGCAAGCAGGGAAAAGTGGACGTAAAATGATGATGATGAAGCAAGAGCAGTTGGTTTCCAAAATTAGTCAACAAACCCAATGCAAGTCAATACTTTTTCCAAGGTCCAGATAAACATTTCTAGTGGTAATTTTTGGCTTTATCTATTTGTAGTTGTATACTCAGGGTTTCAAACTTCAATCACTCTTTTTTTATCATCATAATCATCATCATCATCACTATTATTATTTCTGTGTTGGTGTTAGTCGCAACTGTATGTGTATAAAATTATATATATATATGTATATATAATATTTGCAGCTATTTCCTTCAAGCTTTAGTGGCTTCTTGTCTCGTGATCAGCCTTGTCTTTGTGCACTTCTTTTTCTATGGTCAAAATAATAAATCTGTCTAATTAGTTACCTTAGTTTTAAACTTTATCATTGTAGTTTCCTCAAATAATTTCTCTTGTATAATTAATTAAGCCATTGTGACTTGAAGTTCTTTCACTTCCACCAAATTTAATCAGGTTGAATTTTGAGTTAAAATCAACAAACAAGCAATAAAAGTAGTTAAATTTCATTAACAATCTTACACTTATTCATGGCACTGCAACAATTTGCGGACGTAATGGGAATAAATTAAATATCAGAAAGTAATTATAAAGTGTGGAACAAGATTTTGAGTAAAATAATTGGAAATTTTAGTTTTCGTTATCACCTCACATATGTGGATGTATATATGTTTACATTGATGTTATATATATATAAATATGTGTGTGTGTGTTTATGTATCTATATATATAGACACGCACGCACACACACACATAAATACATGTATGCATAATCATTTGCCTAAGATGAAATATTTATTGTTGTTATTCTGAGTTTCCTGTATGATCTTTAGGAAAATGTCATACAGGAGATCAGAATATCAATGGTGAAGTTTCTCTTGTGAAGAAATCAATAAATAAAACTCTTTGTGTATTAAGTATTTTTCTCCTACATATACTCAAATGCACACATATATATATATATATATATGTGTGTGTGTGTTATATATATATATATATATATATATATATATATATATATATATATATATATATATATATTTACATACACAAATACATGCATGCATATATACATATATACTATGTGAAGGATAGATAGATTGGTAGATAAGTAGGTAGAAAGATATATAAAATAGTATTGCTGTAATTTTCAATAGCTATCTGATATTTTTTTAAACTGTATTGAATCTGTCATTTTTCAGAAATTTCACCTCAAACTAAGACTCCTCCACCTTCACCAACTGAAACGTCTACATCAGGTAGCTGTCTTTATTAACTAGACTTCCTAATATTTAGAGACATTTACTCTCGAACACAGACACACATTTACACTCTGTTCAACCAACCAATCAACCTGCATCCACTTGCAAGTCCTGATGGTTTTGCCTGCATTAGTCTAGTCTATGTAGAGTCTGTATGTTCTTCCCACTGCCCAACAACAGTACCACTTCCTGTGTGTGTGTGTATATATATATATATATACAGGGTGGTGCGGACGATATTTGTTTGCAAGATTACTGTCTAGGAAATAATAACACAGTAGTTTTATTTTTTAAGATGTATTTATCAAACTTGGGTCAGTTTGTCTTCATGACTTGTTCGGTCAATCTCACTCAATAAACCTGCCATTGGCTTTGATGACGGCCTCAAGGCGGCCTCGGAACCGGCTACAGGCCTTCCTCACTGTCCCCCGACTTAGGCCCCTAAAGGCACTTGTGATCCTGGCCTTCAGATCGTCTTTCGTATTGCAGCTAGATCTGTTGGTGTCTCGTTCCACTGCGCCCCACACAAAGAAGTCGAGGGGGTTGCAGTGAAGTGTGGTCGACGAAGTTCTCTGACAGCCAGGCTTGGGTCTTTCGGCTGGTATGGTAGGGCGCTGAGTCTTGCTGCCACACGTACGGCCTACCTGCAGCTACCTAGTCGATCTAGGGCTTTACTTCCTCGCTCAAAACGCGGATGTAGCCATCGGTGTTCATCTTAAGGCCCTCAGGGAAGAAGTGAGGTGGCATGACGTCACCTTGACTGCTGACAACACCTAAGACCAATGTTGTCGCTGGAAACTTTGTCTGCATGACTCTGGGGATGTCTTTGGATGAGACAGCGAGCCACCTGTTGTTCTGGGAGTTGATTTTCTGGCCTTATTTGTCCTCCCGGCGTGGATTCCAAGAAGAACTGCGTGTCTCTTCCACAAATTTGGAGGTTCAAAATTATTCATAATCAATTATTCTGAAAATAAATAATGGAAATATAGTCACTGTTTTTATGAAGACAAGAGTGACAACGGAAGTAAAAAAAATTTGCATAAAATTAGCAGTTGAAAATTGCGAACAAATATCGTCCGCACCCTGTATGTATATATATATATATATATATATCATCATCATCATCATCATATATATATATATATATATATATATATATATATACTCACACATGGATATTACACAGGGTGGTTTTAACATTGACTTGCCCCAACCTTGGCCCAGCTTGCTTTGGTAGAACACTACACACACATACACAAATAAACACACAATCATGCTTGTAATTTACTGATGATTGTTAAAGTAGGCTATGCTGATAGTAACCTCCCACATGCCAAGTAGAAGTGGTTTGACGGTTCCATTTCAATTATGTCTATATGGAATCTTATTCTGGATAATCAACTTAATTTTCAGACTGTAATGCATAATCTGTAATTGTTTTATGCTTATTTTTAAAAAAATATCGTTTTAGCCATCAGCCCTCTCACATCTCTTACTGAGTTACCTGTTTTGTATTCTTCAGTGCTCTAGTAACAAACATAGAGACTGATTTTGTAGGTTTGAAGTTTACCTACTTTAACTTTTTTATTACTCCTTTACATCTGATCAATGATATTCTAGATACACTATTAACTGTGGGGAGGAGAAAGTGTGGATGAAGGTGGTGCATGTCAGGCTGTGTGGACATTAGCATTAACAGTTAGTCTTGGGTTTGATTCATAGTTTTCAATCCAAATCTTGCTAGAACAGATTGGATAAATAGCTATGATTTGCAATTATTGTGCTGTACTGGGAACTAGATGTAACAACCCAACAGCCAAGATTGGAAGATGTGGAATCTTAGACAATGGACATATTTCCCAGTAGTAACTGTGTGATGTGGCATCTCACCACCAACTCCTCTTAACTCCATGGAGATTAAATGATATAGTATCTCCCTCAGCTTCTCCCCTGAATCAGTAAAGACTAAGTGATGTGATATCTCACCACCAACACTGTGGCATCTGAAGAAATGTGACAACTTGTCTAACTTTATAGAGATTTTAGAGAAATGGATAAATATGACTCCTTCACCCTCTCCTAGACATTGGAGCCCCAAAAAATTTTGGAGAAACATGGGACAAGAAGACATCCTGGTTTTATATCTTGTTCATAAGATCTTGATTTCTAATTAAGGCAAAATGCCAGCAAACGTGGGGGATGGGCAAAGTTGATTAAATTAACCTCAGTACTTGACTGGGTTATTTTATTAACCCCTAAAGGATGAAAGACAAAGTTGATCTCGGAGGGACTTGAACATTTTATCTGATGCTCTACCAATTCTACCCATCCACCACCCCTCTTGTTCATAAAATATTAAAAATTACATGAGAACATCAAACAACAATGACAGGGAAGTTTGGTGAAACATTTCTTGTCAATTAATATGTTGGATGGAGTGAAGAAATATGTTTAAATCTGAACATCAGTCTTGGCTTCAATCAATCTCACTGATTTAGATGAAGGGCCTCTTCTTCCACCAGCTAATTAAATTTTCTTTTTAATCTTTATAAGTGTCTGAAAATTATGTTATTAACACCAGTAATATTGATTTCTCTTAGCTAGAATTACACTACAGATAGCAAAGTAATACTTTAACCCTACATGCAGATGATTTTAGCATGGTTTCCTTTTTTTCTTCTTTATTTATTTATTATTTACCCTTTTATCACAGTTTTACAATTCGTTAGAAACCATTGATTGGTCATTTAATTAAATTTCCTTTTTCTAATCGTCCCCACTCCACCCTCACCATTAGGTGGCTAATAAAGGGTCAGTGTAGCTGAATTTAGTTTTATAATCTCTGGAATGTTATTTTCTGTTATTTAATAATTCCTTCCCTCACATCTCTCTATAGTCTTTTTCCTCACCACTCAAGTTTTTATTTGTTGTTGCTTAGCCCAGGTCAGACCTATGATCATGACCATCCCATCTTTTTTCCAGGATAGTCAATGTGTATGTCTCTCTCTCTCTCTCTCTCTCTCTCTCTCTCTCTCTCTCTCTCTCTCTCTCTCTCTCTATAATATTATGGAGGCACATGGCTTAGTGGTTAGAGCATTGGCCTTGCAATCGAAAGGTTGTGAGTTCAACTCTCAGACCGGGTGACGTGTTGTTTCCTTGAGCAAGACACTTTATTTCACATTGCTCCAGTTTACTCAGCTGTAGAAATGAGATGATAGGGACTGGGGTCCATTTCATTCCACTGCAAAGTGGTCGTGGATGCGCCACGAAAAAGCACCCAGCACTCACTGTAAATGAGGTTGGTGTTAGGAAGGGCATCCAGCTGTAGAAATCAAGCCAGAAGCAGTTCCTGTCCCACCCTTGCAAGCGGACGTAAAACGATGATGATGATGATGATTAAAGATACTATTTATAGTTATATAAACAGGGAAGGTCAGTAATTTATTACTACCTTATTACCAGTAAGAGAAATAGCTCAATGTAAGAACATCAGTTGTTTTACAGAGCAGTTATATAGATTACATAAGTATCAAAGTTATGTTTAAATCATTTAATCGCTTCCTGATGATTTCTCTCGAATGAAACCATTCTAGTCCTGTAGAAGCCATTTCTATATTAAATATATATATATATATATATACAAATACACTTGTGATACATAACTTTGATACTTATGTAATCTCTATATATATTTATATATATATATATATATATCATCATCATTTTACGTCCGTTTTTCCCTGCTTGCAAAGGTGGGATGGGTCCTATTCAGCACAGCATCTCTCCACTTGTCACAGTCCTTTGTCATCTCCACAAATGAGCTTCAGCGATCTGTGGTCTGCTCTCACCACCTCCGCCAATGTTTTTCGTGGTCTTCCTCTACTACGTCTACATTATCCAACCTATTCTTCCAATAAGATGGTAATGAGGGAGATTTAGCTGCTATTTCTAGCAGGTCAAACAACTACATAGAGGTTCTCTCCATTTTGGTGATGGAGGTATGACTCGCTTCAATGAAGAGATAGATATACACACACCATCACCTCAAACTACATGGTCCATTTTTCAGTTAGACATTACTAATCAACTGTGAACAGTTTCGCTCTCACCTGTTTTATCAACTAAACTGTTTTGGCAGTCTGTTCACATTTCTTCTCTTAAAGCTCAATCTTTAGTTCCATTACATATACACAATTATATATTATTTCATACTTACATATGAATTAAAGTATGTGTACAGTTATATATTTTTACAGATATGCATAGACTAGCATACATGCACATGCACACATCAGAATATAAGTGAAATTGTAAGATTATATAAGATTCTCAGCTTTATATATATGTGTTTATCCTGGGTTCAATTGGGGGTAACCACAGTAAGTAAGGTACTCAATACCACCATATTACTTGGACAGTCAGCTTCCTGGTGATTTCTCCCGAATGAAACAGTTCTAGTCCTGTAGAAGCCATTTCTATATTAAATATATATACACACACACTTATATATACTACAAGCTTGCCATTCTCATTTTTGATCAACTCTAATTCTGATGTCATTTATTGAAAATAAGTGAACTTGTCAGATTAAGCTATTCTGGCAGTCCACATGCTGCCCCTCCCCCTCCTTCTCGAGTACAGATTCTTATTCTAAAAATAGACTAAATTCTTTTATCCATTATTGGCTTTTGCTGTTCAACTCTGGTAATGCAAATATTCTGATTATTCCATATCAATGACCTCTGTATGTCTTGCGAGGCTATCTATCTGCATCTGGGAATTTTCACTCCAAGGTCCAAGGATGGGGGGGGACCAGCAGTTGCCCAAGCATGCAAGTTTTCCCTCTCCACACCACCAATGTTGTGTAAGGGAAATGAAAGAGCTAATATAACTTGATACCAGTGTCATTACAGGCATTGCCATTAGAATACAAAGAGCCAAAGCCATCCTCTCCAGCTCTGTTAATCCACTACTTTGGGCTGGTACTGGAAATATGAAAGATAAAATTGACTTTGGAGGCATTTTAATTCTGAATGCAGAGAACCAGAGTAAAACCCGTAAGGTATTCTATCCAATATCCTAATTACTCAGACAATTTGCCACCTTAAATATATATTATAATATGTGTTCTGGCTCTTCTGTGACGGCCTAATTATATCTTATAGTACATGGGTTCTCACTGTTTTATAACTGCTTTAATTCAGTTGTTCTCACTATTATATGAGCACTTCGTTATGCTTAGTAATGTAGATGTCCTCTCTCTTCTATGATACCTTTTTATGCCCAGTACATTCATTTATTAATAAAATGGTTAGATATGAATGTGGCAGATTTATTTTACTGTCCAAAGCCATTCAACTAATCCTTGTTAGTGTGATTGCATTAAAATGTAC
>OZ024740.1:288753596-288768596 GCA_964016885.1 Eledone cirrhosa
ATTATACTCTTTTTGGACAAACATTCTCTGTGACCTGTTGCTGGTAAATCCCATCACTCTTAGGTGTAAATAGATTCCATTCAGAACATAAAGGGCCAGCATGGAGTTATGGCCCTTTACGTTCTGAGTTCAAATCCCGCCGAGGTTAACTTTGCCTTCCATCCTTACGGCGTCGATTAAATAAAGTACCAGTTAGCTTACTGCTGCTGCCATTCTTCTTAATGCAAAGAACTGAGGTATTAAGTTCTTGACAAACCAACTTTTCAACACTGATATAGCTCCTAGTTGGAACCATTTCTGTTTATGTTGATAAAAATATGACCATCACAACTTCACCTCTATATCTGCAGATACAATATTACATAACACTCGTAGCTTGTAGGCTTCTCTAGAAGACAGTTTACCTTCCTTGGTATAAGATTCTTCATTATTTGAAATATTATTATCATTATTATTATTTAACTATATTTTATTATTATTATTATTATTATTTAACAATATTATACTTAACTATATTTAACTATATTATTTAACTATATTATTATTTAACTATATTTTATTATTATTAAACTATTATTATTATTATTATTATTATTATTAACTATATTTTATTATTATTATCATTAAACTATATTTTATTATATATTTATACAGTATAGATGTTAACTATTGGAAAATGAAAATGTTTCCAGCAGGTCTGAAACCTCAGGCAAAGTACTTTCCATAAGTTATTGATATATTTCTAAGCAATGTAGATTTATGTAGTGTGTTGCTCAAATTAGAACAAAACCTTGTTAAGGAGTAAGCTTTAACTAATAATAGTGTCACATTTGTTTTACTTGTCCATGTTCTAAAATTCTGAATACTTGACACTTTGTGGGGGCTTCATGCCAGCCCTGATCCAGTAAACATATGATCAAAGCTGTGACAATCACATATTGTTTTCAAACATAGTACATCTAGGACTATTTGATCCAATGTGTCATTTAAAAAAAATATATGGTAAAGTTTGGTTTGAAAGAAATGTGACTATTATTTGTTATTTCTAGCAGATTGGATGACTGTTTAAAGGTTCTTTCATTGCCTTGGACTTAATAGTTATTAATTTTAGGAGAATTCTTTCTGCACATATTTGAGCGATATAAAGTTATTTCTTCAGTATTTATTAGTCCACTCCCATACAGACTTATTACACTTGATTGTTGATGTCAGATATCTTATCCTGCCATCCTTCTAGATAATTTTTCAATCTATTTCTGTTTGATCAAATTAATGACTGCGATATGTCATATTTTCTTCTTATAAATCTAAATATTCATCTTTAATTTAGAAATATAAAACAATTATCATTATTGTCATCATTTGGTGACTTCACGGCTATATTTACATACATCAGTGATTCAAAGGGGTGACAAATGAATTCTCATCTTTAATGAACAGAGATTTTTCATGTGGATAAACATGGAAGACACTGATGTTTATAAGAAGTAATATAACCTTCTGTGGCTCCCTCTTCACTATAGTGACATGAAACTTAATGATGCTCTACATAAAATACCTGTGGCTACTCAGTTACATTCCTTTATGATTTAAGTTCAGAATCCATGTCAACATTACCTTTCATGCATCCAGATTCAAGAAAATAAGTCCCAGTCATGTACTGGTCTCAGTTAGATCAACTGTGCTTTCTTCACAAACATGAGACCATACGCCAATGCTAGAAATAGTTTATTATAAAGTCAGTGACTGAAGAATATTATTGAAATTTTCAGGTTTAAAGAATGCTTTTATTAATAGACTGGTGCCATTCAAATATTACATAGTGAAACCTTCTATAGTGTATAGATATTTTCTATAATATTGTGAGATACATATTATATAGTATATATACCATGAAATATTCTAGTGTGTAGAAAAATATGAATTGGTATTTTGAGAGAAACAATACAATAAACATTAACTACAGTTAAAGGTGAAGATAAATAACTAACGAGAGAGTGA
The DNA here is from genome assembly GCA_964016885.1 of Eledone cirrhosa. Lineage (NCBI taxonomy): Eukaryota > Metazoa > Mollusca > Cephalopoda > Octopoda > Eledonidae > Eledone > Eledone cirrhosa. The sequence goes on from OZ024740.1 coordinate 288,755,598, forward strand.
TGCACACACACACACACACACATTATATACACATGCATATAGACAATATATATAGTATATACAAATTCGAGTACTATTTATTTCCTTGTACGAATGACCTACCACAAATAATTGCTACTACTATTACTTACTACTCCTAACAGAAACCTGACTTCTTAGCAATATTTGTTTCTCTATTAGCAAATGTTTCATCATTCATATACCCTGCACTCTTACATCAAAAAATGTATTCTTTATATAATGACTTGTGGATTGGAACTGTCAACACCAGCAAGAAATGTTATATATTTTGCTAATAAACTTTTTTTTTCTCTTTTTTTTTCTCATTTCATATTAAATCTTATAATCTACTTTAAAAATACTTAAATCTTTCTTAAACTAATTACTAAATTATCTTTTTAAATAAATGTAACAACTGAATTTCTTTTTTTTTATATATACATCTTCTAAATGACTAAAATACCATTCAAGAAACCTTTATCTACTGCCCAGTCCAATTTATTTATGTATGTAATGTCCTGTCCAATTTATTTATGTATGTAATGTCCTGTCCAATTTATTTATGTATGTAATGTCCTGTCCAATTTATTTATGTATGTAATGTCTAGTCCAATTTATATATGTAGTGTCCTGGCCAATTTATATATATATATATATATTATCTTGCATAATTTATTTATAGTGTTCTGTATAACAACTCAGATTATCTATTTATATTGTATCTAGTCAAATTTATTTAATGTTCAGTCCAGCCCATTTAAGTATAGTGTCCAGCCCATGTTACCTCTTTATGGAGAGATCGACTCAATTTATGTATAATATCCTCTCTGATTTATTTATGTATAGTGTCCAGTTCAATTTATTCATGTATAGTGTCCAGTCCAACTTATATATAATGTCCAATCCAATTTATTTATGTGTAGTGTCCAGTCTAACATATATAATGTTCAGTTTATGTACATTGTCCAGTCCAATTTATGTACAGTGTTCTGTTCAATTTATTTATATATAATCTCCAATCCAATATATGTATGTATAGTGTCCAGTTCAATTGATTATATATTGTCTGTCCCTATATTTTTATCTAGTTTATGTTAATTTTATGCTTAAGGATTTTGTGGTTATGATTTGCCATTTTATGTGTTTCGACAAAACATAGCCTCAATATTTTCAGCATTACAGAGTGTCCCAATAAAGGTTTTGTGAATGAGTACTTATCTTAAGATTAATAAATTAAACATGATTTAATAAAATTTCTTGGATTGAATCTCACTTTTAATTACTGTTTGTAAACAGTTTCAAATATCTCGTTTTCCCTCTCCTCTTGTATCCCCAAATTCTCTATGAAATAACATTTTTCTGTGTTTGTTATTTACTAATCCTTATGTAGCCATGTTGACCGTGATATTTTTTTAACGACTGTAAAAGATTTTTAACAACAATCTGTATGCCAATTTTGTTCACATTTTCTGCAACCAATTCCTAGTGGTTGTTTTTCAATTATCTCATGAATACTTCTTGCATAAAAAAAAGACAACCAAAACATACAATCCAAATGTATGTTTGTTTTATTTATATTTGTTTTTTGAACTTTTTGAAAAATATATACATAAATTGCCAAATGACTAGAAATGTATATATTATGGCAAAAAAGAAACAACTTTAGTTTTGGCTTTGGCTTGCCTCTGCATGTAACCAGTATTTTAGATATTTTTAACTGTTTCCTCTGACTTTTTTAAGTGAGATATTCAGTAATTTTAGCCCTATTTTTTTTATCATACTATACATTTTTTTTCTTTTCAAACAACACCAAACATTTCAAAAGTTAACTTCTCCATTTTGCCCTATTGTCTGCATATCTCCTCAACAACCTCTTTATCTCTGCAAAGAAGGGCATTTGGTCATAAAACACCACCTCATGATGGGGGTCTTGTGTTATTAACCCTTAGTTACACATGTGCGCATACACACACACACATATACACACACGAGCCAATTATTGTTCTAAAAGCACAAAGGCTGTAAGTTTCAAGTTCAACTCTTTCTACTATAACCATTATCTAGGGCCCTTGAGCAAGGTACATAGACTTGCTTTTGGAAACAAACACCAGGTCTTTCCATTGATGATACTGTCAGTCACAGGTGTGTGTTGGGTTTCTGTACATTTTTCATCTATCAAATTCCATCTCAGCTATGCCAGAAATAATGGAGGAGACAAATTTAGGCAAGAATTCACGGTGAATCCATAAACCGTATCTATGGTTTTGTTTGTATCGTCTAATCTTCAAACAGTTTGCATCTGTTTAAGGCTCTTGAGGCAAAATAATCTGGTTCCTTACTATTTTCTTCCAACCATTTGGTATGGTCTGCAGTGTTAGATATGGTTTCTTTGGATGAGATCTCTTACCTCTGAGTTTGAAGCAACTATTCATTAACTGGCAATTTCTTTCATCTTCTTAACAACATAGCTATTAGTTAAAATAGCTTTGCCAGAAAATGGTATATAAGGATTGTTGGTTGTAAGAGTATTTGAGCAGCCACCTCAGTGTATAATAATCTACCATACCAGTGCTGATCTGGCTTACTCAACAACCAAGTTAGAATTGGTTGTCTAAAAGAAGCCATTATGTGCCTTAGCAACAACCAAGGTTTCTGTATTTATCAATATAAATATTATATAGTATAGAGGAGAATAGTAGCTTTGGACACTGATTATATGGTGCTTGTGTAACCTTTACTCAACTTAAGGGAGCTCATGTTTGAGGGACTGATCTTTAGGGAATGGCAAAAAACACTAGCTGAAGCTGTTGATACAGCTATAGTGTGGATAGAACTGGCATTAAAATGATTAGAATGTAGAAGTTTTCTTGATTGGCTTTAATCTGTTGACTTCCTTTTCCAAGAAAACTTTATTAGCAATTTGTACACCAACACACACTCATGTCTTGCTAATAACATATACCAAATCATTTAATCCTGCATGTGCCATTCTTCTGAAACCTTTCTTTCGTAAGACCTAATTATTGAGTGTCTCACTTGATATTTTTTTACTCCAAAGTAAGTATAATGTTTTATCAACAAACATTTTTTGAACTCAAGTTCAGCTTCCTACTCAACCATTTATAAACTCCATTATATACATATATAACACTATATAATCTGTAATGTATGTATATTGAATCTGGAAATTGGATTGCTGCAATTTCAAACTGAAACATTTGATATTGCTTGTCATGAATTTTGTCCACTCAACCCCCAAAGTATTGTAAATTCCAACTTGCACATGATCTTATATATATATATATATATATATATATATATATATATATATTCGCTTTTTTTCAAATACTTTAAACTAAATAATTAATATTTATACAATAAGAGAAGTCTTAAAGAAAAATATTTAAATATTATCCAATTTGAAAGTAATTTAAAATTCCAGACAATCAATCGGTTAACCTCATCCTTCTTGATTTTCTTCTTTTATTATTATTATTCTGCACTACATTTTGGTCAGATTTATTTCCTGATCAGATTTTAATGCACCAATTGAAAACATAGTGTAGAATACAAGAAAGATATGGTTAAAAGACAAAATTTAACATTATTACCATCAGTAACTTGTCTTAAAATTAATTCAGATACATAAAGAATATTTTCTTATTTGCTATATTTCATCTATTATTAACCTTAATCTTTGTTTGTTTTTTTTCTTTATTATAAATATATTTTTACATTAATTTTCAAAACAAACTCTCTCTCTCTCACTCTCTCTCTCTCTTATATATATATATATAATGTCCCACCCTTGCAAGCAGGGAAAAGCGGACGTAAAATGAAATGATGATGATATATATATATATATATATATATATATATATATATATATATATGTATATACACACACACTGTCTTGTATTGCACATGCTTTAGAAATAATATAGTTTGGCTTTTTTTATTCCTGCACTTGACTCTGTTGTGGGTGATGTTCTTGTTGAAACAATCATGACTAGATGTTGTTTATTGCATCAACAAAGACAGCAGCCACAAACAAAAGTAAATTTATCAAGTAATTTTTCATATAAAACTGATTTGGACTGGCCTTTATAAAGTTCTGATAGTTAAAACAAAGGAGAACCTTTCAAGAAGCACCAATGAAACATTTAATATATTATTTGTTTATTTATTTATGTTAGTGTCAACAGTGAAGTGAAAGTTCTTTTAAAGGTATTGAATAACTGGTCTTAATTTCTGGTGTGTTGATAGGCAGTCTTTCGTCAAGTCTTTGGTAAAACTGTCTCCAATGAAACTCAATAGGGCTCAGGCAGTCATGATAATAGCTCCCTATTGTTCAGTCTATCACTATAGTAAATCATCATTGATCAGTCTACCACTATAGTGAGCCCTTTCGGGGCACTATCACCATTAGTAAGCACTCATTAGTCAGTCAGTGGCTATTAATAAGCTTTCATTCATCACTGTCACTGTAGTAAATCATCATTGATCAAGCTGTCATTGCAATATGACATCATTAGTCAATCAACCCGTCAAAATAATAAGCCATCCAATATGTGATGATTTTCTCCTATCTAGAAACTGAATATGTCTAGTGTATTGGGGAAATCAGAAGAATCTTAGTAGCTTGGGTAGATTTCCATAGACACGTGTACTTTTAATGTAATATTCAAGGAGATTCAGCAAAACATGGTGTATGGCAAAGCTGACATTTTGAATTACGGCTAAAGTCCATTGAACAAGTTTTTATACAATTTCTGTCTACTAAATTTTACTACAGTACATACTACTTTCTTATTCTATTGTTTTAATGGAGATAAGACAGTCTCTTCTTTGGTAGGGTGTGAACTCAGAACATACAGGAACATTATCATCATCATCATCATTTTACGTCCGCTTTTCCATGCTTGCAAGGGTGGGACAATAAGTAAATATTACAAGACATTTGTAAACATTTTATAAGGTATCCTTGTCTACCAATCCTTTGTCACCATAATAATAGTTTCTGATTTAGACACATGGCCAACAATTTTGGGGGAAGGAAAAGTCAATTAAATCGACACCAGTGCATTACTGGTACTTTATTTTATCAACCTCGTAAGGATGAAAGGCAAAGTTAACCTAGCGCGATTTGAACTTAGAACATAAAACAATGTAATACTGGAAGACATTTAATTTGTCGCTGTATCCTGTTATCAGCCACCTAGCCAGTAGTAATGCAGAATTCTTACCATAGGACAAGGCCACACATTTGAGGGGAACTAAGAACTACAATACTTGATAAGTAAAGCATTATATTTTGAGATCTGTCTCCTGCACAGTTCATTTCTACCAATTAATAACATGAGAAAATTAATGAGTTATGGTATGAGGAAGTTACTGACTTATGCTATATTGTTGTAGCAATAAGAGCTGAGAGGTAACAATACCCAGTGGTGTGCCAGTAGCTGGAGGTAAATTTGGGCCAGAAATTAAAATTGACTTTTATTCCAATGTTTCGTTTTTGATTTTTTTTAAAGTCAGTTTAGATTAATTTCATTACCTATATCAGAAAAGCAGTACATGATTATAATGTCCTCATATGGGGTATTGTTGCAGTCCTCTTCCCATATAAAATGGACAATGATTTCTGCATCCAAGCATGGAAAAAGACATAAAATGTTTATATATATATAAAGAGAGGAGGGACAACAGTGTTGCCCTTATTTGTAAGCAACAGCAGTGTAGTTTCCTCTTCATAAACATAGCTCAACACTCACTTTTACCCTCCTTGCAGTGAAGGAACATAATTACCATCAGCCCATATACATAAAATAACAAGTTCAGTATATATGTGTACGTGGTGCAATAGTCTCAATGAGCATTTATATATGGGATAATAGTGTTTGTATGTCTTTCTTTCTTTAAATATTAAGTCGAGGAGGAGGTTAACACCAATGGCCCTTTACAAGCCCTCTCAGAATGGTGAGGCCCTTGCATTGGATGTTCAGCTTGAACATCCAATAGATGTTAGAAGAAAATATGTGGACAGGGTATAAAATCTAAAATATTGCAGTCCTATGTAGGAATGATGACTTAAAATGTTTAATGCAGAGTTTGTCTTCATTAATATGACTTTCATTTTAATAAGTAAAGAGTAACAGTTGTGAAATTACTAGGCTAAAATTTGAACAGAATACTATTTGTAAAACCCGACTGAGGATTAGTGGGACATATAGAGTTCTTGAGTCTCTTCTTTATTAGTATGGAAACATTTTAGTGCAGTTTGCAACAGTTTCTCATAAAAGTTCTTAGCATTGCTTCAACATCATTACCATTAAGAATATTCTGAAGAAGTGCATTTTGTTAAGTGAAGCAATAACAAATAGAATTATCATCATCTTCTTCATTGTTGATATTTTAACATTTCTGCTTACAAGGGTTGGACAGATCTATTGTACAGAAATATTGCCTCCCACATGACATTGTCCATTCTCAGATCATCTGGGAAACCCAACACCCTAGCATCTAGCTTCACCTCATCATTCTATATTTTTCTTTGTTGGTACTTACCACTATCAGGATATAGCCCTTTTTTACCTGTATTACAAAAATATTATAAACTCCACAAATGGTGTATATACATAATTTTTATATATAGTAACCATGAACATTTGTTCCTCTTCTTGTCTCCTCTCTCCAGTTTACATTTAAAATATACCACCTGTCTTATAGTCAGTAGGCACCTTTTAACCCAAATATACACCCCAACCCACTACTCCTACTCCATCCTCCCACTCCCACCAACACCACCCTTTGTAAAATTATGTTGGTACCACAGAACATCCACTCCAAACTAAAGAGGTTGTGTATGTGTCACAACAAAAAAGCACCCAGTCCACACTGTAAATTGGTTGTGTAGGAAACATGGTAAAAAGGCTCCCAGTCCAGACTGTAAATGTGGTTGGTGTTAGGAAGGGCATCCAGCTGTAGAAAACCTGCCAGATACAGTCCTATATGAGCGAGACACAGTCACCTGATCAATCTTGCTTCAAGTGGACAATTCCCGTCTAACCCATGCTAGTGTGGAAGATAGACGTTAAACAATGATGATGGTGATAATGATGTCTTATAGTCAAATTCTTATCATGCAAGATAGTTTCTGCATTATCTATTTGCCAAATGTCCCTAGCAAACTCCTTTCTGTTTTAAAAAAGGTGACCACATGTTCAAAGCTCTACATATTAGATGATGACATGTATAACAATATAGAAGGGATGGCTGTAACTAGATGTTGGTCCATCTAAGACCAATGTACTGAGGATCTCTTATCTGAATAGCCAACGTGCTGAGTATGAAATCTAAACTCTCCTAAATGCCCAAAGTAGTGTGTGTTCAGAAACATGGCAAATTTGAATTCATGAGATATTGGATGAACAACCTTGTCAACCCACTTCTACTTGTCCAAAATTGTATGAGGTTCTCTAGTCTCACTCTCATTACTGCAATAGATTTTATCTTTTAACTTGCTTTTATAATGTACTCTTCATAATTGTCAGTTTCTACAGCCCAGTGATAAATACTATGCCCATGTTTGATAATGCTTCCTCCCCAACACACACAACTTTGTATTAAACAAAAACAATTCAAATAAACCATCTGATTAAGCCCTTTCTAGCCTTATGGCAAACCCTTGTCATATTATTTATCTTTCCTAGACTCATGTTTAGAGTCCTCATTCTATTATATCTTCCTAATTTTGTTATTAGTCCTTGTCTTATATACACAGTCTGTGTGTGTTTCCAAAGTGTTTTTTCTCTCCTTTTTCTGCAGCTCTCCTTTCAATTCATAATATATTAGGTTCAAACAAACCATCTCTCAAAATTAACCCCTTAATGTATCTAGTTTTAATTTATCTTTGTTTTGCTCTTCTGTCATTTAATTTTTCACAAAAGATTCTGTGCAAGCTGGAGTATTTTATTCGTTTACAGAATGTTTTATATTAACACTTTCACTATCAATGGCTTCTTCTGCCATACTTGTTGCTCCATAAAGAACTTTTAAAAGATGTTTTCTCTGAAGATGTCTGTCATCTGAGATTTACTATCCAAATGATAGTCATTTTCTTTCTGAATGATTTTTATCTTGATACTCCAATTAAAATTAGTGTGGTATTACCCTAATACTGGAACTAAAGTAAATTTACTATTTATATATTCAAATAAAGAAAGAATTTTGATTGGAAGTAATTGCCACTAAATAACAGTATTTTATAACCTATTGTTATTATTTTCTGAAAGGGAATTAGCCCTAATATCAATGAATGTGTGCCACGTCTAATTCTTTTATAAAACTTGTATTAACAATATTTTCTGGTGAATTATAAACCATTTTCAGGGGTTGCATTATCCCCCTCATTATTCTTTGTCATTTTTAAAAACTTTTTTCCCTTTCTTTCACCTTTATAACAAACCTCCATGAACTATTGTAAATTCTAGGTCATCAACAAAGGCTACCATATTTTTTTATCACCACTCCTCCCCAACCTTTTGCCCAACTTTATTTTCATCATTGACAATCCAACAACTCTCTTCTACTGAGCCATTCTATTGTATCCATTTTGTTATTTTCAGAGCTTGTTAGCCATAGAACTGAGCTTGTACAGGCAAGAGACCGACTTTCTGAAGAAGTGGAGAGTAGCCAACACACGCCATCAGCGACGGGTGTGTAGACTTTGTGAACCTTGTCAACAGCATGTTTAACAAAGTATAATCTCTTTAAAAAAAAAGTTAATAATAATAATGATAATAATAATAATATGCATGCCATTGGTCAACTAAAAAAATTTTTTTTTTGACTCTGCTTGTTTCAATGGTCTGAGAAATTGACTGTTTGTAAGTAGTAAAGTTGAATGTAATATCAGTCTAGTTGCTAGTTTTCAAGGCAAGCACAGTTCTACTAGATCAGCTGAAATGGAACTTGCCAAAAGCCTCTGGATGACCACCCCAGTGGGCAACACTGGTCTTGATTTTGGTGACATAGCTGGCCTCTATATATTGTATATCATTTTTCTAAAGAAAACAGAACACTTATTATTCCCTACTTTTTTACACTTTTCTTTAAAATCTCTAGCAAATACTTTTGAAAAATTCCTGATGTTTTGGGAAATCTTCTGTATATATCATTTACTCATCAGATGGATTTTTGGAAACAGTTTTCATCAATAATGAGCTTTATTTCAACTGTTGCTAATGATGCATATATATATATATGTAATCATATACATTACACACACACACATATATATATATATATATATTTATACATACATACATTCATACATATGTATATATGGACATGTATATGTATCTTGATACAGTGTATAATTTAATTCTAGATCTTTTGGAGTAGTTTAAGTGTGTATGTGAGTGAAGACTATTTCCTGTTGATCCACTCCAGTATTAAAATATATTCAAGGAAACAGATTTCATGTCACTACCATGCTGCAAACTTTAAATTTTTCGCATTTCGATAATTCAACAAATTTGTAACACACTGGAAGGGTAGGGAGGAAACAAAAAGTAAAAGGTTGGTGAAAAACTAACTCTTCTTCTCATCTAAAAGTTTTAAATATGGCTATTTGTTTCTCGGCAGAGAACATTGAAGTATTTTTGACATGTTGGTCTTTGGTCATTAATGTTTTTATTTTTGCGTTGGCCTCTGACATTTCAACATATTTGTTTCACTCCATGCACTAAAATCTTTGTGGATTTGTTAATTTGTTTGTCTCTTTCTTTTTCTTAAAATAAGATGATTGATTAAAGTGGGTGGGAAAGGTGATTATAAACATTGATACTATACTAAGTTGGGTGGGTTACATTTGAAGAAGGATATAATGTTGGGGGTTTTTTCCACTACGTTAATATTATTTGGGTGTTTTATTGCAGAATGTTAGTGCATTTTTCAATCTCATGAAAGATTATATCAATAACTTTCTGGTTATTCATGTTTCTTATACAGATTTCAAACTTTAATCTATATTGAGAAAACCTCTTTACATGTATAAGCTTTTTGAACATAATCTTTAAAACTAATAAATATTTGGTTCCACAAGATGTTCACATCATCAATGTAATTTCAGGTTTTAATTTCCAAATTTGTTTACACTTTTCATTTTTGCTAGGAATTATCTTTATTTAGTTTAAACCTCAAAGTAAGTTTTCTAGACTCCTCTAAGTCAGAGACTATTTTTTTTAAATTATATTTTTTCTTATATTGTTTGTGATCAAAGGAATGCATGTAATGTTCTAAAAAGTCGGGGGAGATAGACACTGTGTCAAGGTTGTTAGCAATGCCAGTTTACTTGGGCTTCTTGATAGACACTTGATCTTTCAAAACTCAATCAAGTTTTTCAAGTTGGGGCTCCAAAGGCAACTGGGCAAATCATGTGTGTGTGTGTGTGTATGTATATGGGTATGTATATGTATGTGTATATGCATATGAATATGTATGTGCATATATATACACACACATATATATATAAAAATATACACACACACATGTATATATGTGTGTATGCATATGTATATATATGTATGTATGTATGTGCGTGTATATATATATATATATATATAAACACACACATATGTATTTATATGTACATTTTTCAAAACGCATAACAATATAGAATGATAATTTTACAGTGCATTTTAACTATTTTGGATTAATCATTTTCCTCTTTTCTTTTTACTGTTCTCTTTGGTTTCTCAACTTTGGAAGTTATCTTCTGTATTGCCCACTACACTTCAATACCCTTCTTTTCTTGCAGTATCAAATATTTTTTTCTTCTTTTTCCAAATTCAGTTATTAATTGGTGTTTTGGTTTTATGATACTGTTTTTACATGATATACACACAAAAATTAGAGTTGTCAGCTAGAGACCAAAATAAACATAAATGCTATATAAATTCACACAAGAAATTTGCATTATATATTTTTTCCAATTATTATTATTATTATCATCTGTATTATTATTATTATTGTTGTTGTTGTTTGTTAGGCAGTGGATTGGCAGAATCTTTAGAGCATCAAACAAAATGCTTTGCTTTATTTAGTTACTGCTCTTTACATTCTGAGTTCAAATCCCACTGAGGTCAACTTTGCCTTTCATCCACCCAGGGTCGATAAAATAAAGTACCAGTGAAGTACTGGGGTCGATAAAATCGACTTTCCCCACTCCAAAAAAAAAAAAACTGCTGGCCTTGTGCCTAAATTAGAAAACATTGTTGTTGTTATTATTATTATTATCATTATTTAACTATAGATAACAAATTGCATTGTAAGTTTGAATTTTTTTGCATAATTTACTGCTCTAACTTATTTTTATTTGAGGGGTTTTTTTTTCTAACAACCAATATAATATTGAAGATGATAATGACAATTTTAAAAATAATAATGTTAACAAAGTTTTCTTTGGCTTCTAATTTTTTTTTTTTTTTTTTTATGTGTGTGTGCTCTAAGCTAATTTTCTACTAAAAACAAGTTTTTTGTTTGTTTGTTTTTTTTTTCAATGAAAATTTACTATTAAGATATAAAAAGAACAACAAAAACCAAACTTTTTCCCAAAACCTGGGGTGGTCATCAACAACTATATTTTCAAGCTGCTAACACTCACCATCTTTAGAGATGTGGCCGTTATTTTTTTTATTTATTTATTTTTATTATTTGTTTTTTTTTTGGCATTTTGGCATGTCTAATTGACCTAGCTATTCCATATGCAGAAAAAAATCCAGTAAATAAATACATATAAATTTTTAAAAGGTGCAAAAAAAGAAAACAAAGAACTCCTTACTCATGGTGCTTGTAATGTTTCTCTGTTATTTCTCTCTCTCTTTCTCTCTCTCTTTGAGGGACATTAAGGTTCTTAGCTTTAGGAGCATTAAGTTTTTGTTGTTTTTTTTTCTCTTTAAAAGGATATATATAATTATTGGAATTTTGATATTTTAAGAAAAGACTACAGTAGTTTTGAAATGATATCTTAGTAGAGTAGTATTTATAGCTTTAACATGTTAGCCAGGGACACTTGTAGCTAGGACTGAAATAACCTAAGAGAAGACATAGCTAGCGATAGATTTTTACCATTCTATTGGGGAAACTAATAACTCTGGTTCCAGTAATCCACTATAATATCTGTTGCTCTGATAGAGTAAGAGGACATTCAGCAATCGTAGCTTTAACATTCTAATTCTTAAGTGGCTCCAAGTATATTCATTATTGTGGTTTGGCAGTATCGGTAGAGCGTCAGACACCATGCTTTGCAGCATAGGAGTTATGGCCCTTTACGATCTGAATTCAAATCCCACCAAGGTTAACTTTGCCTTTCATCCTTACGGGGTTTGATAAAATAAAGCACCAGTAATGCACTGGGGTAATTGCTGGCATTGTGCCAAAAGTAGAAACATTATCATTATTATTATTATTATTATTATTATTATAGGTCACTTATGTGTATGTATATGTGTGGATGTGTGTAAAATGTTGAAAAAAAAAAAAAGAAATTATTATAAAGTTGTGGAGCCTCCCACTGCCTCTTGGTCTGGTGTATAAAACAGTATCCCATCTGAGATACATATCTTCCATATTGTTTACTCTAGGGATTCATTCACTCTAGAGATCCTAGATCCATTTTGAGGTATTTTTGTAACAAAACCACCATTTAATTTATTTCAACGTCATGGATCCATGTTTTGATGCATTTCACCAAATTCTTCAGGCAGCAGACCATAGTTTATAAATCCCTCACACAAGTGTGTTTAATATTACATGGGGGAAACCAAGAATGCATTCAGTATTATATGTTATGATATATTATATAATCTTTATATAACAATAAGTCGAATAGGTGTTGATCTATTTTTGAATGATATTAAAAAAAAACATTTTTAATATATATACACATGTTTATATATATATATATATATATATATATATTTATATATATATATA
>OZ024740.1:288773596-288778596 GCA_964016885.1 Eledone cirrhosa
CTCATACATATGATCCCCATAGAATGAGAGCTCATACATATGATCCCCATAGAATGAGAGCTCATACATATGATCCCCATAGAATGAGCGCTAATACATGTGATGTCCCTAGAGTGACCACTGATACATATGACTCAAATAGAATGAGCATTGATTCATTTGACTGTAATACCGTATTACATGATTCCTATGATTCTGGTAGACTATCACCAGATATGTATGACTGTTATGCTTTATCACCATATATGTATAACTGTGACAGACATTCACCAGATACATTCAGCTTAGATCAAATGTCTGCTGATTCATGCAATGAAGAATATGATGAAATGTTTTCTTCGAGGAATAGTCAGTCATCTGCAAATATTGATCAAAACTTTTACTCTACTAGAACTTACCCTGAAACATTTAAAGAAAACTCTGCAATTTCTTTGAATAATATCTACAAACCAAGGAGTTTCTTTAAAAGGTGTGATAACCAGCAGCAACCTGTTAAAAATATAAGTAATATGTTCCCCCTTAGGGGATATCCTATGTCTAATATTTCTGACAGAGGTTTGATGTCCTACAGAAGATTTGATGCAGGGAGCTGTTGTGATGACAGTGATGAAAGTGATGTTTTGTCACTTGAAAGTTTAATTAATGATGACCTCAATGACATGAATAGTGAGGTCAATGGCACTGATAATCTGTTTGCAGAAGGCTATGATTTAGGGTTATTTTCTGACCTGCAGCATAGAATGAACCAAACACAGGATAAACATATATTTAACTGTGATGACTTTATATACTCACCAAATGCTAGAAATGGACAGTCTTCTGGCCAAAATGCTTTCAATGTCAGTAGACCAATGTCTAGTAAGTTCTCTGTTGATCAGAATGCACACTGGAATAGATGTAATATTCCATTATACAGCAGCTTTAGTAACAACAATTATAATTATAACAGTTTTGATAATAACAGGGACAAGATGTACCAGCAGACAGAAGGTTCTAATTTCAAGAAAGACCACTTGAACAACACAAAGAAGATGGTGTCAAACAACCAATGCCAAGTGTATTCTCAGCCTGGAAGCTCTTTACAAAGTTTACAAAGCATTGACAATTATGGCCCTGTGTTACTTCCTCCTCGCTACAAAGATTATGATAGACAATATCCTTATTCTGACAGGTTTAACAGCCATTACCCCTATATATTTGATCAATGCTACCCAACACTACCAAATTATAATAGTGAAGATGGTGACTATATGTCTTTTGATAGTCCTAACAAAAAGAGTCTGAATAATCAAACATTTTCTCAGTTAAATGATCCTAACTTCACTCATGAAAATTTTCGTGATTTCTCAGAGAACAAGTCACTATTAGATTTTGAGAACAGAAGTATGAGTTTTCCTAAACGTTCTACTGGAGCAGGAAATTTTAATTCCCATCAGTCTTTAGATATGCACCCTAGATATGAAAGCAATCCCCAAGCTTCAAATGAAAAATTATCCAAACCCCTTCAAATGAGGAAACCAGAATACAATTGTTCCAGTCATTCTTCGTCTCTACCAAGATATCCCAGTAATATTACCCAAATGTCTAATTCTAACACTCCATTTCCTAATGCCATCAATAGTTACAACGGTGGTTTCAGATATAACAATGGGCCTTATGTAGACTTCCCACATGGTCCGAATTGGTTTGGCCAGCAAGAAATTCCTTTCCCTTTCCAAAGCTATCCTTTTGGTACCTGCACTTCCAGATCTGGTCTTAATCATTTCGGTAAGAACCAAATTCTTTCTGACTTCACTAAACCATTTTCTAACCATATTTTCTCTCCTGGAATGATATCAAATATGGTGAATGAAAGTTCTTTGAAGACCAAAGAATTACTGAGTGGACCATTAAAGGGTTCAGATAGCCTATACTATCATGAAATTCCCAAACTGGGTGACCATTCTTGTTATAAATTTACACCTGGTAATTCTTTGGGCAGGTATGAAGGCTATTTAAAGAAAATATCTTCTGATATATCATTAGAAGATGTACCTGCTCAAATTCCATCAAGACAAGAGGTGTCCAAGTCATCTATAGCACCTGAGGATGGTAAGCACTGCTATGCAGTGATGCAGCAGATAAATCCTGACCAAACTTTCCCACTGACATATTCTATTGATTCTTTGTTTCTATTGGATTTTGAAATATCAAGAGTGGAAGAAAAGCTAACTTACGAAAGATCCAAATTGGAAAACCAGTCTATTGTAAGAGATAAGAAAACCCATTCTTTCACTGATATGTCTAGTGGTTTTGATGCCCTTGATGGTCATGTGAGCACCTATTCTGGTAGAAGCATCTGTGATGTTCCTATGGTAGATGTTCAGTCACCTGCAGTGCCACCGTACACAATGCATGGTGTATCCTCCCCATGTCTTTGTGATAAGGTTAACATTAATAATACAACAGCATCTGAAGACAAGGAGATATCTTTAGAAGAATCAGGTTTGTTCACACAAGAATTTGAGATAGCTCCACCCAAAGACGAGTATATGTTCATCCTACATGGTTATGCTGCCAAGTTCAATCAAGATGTTTTTCTACACGAAGCTCTAAGTGACAGCAAAGGTAATTATGGGTTTTAATCTACCATGCCAAACCATTAACAGAATCCATAAAACATTTCAAAGAACATCCAAGCTACTTATCAAAAAACACCCATAATTATACAAAAGTTACTCACTTAAGAATTATTGTCAAGAAATTTATGAAATTTCTTGTTCTTCTTGTGCAAGTACAATGTATCTGATCTTTAGATCATGCATAGTAGGGAACATAGTATTATGATATTTTGGCTAACTATTTACGATGTGGGTATTAATTCCAGTCTGCGTTGGTCATCACATCTAACAGTTTTATTGGCATCCATTTCCTTTTTATTGTTACTTCCTGTTTTTGGATTGCAAAAGCATACTCTTCAAAGTGAAAGCTTTGATCCAAGATAGGCTCCTCTGGTTATCTATGTTACTGTCACTCTGGTGGTTTCTGGAAACAGCTGTGTATGACCCACTGATAAACAAAGCCTTTCATCTGCTGTTTTGTAACAGTAAAGTTGTGCAACTTCTCTGGGTGTGTGTCCTTTTTCATCAGTCATAGGAGACTTTGGAAATTTCTGATGGTGGTTAATCGTTTTCAAGTTTCAACATCAACGGCATAGATGTCATTTAGAATCCAATTAAGTATTTTAAATGTTAATGAGTCATGGTGAGACCTAGTGATAAGGGTGTTGGACTTACGATCATAATGTCATGGGTCCAATTCCTGGACTGGGTTGTGTGTTATGTTCTTGAGCAAAACACTTTGTTACACATTGTGCGAGTTTACTCACCTGAAAATAAGTACCAGCAATAGCTGGGGGTTTAACCCTGCAATGAATGGACTAGCATCTTGTCCAAGGAAAGTTTACTTCATGCCATGGAAACCAGGATAAGAACCGGCCTGATGAGCCTCAAGGCTCAATACAGACATTGAGTAATAGTACAGTAAGCATACTATGAATCACTGATTTATTGTATGCAAAGATCTATAAAGAACATATTTCTTTTTTTGGGGGGTGGGGGTATATTCCCTGTTTTTTAGTTCCTTGTCAATGATGCTATCATAAGATATATTTTCTTTCACCCCTATATTGTTTGAGAATATTGTAACCTGATCAAGGCTCTTCATATTTTTAAGTTATGTGTGTATGGGTACTCTTATGTAATATATGTGTGTGTGTGTGTATATATATATATATATAAAGAGAAAGATGCATGCATGTGTGTGTGTGTGTATATATATATATATATATATAGAGAGAGAGAGAGAGAGAGAGAGAGAGAGAGAGAGATGTATGAAAGATGCATGTGTGTGTATATATATATAGGGAGAGAGAGAGAGAAAGATGCATGTGTGTGTGTGTGTGTGTATATATATATATATATATATATATATAGAAAGAAAGATGCATATATGTGTGTGTGTGTATAGAGAGAGAGATGCATGTATGTGATTATATGTATATATGAGTATACTTATATATGTACAAATGTACTGGGTTTAGCTCACTCCAAGTTCTTATTTAACCCCAAATCAGCCTTAATAGAGCAGACCCATAACTAAGAGAATTCAACCATGACCAGCCAGTTTTTTATGTCAATTACTACATTGTCTTATTCAACATACAATGAATTAAACCTAATTTATGTCAGAGTGGGATTTGAAGGATATTTGGCTGCTTTTTCTCACAATTGAATATTTCATCAAGTTCAGCAGCTGCAGATTTAAAAGATAAGTCATGTGTATGAATATGATTTCCTGAATCTATCATTTAGAGAATATTTCTACTTTGTTTTAAAAATTACTCAGCTATGTCCCTCTCTTAATGTACTTTACAAATGCATTTCCACCTCCCACATTGCTGTAAAATATCTGTTTACCTGTAAATATGTTAGTGTGTGTGTATGTGCTGTTGTTTTGCCTAGGGTCAGCGCTAATTGATCTGACCTATGGTCAAATGTGTTTTAACCATAACCTTTTACTATCTTTAGGACCATATTGCCTAATGTATACTTCTAGCATAGCTGTTAAGGCTTCTGCAGTGGATAGGAATTGCCTAGGTTGAAAAACTTTCACTTTTAAAGTGGTTAGATGCAACCTGGAGGAGATTTGACTGCTGTTTCTAACAAGTTCAATGAAAATAGTATTCTATTCTTGTCATTTCTCTTGAATCAGCTTCAGAAAGAATGCCATATCATTGGAACCTATTCAAGAGGAAATTGCTTTGCAATTCAAATAATATGCTGTGTTCTTTATTAATGATGATTAGCATTCTGGAGAGTATGATTCTGGTGTGAATTTTACCAACTGTGGATAGGAGTATTACATTACAATTGCTTCTGCAATCAGATCTGCCTTCCTTTTTGTGCAGTACAGTGAAATCCTGAAGTAAAATTTCTACTGTCCATATTATATTGACAAGA
>OZ024740.1:288783596-288838596 GCA_964016885.1 Eledone cirrhosa
CTGGCCATAGGCATGCCCCTAAAAAGCCACGTCCGTGATGCTCATGCTTAAGTATCAAGCGATGGCATTACTCAAAATTGAGTTGCAACCATCATATATATCATCATCATCATCATCATCATCATCATTTTACGTTCGCTTTTCCCTGCTTGCAAGGGTAGGATGGGAACTGATTCTGGCTTGATTTCTACAGCTGGATGCCCTTCCTAACACCAACCTCATTTACAGTGAGTGCTGGGTGCTTTTTTGCAGTGGAATGATAGGGACCCCAGTCCCTATCATCTCATTTCTACAGCTGAGTAAACTGGAGTAATGTGAAATAAAGTGTCTTGCTCAAGTAAACAACACATCACCCGGTCTGAGAATTGAACTCTCAACCTTTCGATTGCAAGGCCAATGCTCTAACCACTAAGCCATGTGCCTCCATATATATATATATGTGTGTGTGTGTATATATATATATGTGTGTGTATGTATGTATGTATGTATGTGTATATATATATATGTGTGTGTATGTGTATATATGTGTGTGTATGTGTATATATATGTGTGTATGTGTATATATATATATATATTTGTGTATATATATGTGTGTGTGTGTATATGTGTATATATATGAGGGGGCTTCAAAGGGTTCGTGGAAAAAAAACAGTTGGAAAAAACGGTGCAATTTTAAACCATGTCAAAGCAGTTTTCTTTTACACCTTCAACTGATGGAAAATGGGTACCTTTGAGTGATTTTTTTTTTTTTTTTTTTTTTTTTTTTTTTTTTTCAAGTTTGGAAACAATATATATATATATATGTATGTGTGTGTGTGTGTGTGTGTATATATATGTGTGTGTGTGTGTGTGTGTGTGTGTGCATAGGTTAGATGAGTTGTCCTATTGTGGGACATACAGAACTGATTTGGGCTTGGTTTCTACAGCTGGTTGCCCTTCCGAACACCAGCCTCATTTACAGTGAGTTCTGGGTGCTTTTTTGTTGTGTCACCAACACAACTACTTTATATTATATATATATATATATATGAGTTCAAATCCCGCCGAGGTTAACTTTACCTTTCATCCTTACGGGGTCGATAAAATAAAGTACCAGTAATGCACTGGGATAATTGCTGGCCTTGTGCCAAAAGTAGAAACAATTATAAATATATATATATATATATATATTTATATGTGTGTGTGTGTATATATATATTATATGAAAGCACATGCTGAGAGCATTGGGCTTGCAATTGGGAGGTTGTGAGATCAATCCTTGAACTGGTTGATGCATTTTGTCCTTGAGCAAGACACTTTATTTCATCTTCCTTCAATTTACTCAGTTGTAGAAATGAATTGTGACATCACATGGGTCAAACTGTATCAGTCTTTGCCTTTTCCTTCGACAACATCAGTGGCATGTCTTCCACAAACAACCTTGCCCAACCTTGTGCCTTAGAGGGGAACTTTCATGGCTGAAATCCCATAATCATTCATGACCAAAGGGCTCTTTACCCTTTTTATATATAAATAATATATATTTATGTATATGTATAATATATGTATTTACATATGTTTGTGTGTGTGTGTATGTGTGTATATATATCATCATCATCATTGTTTAATTTCAACTTCTCACGCTTGCAGGGGTTAGACGAGTTGTCTCATGTGAGATAATTTAGGTCAGGTGACCGTGTCTTGCTTATACAGAACTTTTTCTGTCTTGGTTTCTATGTCTGGATGCCCTTCATATCGTCAACCACATTTACAGTGTGGACTGGGTGCTTTTTGTTGTGATGTATATATGCATTGTGTGCATATATTATATATATATATATATATTATATATATATATATATATATATATATTATATATATATATATATATATATATTATATATATATATATATATTATATATATATATATATATTATATATATATATATATATATATATATTATTTTATATATATATATATATATATTATATATATATATATATATTATATATATATATATATATATATATATATTATTTTATATATATATATATACAAAAGAAATAGGATTTCGCTTCAAGCATATCGTTATACAATATGTATAAATATTTTGTATCTCCAAAGAAATACGCTTTTAGGAAGCCGTAGCTATGCAAACAATGGGGGGGGGGGCTAACGCCCTCTGGTGATGTCCAGCAAGGGAGACAACCGTCTATGCATTTCAGGCTTAACTGGCCTTCGTCAGGACGGTTCCTCCCACCGCTTGCGACTGGTGTTTGCATAGCTACGGCTTCCTAAAACCGTATTTCTTTGGAGATACGAAATATTTGTTCATCATCATCATCATTTAACGTCCACCTTCCACGCTTGCATGGGTTTGAACGGGAGTTTTCCCACTTGAGGCAAGATTGGTTGTCTTGCTCGTATAGGACTGTCTGGCGGGTTTTCTACGGCTGGATGCCCTTCCTAACACCAACCACATTTACAGTGTGGAATTGGGAGGTTTTTACCGTGTTACCTACACGGCCACATTACAGCGTGGACTGTGTGTTTTTTTTTTCGTGACACCTACACGACCTCATATATATATATATATATATATATACACGTGCATTTGTGCATTTACAGAGAGAGAGAGAGAGAGAGACTGACAGAGAGAATAGTTGATAATATATATTTTCGATCAAATATTGGTAATGTGTCAGGTGGTGCTATTAAGTTAGATATGGCCTGGGCCAATACTGGCCGAAACCTATCAAAGTTATATATATACATATTATATATATATCGTTTCTGAATTTGTTTAGCAAGATTCTTTATCTGAAAACGTGTGTTGAAACCAATATTGTTATACTTTGGGAGGGTCATGTTGCCAATAAGAAACACAGGCCTTCGTCACTGTCCCCCGACTTAGGCCCCTAAAGGCACTTGTGATCCTGGCCTTCAGATCGTCTTTTGTATTGCAGCTAGATCTGTTGGCGTCTCATTCCACTGTGCTCCACACAAAGAAGTCGCGGGGGTTGCAGTCAGGCAAGCTGGGAGGCCAGATGTCAGGTGAAGTGTGGTCGACGAAGTTCTCTGACAGCCAGGCTTGGGTCTTTCGGCTGGTATGGCAGGGCGCTGAGTCTTGCTGCCACACGTACGGCCTACCTGCAGCTACCTGGTCGATCCAGGGCTTTACTACCTCGCTCAGAACGCGGATGTAGCTATTGGTGTTCAGCTTGAGGCCCTCAGGGAAGAAGTAAGGTGGCATGATGTCACCCTGATTGCTGACGACACACAAGACCGATGTTGTAGCTGAAAACTTTGTTTGCATGACTCTGGGCACATCTTTGGATTAGACAGCGAGCCACCTGTTGTTCTGGGACTTGATCTTCTGGTCTTATTTGTCTTCCCGGCGCGGACTCCAAGAAGAACTCCGTGTCTCTTCCACAAATTTGGAGGTTCAAAATTATTCATAATCAATTATTCTGAAAATAAATAATGGAAATATACTCACTGTTTTTATGAAGACAAGAGTGACAACGGAAGTAAAAAAAATTTGCATAAAATTAGCAGTTGAAAATTGCGAACAAATATCTTCTGCACCCTGTGTATGTATATATATATATATATATATATATGTATATATATATAAATGACACAAGAAATGCCAAGATCAGTGAATGATAATGATAGATAGATTTAAGTTTAATATACAGTAGAATAGAAATAACTTCCTGTCCTCAGTTCAGATGAGACAGAATGTGATGGAGTAGAACATTTTCTGATGATTCTTCAGTCTGAATAGGCAAACTGAAGTTACTTCTGTCTGACTCCAATACAGCACTTCTTTTCACATATTTGCGTTGCTACTGTAACTCTTCATCCTCCTTTACCATGTAACCTAACACTTTCTTAATCATAATCACACCATATGCAAACTAATGATTTCTTTATACTCTCAACTTTGGTCCTATTCTGTATATCCAAGCTCTTACTTAACAAATGTAGTCAAGTTGTATTTTTGTTTTGTTTACAGTTACACATTATACATATATACGGATGCATTTACATTGGCATATTTTACATGTTCATATATGTGTGTATGCTTACACACACACATGCATACACAGTATACATAAATGAAGTATGTACTAGATATTCATATCTTTTATTGTCCCTCAATTCCAGTGCCTTTTTCACTTCATCTCTGATTAGCTTATCTCTCTGGTCTCTTTTGGTTTGGATTTTGGCTGATCATTTTTCAGCTATTAGTAACTTTTCAGTAATTTTTGCTTTACAGTCACTTGGAAACGTTCGAATGCTATGAAAAAAAGAAAACACAAAAAAAAATCACCCAGTGATGCCCAGATAAAACAAGATAATGTGAGAGTAAAATTCCCTAGAGTGGAGATTAAGGTTGAAGGGGAAGCTGTTGTTGACTCCCCTACAAATGAAATTGATGTGGAAGAATATGATAAGATTTTGGAGGATGGTACCCTGTACCATATTAAACGAGTCCGAAGATATTCACAGTCTCGTATCCACACAAAAATTGTTTCAGAAGATGGCACAGAAAGAGAGGTTGAGGAGAATATTAATATACCTGGAACAGAGGATATTGATACGATCGAGACTTTTGAGCAGCTGCCTCACTCTGAAAGTGTGGTGGAAAGTGTC
This sequence comes from Eledone cirrhosa, assembly GCA_964016885.1. Taxonomy (NCBI): domain Eukaryota; kingdom Metazoa; phylum Mollusca; class Cephalopoda; order Octopoda; family Eledonidae; genus Eledone; species Eledone cirrhosa. Next base: position 288,788,240 of record OZ024740.1, read on the forward strand.
TCGGAAACACTTCCTACTGGGAAGGTGGTTAAGCGAAAGGTGAAAAATATTCGAATGGTGCACAAGGTCAAGACAAAGCATGAACACATCACGCCAGACCACACTAGCAAACGGGAAGAATATGAAATCAATGAGGTTATTCCTGGTACAGAAAATTCTTTTTACCTAGATGTTGATTCTACTCCGGTGAGTGATACCGAAAATGAAGATCAGCATCCTGCTCAGAAACCTCATATATTTGTTGACAAGAATATGTATCGTGTAGATTTACCATTTGAGCTGGAACGCTTTCATCATGTTCATCAAGATAACCAGGAAAAACTTCAAGTTGATGGTGAAGAAAGCAAACACGTTGTTCATCAACCTGTGGATCAAAATGCACAGCAAACTGTTCATAGACATAGTGATCAAGAAGGCTGGGAGGCAGATTATCTACCAGCAGATCAAGACTCACCAGAACTTGTGGAAAAGCCAATTGAGCAAGACTGTGTAAAGTCAGTGAACCTTTCTGCTACAGAAGGTCATCACTATATTTCTAATGAAGATGACTTGCATAATTTACAACCTCTTGCCGAGGATAACCAAAACATTGATAAACATATTCCTGAAAATAGCCAACAGATTGGATTATCTGAGAGATTAGATTTCAAATGTCCAAAAATTTCTGTAATCAAAGACGGTCAGCATGACATCATGCCCACCAATCAAGAGAGTACAAAGGTTCGACTATCAACTGGTCAAGGTGTCTATAATGTGGATCTACCTTTAGCTTTGGAGAGTCTGCACCGACGTGACAAGAAGAACGAGCAGAGTGGTCTAAATCAAATTCAAGAAACTGAGTGTATAAGCATCCAACAAGGTATTGAAGTTTATGCTGCACAAAGTTTTGAGCTGCCTACTGTTCAAAATACACAAGGAAGTGTTGAGCTATGCAATGGCCAAGACCCACTCCAAGATGTCACTCCATCAAATGACATCACTATTGGACAAGATCTCCCTGAAGCTATTGAACAGTCTCTGAGAGAATATCATGTAAAACCAGTTGATCTGCCAGCAAGTGAATATCATTTAACTGATGAACAAGATGGTCAAGAAATTAAACTGCCTTTTTTTCAAGATGTTCCATGTGTACAGATATCCAATCAAGATACTAAATCTGCTTATATTCCCAGTGAGCAATACAGTGATCCCATTGCCACACCCACAGCTCAAGAGAGACAAGATAACAGACAGTCCATTGGTGAAGGTGTCTATCATGTGGATGTCCCTGTAGCTTTAGAGAGCCTTCATCGAATTGACCGATCTAAGGGACAAAAAACACGTGGCCACATTCATGAGCCTTCTGATCAGGGTGTCAAAAAAACTGACCATGATCTCAGAAAAAGTGTTGAGCTACACAGTGGCCAAGACCCACTCCAAGATATCACTCTGTCACCTGATCAAGATCAACAATTGCCAGAAGTGACATTGACCCATGAAAATGTTCAAACTGTTCAAATGAGCCCTGGTCAACTTCCTGGTAATTTGTCAACAGATCAAGATATTCCATGTGTACCTCCACCTACTGGTCAAAGTAGCAGAAATTCCTTGGGTAGAGGTGTCTATCATGTTGATCAACCTGTCAGTCTGGAAACTTTATACAATGTTAAGAAACCTTCTATTGAAGCAAGTGAGCATCCTGTTGACCATTCAGCTGATGTCATTGAGAACGATGATGTCAACATTTCTTATGCTCCACATATTCCATATGGTCAAGATTCTAATATTGAATGGAAATCTGGTCAAGATATTCCAAAAGTAAAAATGGCCAAAGGTGAAGATAATTTTCAATATGGTAGTCTACCTACAAGTGAACAGCTACAGAAGTCAAATGTAACCACACCTACTGGTCAATATGGTGTCTACCATGTTGACCTTCCTGTGGATCTGGAACAACTACATCGTGTTGCCCAGCCTTCTCGTCCAGATGTCTCTGGATATGTAGATAAAACTATTGGTCAACCTGACATCACTGCTGGTCAAGATCTCCCTGAAGCTATTGAACAGTCTCTAGGCGAATATCATGTAAAACCAGTTGATCTCCCAGCAGGTGAAGATCATTTAACTGATGAACAAGATGGTCAAGAAATTAAACTGCCTTCTTTTCAAGATGTTCCATGTGTACAGATATCCAATCAAGATACTAAATCGGCTTATATTCCCAGTGAGCAATACAGTGATCCCATTGCCACACCCGCAGCTCAAGAGAGACAAGATAACAGACAGTCCATTGGTGAAGGTGTCTATCATGTGGATGTCCCTGTAGCTTTAGAGAGCCTTCATCGAATTGACCGATCTAAGGGACAAAAACCACGTGGCCACATTGATCAGCCTTCTGATCAGGGTATCAAAAAAACTGACCATGATCTCAGAAAAAGTGTTGAGCTACATGGTGGCCAAGACCCTCTCCAAGATATCACTCTGTCACCTGATCAAGATCGACAATTGCCAGAAGTGACATTGACCCATGAAAATGTTCAAACTGTTCAAATGAGCCCTGGTCAACTTCCTGGTAATTTGTCAACAGATCAAGATATTCCATGTGTACCTCTACCTACTGGTCAAAGTAGCAGAAATTCCTTGGGTAGAGGTGTCTATCATGTTGATCAACCTGTCAGTCTGGAAACTTTATACAATGTTAAGAAACCTTCTATTGAAGCAAGTGAGCATCCTGTTGACCATTCAGCTGATGTCATTGAGAACGATGATGTCAACATTTCTTATGCTCCACATATTCCATATGGTCAAGATTCTAATATTGAATGGAAATCTGGTCAAGATATTCCAAAAGTAAAAATGGCCAAAGGTGAAGATAATTTTCAATATGGTAGTCTACCTACAAGTGAACAGCTACAGAAGTCAAATGTAACCACACCTACTGGTCAATATGGTGTCTACCATGTTGACCTTCCTGTGGATCTGGAACAACTACATCGTGTTGCCCAGCCTTCTCGTCCAGATGTCTCTGGATATGTAGATAAAACTATTGGTCAACCTGACATCACTGCTGGTCAAGATCTCCCTGAAGCTATTGAACAGTCTCTAGGCGAATATCATGTAAAACCAGTTGATCTCCCAGCAGGTGAAGATCATTTAACTGATGAACAAGATGGTCAAGAAATTAAACTGCCTTCTTTTCAAGATGTTCCATGTGTACAGATATCCAATCAAGATACTAAATCTGCTTATATTCCCAGTGAGCAATACAGTGATCCCATTGCCACACCCACAGCTCAAGAGAGACAAGATAACAGACAGTCCATTGGTGAAGGTGTCTATCATGTGGATGTCCCTGTAGCTTTAGAGAGCCTTCATCGAATTGACCGATCTAAGGGACAAAAACCACGTGGCCCCATTGATCAGCCTTCTGATCAGGGTGTCAAAAAAACTGACCATGATCTCAGAAAAAGTGTTGAGCTACACGGTGGCCAAGACCCTCTCCAAGATATCACTCTGTCACCTGATCAAGATCAACAATTGCCAGAAGTGACATTGACCCATGAAAATGTTCAAATTGTTCAAATGAGCCCTGGTCAACTTCCTGGTAATTTGTCAACAGATCAAGATATTCCATGTGTACCTCCACCTACTGGTCAAAGTAGCAGAAATTCGTTGGGTAGAGGTGTCTATCATGTTGATCAACCTGTCAGTCTGGAAACTTTATACAATGTTAAGAAACCTTCTATTGAAGCAAGTGAGTATCCTTCTGACCATTCAGCTGATGTCATTGAGAACGCTGATGTTAACATTTCTTATGCTCCACATATTCCATATGGTCAAGATTCTAATATTGAATGGAAATCTGGTCAAGATATTCCAAAAGTAAAAATGGCCAAAAGTGAAGATAATTTTCAATATGGTGATCTACCTACAAGTGAACAGCTACAGAAGTCAAATGTAACCACACCTACTGGTCAATATGGTGTCTACCATGTTGACCATCCTGTGGATCTGGAACAACTACATCGTGTTGCCCAGCCTTCTCATCCAGATGTCTCTGGATATGTAGATAAAACTATTGGTCAACCTGACATCACTGCTGGTCAAGATCTCCCTGAAGCTATTGAACAGTCTCTAGGAGAATATCATGTAAAACCAGTTGATCTCCCAGCAGGTGAAGATCATTTAACTGATGAACAAGATGGTCAAGAAATTAGACTGCCTTTTTTTCAAGATGTTCCATGTGTACAGATATCCAATCAAGATACTAAATCTGCTTATATTCCCAGTGAGCAATACAGTGATACCATTGCCACACCCACAGCTCAAGAGAGACAAGATAACAGACAGTCCATTGGTGAAGGTGTCTATCATGTGGATGTCCCTATAGCTTTAGAGAGCCTTCATCGAATTGACCGATCTAAGGGACAAAAACCACGTAGCCATGTTCATCAGCCTTCTGATCAGGGTGTCAAAAATACTGACCATGATCTCAGAAAAAGTGTTGAGCTACACAGTGGCCAAGACCCTCTCCAAGATATCACTCTGTCACCTGATCAATATCAACAATTGCCAGAAGTGATATTGACCCATGAAAATGTTCAAACTGTTCAAATGAGCCCTGGTCAACTTCCTGGTAATTTGTCAACAGATCAAGATATTCCATGTGTACCTCCACCTACTGGTCAAAGTAGCAGAAATTCCTTGGGTAGAGGTGTCTATCATGTTGATCAACCTGTCAGTCTGGAAACTTTATACAATGTTAAGAAACCTTCTATTGAAGCAAGTGAGTATCCTGTTGACCATTCAGCTGATGTCAACATTTCTTATGCTCCACATATTCCATATGGTCAAGATTCTAATATTGAATGGAAATCTGGTCAAGATATTCCAAAAGTAAAAATGGCCAAAAGTGAAGATAATTTTCAATATGGTGATCTACCTACAAGTGAACAGCTACAGAAGTCAAATGTAACCACACCTACTGGTCAATATGGTGTCTACCATGTTGACCTTCCTGTGGATCTGGAACAACTACATTGTGTTGCCCAGCCTTCTCGTCCAGATGTCTCTGGATATGTAGATAAAACTATTGGTCAACCTGACATCACTGCTGGTCAAGATCTCCCTGAAGCTATTGAACAGTCTCAAGGAGAATATCATGTAAAACCAGTTGATCTCTCAGCAGGTGAAGATCATTTAACTGATGAACAAGATGGTCAAGAAATTAAACTGCCTTCTTTTCAAGATGTTCCATGTGTACAGATATCCAATCAAGATACTAAATCTGCTTATATTCCCAGTGAGCAATACAGTGATCCCATTGCCACACCCACAGCTCAAGAGAGACAAGATAACAGACAGTCCATTGGTGAAGGTGTCTATCATGTGGATGTCCCTATAGCTTTAGAGAGCCTTCATCGAATTGACCGATCTAAGGGACAAAAACCACGTAGCCATGTTCATCAGCCTTCTGATCAGGGTGTCAAAAATACTGACCATGATCTCAGAAAAAGTGTTGAGCTACACAGTGGCCAAGACCCTCTCCAAGATATCACTCTGTCACCTGATCAATATCAACAATTGCCAGAAGTGATATTGACCCATGAAAATGTTCAAACTGTTCAAATGAGCCCTGGTCAACTTCCTGGTAATTTGTCAACAGATCAAGATATTCCATGTGTACCTCCACCTACTGGTCAAAGTAGCAGAAATTCCTTGGGTAGAGGTGTCTATCATGTTGATCAACCTGTCAGTCTGGAAACTTTATACAATGTTAAGAAACCTTCTATTGAAGCAAGTGAGTATCCTGTTGACCATTCAGCTGATGTCATTGAGAACGCTGATGTCAACATTTCTTATGCTCCACATATTCCATATGGTCAAGATTCTAATATTGAATGGAAATCTGGTCAAGATATTCCAAAAGTAAAAATGGCCAAAAGTGAAGATAATTTTCAATATGGTGATCTACCTACAAGTGAACAGCTACAGAAGTCAAATGTAACCACACCTACTGGTCAATATGGTGTCTACCATGTTGACCTTCCTGTGGATCTGGAACAACTACATTGTGTTGCCCAGCCTTCTCGTCCAGATGTCTCTGGATATGTAGATAAAACTATTGGTCAACCTGACATCACTGCTGGTCAAGATCTCCCTGAAGCTATTGAACAATCTCAAGGAGAATATCATGTAAAACCAGTTGATCTCCCAGCAGGTGAAGATCATTTAACTGATGAACAAGATGGTCAAGAAATTAAACTGCCTTCTTTTCAAGATGTTCCATGTGTACAGATATCCAATCAAGATACTAAATCTGCTTATATTCCCAGTGAGCAATACAGTGATCCCATTGCCACACCCACAGCTCAAGAGAGACAAGATAACAGACAGTCCATTGGTGAAGGTGTCTATCATGTGGATGTCCCTATAGCTTTAGAGAGCCTTCATCGAATTGACCGATCTAAGGGACAAAAACCACGTAGCCATGTTCATCAGCCTTCTGATCAGGGTGTCAAAAATACTGACCATGATCTCAGAAAAAGTGTTGAGCTACACAGTGGCCAAGACCCTCTCCAAGATATCACTCTGTCACCTGATCAATATCAACAATTGCCAGAAGTGATATTGACCCATGAAAATGTTCAAACTGTTCAAATGAGCCCTGGTCAACTTCCTGGTAATTTGTCAACAGATCAAGATATTCCATGTGTACCTCCACCTACTGGTCAAAGTAGCAGAAATTCCTTGGGTAGAGGTGTCTATCATGTTGATCAACCTGTCAGTCTGGAAACTTTATACAATGTTAAGAAACCTTCTATTGAAGCAAGTGAGTATCCTGTTGACCATTCAGCTGATGTCATTGAGAACGATGATGTCAACATTTCTTATGCTCCACATATTCCATATGGTCAAGATTCTAATATTGAATGGAAATCTGGTCAAGATATTCCAAAAGTAAAAATGGCCAAAAGTGAAGATAATTTTCAATATGGTGATCTACCTACAAGTGAACAGCTACAGAAGTCAAATGTAACCACACCTACTGGTCAATATGGTGTCTACCATGTTGACCATCCTGTGGATCTGGAACAACTACATCGTGTTGCCCAGCCTTCTCATCCAGATGTCTCTGGATATGTAGATAAAACTATTGGTCAACCTGACATCACTGCTGGTCAAGATCTCCCTGAAGCTATTGAACAGTCTCTAGGAGAATATCATGTAAAACCAGTTGATCTCCCAGCAGGTGAAGATCATTTAACTGATGAACAAGATGGTCAAGAAATTAAACTGCCTTTTTTTCAAGATGTTCCATGTGTACAGATATCCAATCAAGATACTAAATCTGCTTATATTCCCAGTGAGCAATACAGTGATCCCATTGCCACACCCACAGCTCAAGAGAGACAAGATAACAGACAGTCCATTGGTGAAGGTGTCTATCATGTGGATGTCCCTGTAGCTTTAGAGAGCCTTCATCGAATTGACCGATCTAAGGGACAAAAACCACGTGGCCACATTGATCAGCCTTCTGATCAGGGTATCAAAAAAACTGACCATGATCTCAGAAAAAGTGTTGAGCTACACGGTGGCCAAGACCCTCTCCAAGATATCACTCTGTCACCTGATCAAGATCGACAATTGCCAGAAGTGACATTGACCCATGAAAATGTTCAAACTGTTCAAATGAGCCCTGGTCAACTTCCTGGTAATTTGTCAACAGATCAAGATATTCCATGTGTACCTCTACCTACTGGTCAAAGTAGCAGAAATTCCTTGGGTAGAGGTGTCTATCATGTTGATCAACCTGTCAGTCTGGAAACTTTATACAATGTTAAGAAACCTTCTATTGAAGCAAGTGAGCATCCTGTTGACCATTCAGCTGATGTCATTGAGAACGATGATGTCAACATTTCTTATGCTCCACATATTCCATATGGTCAAGATTCTAATATTGAATGGAAATCTGGTCAAGATATTCCAAAAGTAAAAATGGCCAAAGGTGAAGATAATTTTCAATATGGTGATCTACCTACAAGTGAACAGCTACAGAAGTCAAATGTAACCACACCTACTGGTCAATATGGTGTCTACCATGTTGACCTTCCTGTGGATCTGGAACAACTACATCGTGTTGCCCAGCCTTCTCGTCCGGATGTCTCTGGATATGTTGATAAAACTATTGGTCAACCTGACATCACTGCTGGTCAAGATCTCCCTGAAGCTATTGAACAGTCTCTAGGAGAATATCATGTAAAACCAGTTTATCTCCCAGCAGGTGAAGATCATTTAACTGATGAACAAGATGGTCAAGAAATTAAACTGCCTTCTTTTCAAGATGTTCCATGTGTACAGATATCCAATCAAGATACTAAATCTGCTTATATTCCCAGTGAGCAATACAGTGATCCCATTGCCACACCCACAGCTCAAGAGAGACAAGATAACAGACAGTCCATTGGTGAAGGTGTCTATCATGTGGATGTCCCTATAGCTTTAGAGAGCCTTCATCGAATTGACCGATCTAAGGGACAAAAACCACGTGGCCACATTCATCAGCCTTCTGATCAGGGTGTCAAAAAAACTGACCATGATCTCAGAAAAAGTGTTGAGCTACACAGTGGCCAAGACCCTCTCCAAGATATCACTCTGTCACCTGATCAAGATCAACAATTGCCAGACGTGACATTGACCCATGAAAATGTTCAAACTGTTCAAATGAGCCCTGGTCAACTTCCTGGTAATTTGTCAACAGATCAAGATATTCCATGTTTACCTCCACCTACTGGTCAAAGTAGCAGAAATTCCTTGGGTAGAGGTGTCTATCATGTTGATCAACCTGTCAGTCTGGAAACTTTATACAATGTTAAGAAACCTTCTATTGAAGCAAGTGAGTATCCTTCTGACCATTCAGCTGATGTCATTGAGAATGCTGATGTCAACATTTCTTATGCTCCACATATTCCATATGGTCAAGATTCTAATATTGAATGGAAATCTGGTCAAGATATTCCAAAAGTAAAAATGGCCAAAAGTGAAGATAATTTTCAATATGGTGGTCTACCTACAAGTGAACAGCTACAGAAGTCAAATGTAACCACACCTACTGGTCAATATGGTGTCTACCATGTTGACCTTCCTGTGGATCTGGAACAACTACATCGTGTTGCCCAGCCTTCTCGTCCAGATGTCTCTGGATATGTAGATAAAACTATTGGTCAACCTGACATCACTACTGGTCAAGATCTCCCTGAAGCTATTGAACAGTCTCTAGGAGAATATCATTTAAAACCAGTTGATCTCCCAGCAGGTGAAGATCATTTAACTGATGAACAAGATGGTCAAGAAATTAAACTGCCTTCTTTTCAAGATGTTCCACGTGTACAGATATCCAATCAAGATACTAAATCTGCTTATATTCCCAGTGAGCAATACAGTGATCCCATTGCCACACCCACAGCTCAAGAGAGACAAGATAACAGACAGTCCATTGGTGAAGGTGTCTATCATGTGGATGTCCCTGTAGCTTTAGAGAGCCTTCATCGAATTGACCGATCTAAGGGACAAAAACCACGTGGCCACATTCATCAGCCTTCTGATCAGGATGTCAAAAAAACTGACCATGATCTCAGAAAAAGTGTTGAGCTACACAGTGGCCAAGATATCACTCTGTCACCTGATCAAGATCAACAATTGCCAGAAGTGACATTGACTCATAATCTCAGAAAAAGTGTCCAACCTATTGATCAGGATGTTGAAGAATATTGCTATTATGTTGATCGTCCTCTCACTGAACATATTTTCCAAGAACCTCAAACTGTTGACGTATCCATGTTGAAACACCCTTTTAATCTGTCTTCTTCTCAAGATTATCAACAAGATATTGATCATCTGACTGGTCAAGTGGATTCACATTCTCAAGCTGACCAAACTGGTAGCCATGTTGATTCTCAGCTTGATCCAAAACACACTGATCAATTTGACAAACAAAAGTATGAAGCGAAGTGTGAAAAACTGTCTGCTAGTGGTCAAATTTTCTCCACTACCATGACAGCTGGTAGTGGTGTTGGTCAGCTTGAAATGGAAAATCGTGACCATTCATTTGGGATGGCCCCTGTTATACAGGGACAAGCGCAGTACAGTGACCACACTTTTCACCAAAGTCAGCTAAATAAAGTTAATCTTTCCACTAGGCAAGATCAAATCAAGCTTGGAGCGCATACTATTAGTGAAACCCCGTGTGATATCCTCAGTACTCAGGTTCAAAATAGGCCTGATAGTGGTGACCATGAAGATCAGTATGGTCTGAAACATACTGGACAGCAGAGTGGTGACCATGAAGATCAGTATGGTCTAAAACACACTGGACAGCAGGGTGATGACCATGAATGTCAGTATGGTCTAAAACACACTGGACAGCAGGGTGGTGACCATGAAGGTCAGTATGGTCTAAAACATACTGGACAGCAGGGTGATGACCATGAATGTCAGTATGGTCTAAAACACACTGGACAGCAGGGTGATGACCATGAATGTCAGTATGGTCTAAAACACACTGGACAGCAGGGTGGTGACCATGAAGGTCAGTATGGTCTAAAACATACTGGACAGCAGGGTGATGACCATGAATGTCAGTATGGTCTAAAACACACTGGACAGCAGGGTGATGACCATGAAGGTCAGTATGGTCTAAAACACACTGGACAGCAGGGTGGTGACCATGAAGGTCAGTATGGTCTAAAACACACTGGACAGCAGGGTGATGACCATGAATGTCAGTATGGTCTAAAACACACTGGACAGCAGGGTGATGACCATGAAGGTCAGTATGGTCTAAAACATACTGGACAGCAGGGTGATGACCATGAATGTCAGTATGGTCTAAAACACACTGGACAGCAGGGTGATGACCATGAATGTCAGTATGGTCTAAAACACACTGGACAGCAGGGTGATGACCATGAATGTCAGTATGGTCTAAAACACACTGGACAGCAGGGTGGTGACCATGAAGGTCAGTATGGTCTAAAACACACTGGACAGCAGGGTGATGACCATGAAGGTCAGTATGGTCTAAAACATACTGGACAGCAGGGTGATGACCATGAATGTCAGTATGGTCTAAAACACACTGGACAGCAGGGTGATGACCATGAATGTCAGTATGGTCTAAAACACACTGGACAGCAGGGTGGTGACCATGAATGTCAGTATGGTCTAAAACACACTGGACAGCAGGGTGATGACCATGAATGTCAGTATGGTCTAAAACACACTGGACAGCAGGGTGGTGACCATGAATGTCAGTATGGTCTAAAACACACTGGACAGCAGGGTGATGACCATGAATGTCAGTATGGTCTAAAACACACTGGACAGCAGGGTGGTGACCATGAAGGTCAGTATGGTCTAAAACACACTGGACAGCAGGGTGGTGACCATGAAGGTCAGTATGGTCTGAAACACACTGGACAGCAGGGTGGTGACCATGAAGGTCAGTATGGTCTAAAACACACTGGACAGCAGGGTGGTGACCATGAAGGTCAGTATGGTCTAAAACACACTGGACAGCAGGGTGGTGACCATGAAGGTCAGTATGGTCTGAAACACACTGGACAGCAGGGTGGTGACCATGAAGGTCAGTATGGTCTGAAACACACTGGACAGCAGGGTGGTGACCATGAAGGTCAGTATGGTCTGAAACACACTGGACAGCAGGGTGGTGACCATGAAGGTCAGTATGGTCTGAAACACACTGGACAGCAGGGTGGGGAGTGTCAGTATAGCCTTGAACAAGGTCGTCAACAGAGTAGTAACAATGAATGCAAATACATCTTTGGATATACTGGTCAACCAGATGAAGGTAGCAGCTCTACTATTGAACAAAAAAACATCACAAAGATTGTTCACAAATCTGTTAAGCACTTTGGTCATCCACAAGGTGATGAATCCATTCTCCATCTTACCACTGAACGACCTCAGGCACATGCTGCTGCTTACTCTCAAAGTAGCAGCACTCAGCAGAGTGACAGCTCATGTTCTCCTCATACATCATCATCTCAGTCAACATCAGACACAGGCACACTCCAACTCCAAGACTCTCACATGTCAACTGTTTTATCTGATGCCACTACTGAGGTTACAACAAAAAAGTCTTCACGGAAATCTCGTAAATCATCTCGTAAGAAGAAAAAATCATCTTCACAAGGTAATTTAGATGATCTCTAGTTTTTACCTACATCTCTTTCTTTCTCTTATGCAATTACTCTTTCTCATTCACTCACTTCACATTCTCACCCTTTCGTCTTCTCTTAGTATCTGCTGAAATGTGTCTTTGGCCTTATCATCAGCTTAACATAATCAAAGGCTCTGGTATAAAAGTTAAACAAATCTAAGCAAAAGCGCTGAAACTAACCATTCTCCTTTTCAAAGCTGTCTCAGAAATACACCTCACAGTTGAGAAAAAAAGCCTTCTTCCTTTTTACAAAACCTGGAGTTGTTGTTGTTGGTCAATCTTTGAGTGATGATTTCTCTGATTGTACTTTGGTGCTAATTTATTGAATTTCAATCATCATATTCTAATTTTTGACAGGTTTGATTTCTATGTAGAAATTGGCTGTTTATTGTACCTTTACCATTTTTCTTTTACTACTACTTTTCTTTTAATTCAAAATGGCACTCATAGACAATTCAAAGATTTCATTTGCTTGACGCTTTGTCAGGTAAGCAATATTGATGACAACAATGATGATCCAGAAAATTCTTCAATTAATATATGCTTAAAGTATGTTTCAACAACTCTATCTGTGTTGGTTGATATTACCATCCTTCATGGCCATATAACTATTTGCTCATTGACCATAGAACCCCATCTTTTCAGTGACCATATAACTTTCTATATAACATTATTTTGAGGTAGACATATTACCATCTCTTCTCACTGACCATATATTCAGTGGACTGCTCAACTATCTTACCTCTTCTTCAGTGGTCATGTACTTTATTCTTTTGTGATCATGTAACTATCTATTCAATGACCATGCAATTGTCTAATCAGTAGTCATATAATGATTCCCTCAATGGTCATATAATTATCTTATCAATAAACACAACCACTTCTTCATCGGCTATGTAATTTCTTCTCTTGTGCTCATGTAACCATCTATTTAACAGCTACACAACTATATCTTTTGGTGGTAAGCATTTTGTGTGACACCTTTATATCTCTCCTCACATACAGTTGCTTTCTAGCAGATATATATATGTATATATGTATATATGTGTGTGTGTGTGTGTATATATATGTGTATATATATATATATATATATATATATATATATATATATATATATATATATATATATATAAACTTCAAAGATGTATTTGTTTTATGGTGCTGGTATCTATAAACACATCACTCATAACCTTAATCTTCAGAGGTTTGCATGCTTTCATAAAATTTTCACAGATATTTTCTTTTCTATTTTCTGTTTATTTTCTCTCTATATTTTTATATTATTATTATTTATTACTATTATGTCATCTCTTTTTCTTTTGATTGGATCACTTTTTGCTTTCTTAACTAATACATGTAGTATCATTTCTTCAAACTTCTGGTGGTGGTGCTTTTTGATTGTAAAAAAAGTGTGTCAGTCTTGTTATTCATTGACTTTCACTTGCCATTCATCTTATTTATTATTATTGTTATTTTCGGTAAGATCATTATCTCTTATGCTTAATTATATTCATGTGTAGCATATACATACAAACATACACTCACATACACACTATATATATATATATAAACTTCAAAGATGTATTTATTTTATGGTGCTGGTATCTATAAATCAATCACAATCACACAAAACAAAAACCCACAATAACTACAACAAAATAGTAAAAAAAACATTCATTATCTTCATTTATTTTTTGTTTATGTTTGTTTTATTTGCCTTTTCATTTTGTTCTCTTTTAAAACATTTCTGCATTCATTTTTATGTCGGCATTTTGGGGGTTGGACATGTTTGTAAAGTGAAATTGTTCTACAGACTTTTGAAATATATAGACATACATCATGTATTTTGTATTGTGTGTGTCTGTGTGTGTTATACATATCATATTCATAACATACATGTGATTGCATATGCCAAATATGATGTATGAAAAACTTTATCAATGAATTTTTAATTGCCCAAGATCATCATTACCATCATCATCATCATCACCATCATCATCACCATCATCATTACCATCATCATTATCATCATCTCCCCATTTCAAGTCATGTGAGCCAAATGTAAACCAAAGTGGAATTGTCACTGAATATTGAATGAACAGTTCACCTTCATAAGGTTGTATTTATATAGAGTATAGGTATAAATGTGTCTCCATGTAAAGTCTATAAAATCAAATGAGGAGCAAAATAACCAAGATTGTGTATTAATTAAGGATATTGTCACACCTTGCTCTCATAGCAAGCGGCAAGTGATGTCACAAGATATTTCACCAGCTTCATCAGTAGTTCATAGATGTATATCATCACCGTCATCATCATCAATTTTTCTATGCTGGCATGGGTCTTGAATGAGTCTTTAAGGCAAAATTCAATGGCCAGATGTCCTTCTTGACATCAACCTTCACTTGTTTTTAAGTCAAGTATGGATCTTCACATACCTAACCACTAACAGCAGGATCTTTAACATAAACAAATAACACCAAATGCAAAGAAAAGAGAAGAGACAAACTCTCAGACACATATATGCATACATGCATATATATATATATATACACACACACATTGACAGGATTCCTGACAATTTCTGTATTCAAAATTTACTAAAAAGGCATTGGTCACCCTGAGGTTATAGTATGAGATACTTGTCCAAAGTGCCGTATATATATATATATATATATATATATATATATATACAGGGTGCGGACAATATTTGTTCGCAAGATTACTGTCTAGGAAAAAATAACACAGTAGTTTTATTTTTTAAGATTTATTTATCAAACTTGGGTCAGTTTGTCTTCATGACTTGTTCTTTCGATCTCACTCGATAAACCCGCCATAGGCTTTGATGACGGCCTCAAGGTGACCTCGGAACCGGCTACAGGCCTTCGTCACTGTCCCCCGACTTAGGCCCCTAAAGGCACTTGTGATCCTGGCCTTCAGATCGTCTTTTGTATTGCAGCTAGATCTGTTGGTGTCTCGTTCCACTGCACCCCACACAAAGAAGTCGAGGGGATTGCAGTCAGTCGAGCTGGGAGGCCAAATGTCAGGTGGAGTGTGGTCGACAAAGTTCTCTGACAGCCAGGCTTGGGTCTTTCGGCTGGTATGGCAGGGCGCTGAGTCTTGCTGCCACACGTACGGCTTACCTGCAGCTACCTGGTCGATCCAGGGCTTTACTACCTCGCTCAGAACGCGGATGTAGCCATCGGTGTTCAGCTTGAGGCCCTCAGGGAAGAAGTGAGGTGGCATGACGTCACTTTGACTACTGACGACACCTAAGACCAATGTTGTCGCTGGAAACTTTGTCTGCCTGACTCTGGGCATGTCTATGGATGAGACAGTAAGCCACCTGTTGTTCTGGGAGTTGATCTTCTGGTCTTGGCAGAAATTTTTCTCGTCGGAGAAAAACAACAGCATGTCTGGCTCCAGTGGGTGTTTCAACTTGTTGATCAGCTTCTTTGCGTGCTTCAGTCGCTTTTCTTGCATCGCCTTTGACAGAAATTGTCCTTTCCTCATCTTGTATGAAACGTACCGAATGTCTTCATGTACCACCAGCCTAATGAGCTTTTCATCCACGCCTTTCTCCCTTGCAATGGCATGCATTGACTTGCTAGATTTATTGTTGATGATATCCTGAACTTCAGCGACGAACTCGGAGGTTCTGAAGGCGTCAGATCGTCAATCATGTGTTTTCCTCTCTGAAGTTGCTTCGTAGTCGAATCCTGAATCTTCCAATTCCTTTCTGACCTTTTCCACCATTCTCCTGCTGACGCCGAGATAGTCTGAAATTTCCTTATTTGTCCTCCCGGCGGATTCCAAGAAGAACTCCGTGTCTCTTCCACAAATTTGGAGGTTCAAAATTATTCATAATCAATTATTCTGAAAATAAATAATGGAAATATAGTCACTGTTTTTATGAAGACAAGAGTGACAACGGAAGTAAAAAAAAATTTGCATAAAATTAGCAGTTGAAAATTGCGAACAAATATCGTCCACACCCTGTATATATATATATATATATATATATATATATATATATATATATATATATATATATATATATATATATAACTGGCAAGAGTTTTCATATGAAAACATGCGGAAACAGAAATTGTAGTGTTTTGGGGGGGTTATTTTTGCTATTAATGAAGCAAAAGCACTGATTGTAATTATTACTTATTCCCATATTCTATAATTATCATAACTGAAATGTGGCAAACATTATCAAATATGTAAATAAGATTTGTGAGAAGACTGTTAATTATAACTAAATAACTAAATTACTCAGATGTTGTTTGATGATATGCTCTGCACTTCAACAAAATCCCATTACATAATCGGAAAAACATTTGACAAAGTATTAACCCTTTAGCATTTGCATTACTCTATATATACCATTTTGATTTTGTAATAAAAGCTTTACCTCACATAGTTTTCTCACATAATATCAAATCTAAG
This sequence comes from Eledone cirrhosa, assembly GCA_964016885.1. NCBI lineage: Eukaryota > Metazoa > Mollusca > Cephalopoda > Octopoda > Eledonidae > Eledone > Eledone cirrhosa. The sequence continues at coordinate 288,804,915 of OZ024740.1, forward strand.
AGATTTTGATATTTATTTTGAGAACAATACCTTAACATCAGTATGAGTGGCCAGTTACAGCTGGTTTGAACAGAAAGAGGGGAGAGAATTCTGGGCAGATACAGCCAGTTTAAATGCTAAAGGTTTAATCAAAACATTGCCAAGTGAAAATAAAGGAAAAATCCTCTACAACATTTGATTGTATTTTACATGACTAACTAAAAGTAAAGGGCCCTTAACTTCTAGTAGGGGCCTGATTTTGAAGCATAGCATACTTTCATCATTGTAAACCTAAAAGGGACCATCCTCCTCCAGGTCAAAACTTAGTTGTTTCTTCCAGAAAAAAATTTATAAAAAGAAAGAAAGTGATGGAGATAAGAGGAAGAATTGACACCAGTATTGAACTGATATTTTATTTATTGACCTTGAAAGGATGTGAGGCAAAGTTGACCTTGATGTGATGCGGACTCAGTGTGCTGTGAGTTGGATCAAATACCAAAGCAGTTTTAATATGACATTGTAACAACTGTCAATTTGCCACCTTGCACACTACTAAATACTATTATGTCTCAAGAACTCTCAATTGAACTTTCAATGTATGAGTGTTCAATAAAAAAAAAAAACTATCTCCTCATTTTATTATAGTATAAATTAATGATTATTCTACAGACACTTGCCCCTTTAAGCAGAATCAATGTGACAGGGTTTTTAAAATCATAATTGAGTTCCATCTGACGGGTTTTCCCCCACAGTTTCTGAGAACCCAATTTCAATTCTATAGCTGTAGTTGACCTCAGGCTTGAGTAAAAGACTCTTCTCTAATGTGTCATCCTCTGGGACCAAACCAATGGCCTCATGATTGAAAAGCAAACTTAACCATTTAGCAGTGTGCCTATTATATGTGGTCAGTATTTAGCTGCTTTTTGTTCTATTATATTTTGTACTACTATTATATCTACATATATGATCAGTGTTTGAATATATTTTGTATCACTATTATATGCACATATAACTACATGTCTGATCAGTTTTTTTACTATTATACTAGCTATTATAACCACCATCTGAAAGAAATTGTGTTGCTATGTTTGTATATGTGTGAATGTATATATATTGTTTAATTTCTTATGTACTGATTTTTATTTCCTGTATAACCTATTATATGTTCATGTTTTTGTCAGGGTTTTTTCATATAACGTGTAGCTCAGTATAAAATAAATACATTTGGATCATATACATAGTGTTAAAATAGTGAAAAAGAAAAGAAAGTATTATATTTTAATTTTGTTTAGTAATCCATTGATAAAATCCTTCTACTTGTTATCTGCAGTGATGCCTGAAACACTTGAGAGGACATTCAAGTAATAATTCAGTCAAACAACCAAACTGCATATGAAACAGTAACATCTAATGTTTTGGTGGTTGGATATACTATAAAGATATTAATAATACATCATCATCGTCATTTAGCATTTGTTCTATCTGCTAGTAAGGGCTGGATGAGTTGTCAAAGACCGAGTTAGTACTAAAGTGGAGCTGCTGACATCTTGGGTGGATGTTTGAATGCTCTACTGAGTTCAATTTATCATGGCACCAGCACTAGGTAGGTTGTTATGTCTTTGACATTGCTGAAGAGTTCCTCCAACCCTGTATTTGACAGGTTTTCTGTGGTTGGATGCCCTTTCTATCACTAAGACTAGGAAGTTTGACATTTCTTTGACACAAAATATCCTCCCAACCATTTGTAGGAACTTTAGTGTGTCAAAGCCATGACAACCTCCCTGGTGTTGGTGTGGTGGTCAAGATGTTTCTTACAAAATACAATCTCAGAAAGACAACGTCAACCATATATATATATATATATACTTACTCAAAGGGGATTAACCAAAGAAAAATAATAAGGCTGTCTGCTTTCTTAAAGAAAAGGGATTACAAAATCACAGATAATTAAGGATTGGGTATATGTATAGTCATCTATTAGAAGACATGCATAAACAAACATATACACACACTTGCAGGCACACATTTTTATAACAGGTATACACACATATCCACAACAATAAAGATGAATTCATTATAATTTTGATTTTTTTTTTTTAAATCATTTTTTTCATGTAATTTTTCGACTTTTCAGCATGTTTTCATCTCGGCATCATGTTTTCTTAAGGTTTTGTTACCTCCTGTTTTCACTTTGTTGCCATGGTTACCATCAACCCCACTATTGTTTTTCTTGCATGTTTATAATTATGCTGATTGTTTTTTTGTTGTTTTTTTTGTTGTTTTTTGCTATTGCTGTTGATGTTTAACCCCAGGTCAAGCTTGTTTCAGCCAAACTATCAAAGACGTTCCAGCCAAACTATCAAAGACGTTCCAGTCATGACCATCACAATTTATTCAGACATAGTATGTCTGAGGCTACATTATCGAATGTCTTTCCATATATTCTTTTAAAGATGGTTGGATATGATTTGAGGAAGATTTGGCTGCTATTTATAAAAGGATACAAGCTCATTTGTTGGCTCATAATTTTATGTTGTTCTTATTGTCACTTGTTAATGCTATTGTTAGTGTTCTGATATATGCAAATGAATATTGGTGTTTTAATTTTTTCATTAATTAAACTTGCAAGTTAATAGTGCTAGTGCAATCAACAGTAAATGTATTTTATTTTGTTTATTAATTCATTTTTTTCTTATATGCACACATCATCATCGGTGATGATTTTATATATATATATGTATGTATATATATGTATGTATATATATATATATATATATATATATATATATATATATATATATATATATATATATAGGGCAAAGGGCAAAGGAGCTCTTAAGAGTCAATGGCCATCTAAAATCACTGGGAGAGATGACCCCTTAGCCTTTGTCAAGGCAGAATTCTAGGAGAAGGAAAACTCTGATATAACACCTGCAACCCTGATGGTATCCAATGATGTTGACTTGTTCTTCTTTTTGGTAAATATCATCTTGGTTAAGAGAGTGGGACTGGCTTTGTGCAGTGCCTTTGCTCACTATAAAAGCTTCACGGCACAGGCATTGCTTTATATCTGGAGATCTCTCTGCACTTGTCGTCACATGGTACCATGGGCCCAGCACTATGTGTCAGTAATTGTCACAAGTGTAGTGTTTGTACCAGAGTTTTCAAGTCGCTGGCTGGACTAAAAAGTCACACTCGTTCAGCGCATCGGTAGGGGTTTTCCTACATGGATATAAAGTAGTGGCCGTACTCGAAAACGAGTTGGCAGCCACCATATATATATATATATATATAATACACACACATATACGCATATACAGATAAATATATGTGTATGTGTCAGTGTTTATATCCCATAACTTAGCAGTTTGACAAAGAGAATAAGTACCAGGCTTGAAAAAATAAGATCAAATATAATAGACTAAAACTCTTTACAGCATAGTTGCAGTCTAATAACTAAAACTAATAACATAATAAAAGGATGTATACATATATATATGTATATAATTTTTTTAATCTTTTGTTTCAGTCATTTGACTGTGACTATGATGGGATTGAGTCAGTCAAATCAACCCCAGTACTTATTTTTTCAAGTGTTATACTTAATTTGTCTATCCCTTTTTGTCAGACCACTAAATATCGAGAGATGCACACAAATGTAAATACAGAATACACACACAAACACACACATACACACATCTGTGTGTATGCATATATAATTTTATGCAGATATCTGTGTGTGTGTGTGTGTGTATATATATATATATATATATATATATATCTCCAGGGAGTGTAACGTGAAGTTACTGTAGGTTCACCTGGGTGAGCACACAATGTTTAGATTCACGCCTGCATCGAGGTGTAGAGCTAATCAGTGTAAATATAATAATTGTTTCTACTTTTGGCACAAGGCCAGCAATTATTCCAGTGTATTACTGGTACTTTATTTTATCGACCCCTTAAGGATGAAAGGCAAAGTTAACCTCGGCGGGTTTTGAACTCAGTCCGTAAAGGGACGTAACTGTGCTGCAAAGCATGGCGTCCGACCCTCTACCGATACTGCCAATCCACCGTGTAAATATAATAATGCAAGTATGATTTGTTAAGTCTTCATTACATTTATTGATTGGTGACGCACGTTTTGCTTTTGATCAGCTGAAGGTTCAATCTGTATCGATCTGGTCTGACTCTGAAATCAAAAGCTCATCGGACCTCTGCTGTCATTACATAGCAGAGGTCCGACAAGCTTTTGATTCCAGAGTCAGGCCAGATTGATACAAATGGAACCTTCAGCTGATCAATAGTGAAATGCGTGTCACCAGTCAATAAACATAATGAAGGCTTAACAAATCATCCTTATATTATCTTATATATATATATAAATCAGGATGGATTCAGTTGACCATTACTCAACAGAGTACTTAATACTTGGGGGTAGTAAAGTATGGTTATACAAAAGAATTGGAACTCTGACGACTGAGCTCTTGCTATATCAACAGCTAATTCCAGACTGAGTCTGGAACTAGCTGTTTTGAAAATGTATAGATACAAAATATATACATATACAGCTATATGTACATGTAAGGTGTATAAATTTAGGTTTTTTAGTTTATTTAGCTATCACAGCTAAGTTCTTTTGTGGGCACCATCTTTTGTTTGTGTATGTTGCTAACATTTCTTTTTAACTAATGCTCCTCTACCTTCTGCTTAATTCATACTTATTTGTATGTGTGTGTGTATATATATATATATATATATATATATATATATATATATATACATATATATATATATATATATATATATTCCTTTATTATATGGTATTTTATTTTTATATTTAGCTGAATTATGCTCGCTTGGCAGTGTTACAGCTGTTCTTTGCTCTAGCAGTCTTGCATTTGAGTAGGATGTTTGCAGCTATAAATATACATATATATGCATATTCCAGGTTTCTTTTGTTTCTTTCCGTCTTCTGTTTTCATTTGTGTTGCAGGCAGCAGTTCGCATTTGTCACTTTTGTTGTTATTTTCAGCCCGTCTTGCTGTGGCGGGGAAAACGCCCACCATAACTATCACCGAGGACAGCAGCAGCCCACATCATGACGATGATGATGAAAGCGATGATTATCTCCGCTTTATTGAAAAGCATCAACAAAAAATGCAACAGCAACAAGCTGCTGCTGCTGCTGGCAAAGGTTAGATGATTACAGAGAAAAAACATTTGAATAACAATTATATTCACACACACACACACACACACACACACACACACACACACACACACACACACACACACACACACACACACCAAAAGAATGGGGTCTTGGTTTGGGTCTGGTTCAAATACCAGGTGTCTAGAAATGTGCATGTAAAAATATATATTTTTATTTAAATAATCATAATAATAATAATAATGATTTCTAACATAGACACTAGGCCAAATATTTAGGTGGAGGGTAGCAATCCATTAAAGTACTTCACTGGTACTTTATGTTATTGACCTTGGCAAAGTTGACCTGGGCAGTATTTGAACAATAATAATGTTGATTTTCTATCATGGTAATTGAACTGTTTTGAGGGAAGACATATAGTCATTTATGACTGAAAGGGGGTCTTTACCATATAAGTATATATATATATAGAGAGAGAGAGAGAGAGAAAGAGAGAATAAGATAATGCAAAGTAGTTGCAGATGTTAGTCCTTTATTGGTAAGGGTGTGATACATATTCCAAATACGACAGTGGCCACACAATTCCACGTAACCAGTGCCACAATGTTATCAGACAACTTCATTACATAATAAGGTTATGTTCTTGAGGCAGTCCAAACTAAAACAACAAGGGAATGGACAAAGATGATGTTTTTGAAGCTTTCACCCATTCCCTAAGTGTGTGTATGTATATATATATATATATATATATATACACCTCTCCAAGACAATGTCACTGGACCGAGATCTTTGGCGGTACTCAGTAATAGAGAAGACCCGCCTTACCTGAATACAAAGTAAAACCTACTACAGTCAGTAGGCATCTCTAACAAAATACATCCCCGTCCCACCACCCCCACCCCATCCACACCGCCCCTTTCAATGTAAAGTTATGTTGGTGCCACAACATCCAGGCCGAAACATGAGATCGTGTAGGTGTCACGACAAAAAAACACACAGTCCACTCTGTAATATGGCCGTGTAGGCAACACGGTAAAAACCTCCCAGTCCCACACTGTAAATGTGGTTGGTGTTAGGAAGGGAATCCAGCTGTAGAAAACCCGCCAGACAGTCCTATGCGAGCAAGACAACCACTCTTGCCTCAAGTGGGAAAACTCCCGTCCAAACCCATGCAAGCGTGGAACATGGACGTTAAACGATGATGATGATGATATATATATATATATATATATATGGAGGCACATGGCTTAGTGGTTAGAGCATTGGCCTTGCAATCGAAAGGTTATGAGTTCAATTCTCAGACCGGGTGATGTGTTGTTTCCTTGAGCAAGGCACTTTATTTCACATTGCTCCAGTTTACTCAGCTGTAGAAATGAGATGATAGGGACTGGGGCCCCTATCATTTCCACTGCAAAGTGGTCGTGGAGGTGCCACGGCAAAAAAGCACCCAGCACTCACTGTAAATGAGGCTGGTGTTGGGAAGGGCATCCAGCTGTAGAAATCAAGCTAGAATCAGTTCCCGTCCCACCCTTGCAAGCAGGGAAAAGTGGACGTAAAATGAAATGATGATGATGATATATATATATATATATAGTTCTTCAGAGAGATATGAATGCCACATACTTTCTTTCCATTGCTCTATAAAAAGCCAGAAAATCCAATTTGTAATCCAACCCCTCAGTTAGAAAAGGCAAACTATAAGAGAACTGTATCTCTTGAGATTAGATTCAGTCTCTGTCTTTATAGGAAGGCATGGATGTCACATAATCAGATTCCTCCACTAAAGCTTAAGGGTTAACTTTTAATCTATTAATCTCTCACTTTAATCTCTTCAGAATCAATAAGTACCATTAATATTCTATGGAAGGAATTATACCTTTTGCAAACAAATATTGGTCTTGGTCTTTAGAAATCATTATTGAAATTATTGTTGTTATTATTAACTGTTGCTTGCTTTGTGCCTGGAATATTGTGCTGATATTGCCTTTTCTTTGTTCTATTGTTTTCTTCTTCATTGAATAATTTTATTTTTATTTTCACAGTATCTATTTTTTTTATTTTTACTCTTTTTTTTTCTTGGATCCAGTCTCTTTCCTGTTTTGATCTAATTTTATGGATTGAGGCACCACAAAAATGCACATAGACGCACATAATTATATCCGTGTCAAAGCTGAATGTTTTGGTGTCTTCTGATGACACCACAAACCCACTATCAACTATTTAAAGACAGTGTATAAGCAAAATCAGTATAATATAGAGTTCAACTTTGTCTTTCACCCTTCAGAGGTAAATAAAATAAGAACTTGTTAAGTACTAAGGTGAAGTTAATCTACTATATCTACTCTACAAAAAATGCTTGGTTTTGTGCCAACAATAATGATGGTAATGGTTTCTGATTTAGGCACAAGGCTAGCAATTTATATGATATTTCATCTGATGAACGAACTAGACGTTTGTTAGAATCATCTAATTTCATGAAACCTTGGGTAATAGAATAATTATATTGTGTTGTTTATTATATAATTAAATAGCTCTGTACTATACATAGAGCACTCTTCTTTCCTTTACCTTTTCTACAGAAATACATAACTCATATATATATATATATATATATATATATATATATAAACTCCAATTAATTTTTGCAACAATCATACTTGGTTAATCTTCTGTAAAGGCCATTATGACAACAATAAGCTATACTCTGTAGAGGCCAGTATGTCAACAATAACGGGTCCTTTATAGAAACCTGTATATTAACTGTAACAGGCCTGTTTCCCTGTAAAAGTTAGTATCTATTGCATTAAGTTAGCAGTGTGTAGGTTTTCCTCTTTTTCTCTCACTCCTTCTCTCCAACTCATCAATCTGATTTTTTATTTTCTCTCCAGAACTTCAAGACACAACAAACTTTATAAATTACAAAAGAAAAAAAAAAGAAAAAAGAAACATTCTCAGTTCTAAATAAAAATGCTGTGAAACTCTTTCTCTGATTATTAAAATCTTCTAATTTTGTGAAAGATATAATTTTACTAAAATATATGGGGCAAGAAGGGTGATCAATATTCCTGATCAGCTTTGAGACTTATAAAGTCAAAACTGAGATGACGTTTTTAAATAAAATTAACTGCTTTTTTTTTAAGTTTCGTCTCTCAAATTTTTCAAAATACACTCATAAAAGATTGTTAAATCTAAATAACTGATCGTTTCCTTTTTGTACTTTTTAGCAACTGATCTCTTGTTTTTGTTTGTTATCTAAACAGTCTCTGGTCATTCAGTGGGTCTTTTTTTTATTTTTTTTTTAGCAATTTTACTGCACACCGGTTCTTTATTTTTCTGTCTGTTTTCATCACTTTCACATGTGTGTCTATCACTTTACCTCTTTGTTTCTTTACCCCCTATGTTTTTGATCCTCCCTCGTTACTATTGTTTGTTTTTGTTCTGGTTTACTCTTTATCTGCTTGTTCTGGTGTAAATTAATATATTGACTAATCCCTTCTTTTACTAGCAGGTCAAGAGCCAATTACCACAGTGTCCTCTGAACACCATGAGGAAGAATCAGGTAACGTTGAAACCTCTTGATGCTATGCTATGCTGTCTGTTGCATCTAGTCATCTATCTATATGTTTCACATAAACAGTTTTTATTTTATCCCCACATATTATTATTATTATTATTATTTTTGTCTTTTTTGCCTCATTGTTGTTCGCTACAATTGATCAATCCTTTTTGTATTATGACTATTTGTATTATGCACCCATCCACACACACACATGGAAATATGTGTGTGTATATATATATATATATATATATATATATATATATATATATAAAATCCATGTGTGGGTGTATGAGAGAGAAGAATTATGTAAAACAATATAGAGAATATAAATTAATTCTATATAGAAATGTGTGTAGCTAACCTTGGTCTAAGATATCTTTAGATATACCTAAAGGTAGCATACTGACCTGACAATAAATATAAAGAGAAAAAGATTGTGATTTTGACCTAGTAGGGTCAATGGTTCTGTGAAACCCAACGTAATTGAAATTCCAATTTTTCTTTTGTTTGTCCCATGTCGTCTGTCTGTGGAACATCCAAAACTATCTCATAACCAGGCTAAATATTTACATTGATATGTACTTATTTTTTAACTGGTTTCAGTCACTTGACTGTAGCCATGCTAGCGCACACCTTTAAAGATTTTAGTTGATTGTATCAACCCCAGTACTTATCTCAGTCTGATGTATATTTTATCAAGCTCTATTTGTCGAATTGCTTAGTTAAATTTTTGACATAAATGGCCACAACTCGACACAGTCAGTTTACACTGATAAATGTAGACTCACATACACACATATAAATATATATACACACACACTCACAAGCTTCCACAAAATCCCCATCAATCAAATTCCACTCACAAGGTATTGGTCAACCTATGCCTATATATATATATATATATATATATATATATATATATATATATATATATATATGTACATATATATACACACACACATACACACAAGGTGCAGCAGAAAAACCTCCCATACACGATCAATCGTTAAAATGTGGGAGGTATTTTTTCCTCACCCTGCATATACACATACATGCACAGGCGCACTATTTTTATATTGTTCATAGTACCTTCTAGAAGAATAGAAAGAAATTATCATCAGCATGTCAATAGATGATGATTTAAGAATAGTTTCTGGGGAGAGGAGGAGGGTCCCAGCCTAAACTCACCACCTCCTAACATCCCAAAAGTGCATGAAAGCATTGATGTGTAATTACCCCCCCCCCCCTCACATCCCCCTTCCTGTTCCTCTGAAGTGAACCCAATTCAATACTTTTTTTTTAATAATTTTATTTTAACATTTAAGCATTCCCACATTTGTATTGGGCCCTTTTTCTTTATTGTGTATGTTCATTTTCTTTATTTAGTGTTGTACCATTATAGTTTTTTCCCTTTTTCACCACTGAATATCATAGTTGATCAATTTATCCCTTACCCTCACTGATGTATCTTACTTAATCCATGATTTCTGCACTGTGTATGTTGTCTTTTTTTTTGTTTGTTTATTTCTTTAATCATATATTGTTTTTTTTTTATTATTTTTTATATGCATTAATATTTTTGTTATTGTTTTTTTTTTATATTTATTTTTATTTCTTCCAATTAAAGCTGTTTTATTCCCTGTCTGCATTGTCAAGCTTGTTTACTATATATATATATATATCACTTGATAATCTTATGATAAGGTGATATATCATCTTGGGTGTTTATTAAATGTTCTAGAGTATCCTGGAATGATATACCAATCAGTAAAAGAGTGATTTCCATTTGTCCCATTAACCAGAATAGCTGAAATGAGGCCTGAACATCTGGCCCTTTTTTAATTTTTACAACTTTAAATTATCAACTTCAAGAAAATTCCTTCCAATTAACATTTATCTCTCCAAAATTCCTGCTTTGTCAGAGAAGCAGATGATCTAAACTCAAAGTATTTAACTTTAAGTTGACCCTAAGTTTTTGGCTATGTCATTTGTGAAATTCCTAATTTTTTGATTTCACTCAAAAGGGTTGTGGTATATCCAGGCTTCTCATTACAATAATTATAATTAATAATTAATAATTCTGTTCAGAACATTTCATTATTAATCAGGTTAAAATGAGCTTCAATTAATTAACTATTTTTTTTTCTTTATTCCATCTTAACTCTCTATTAATTATAACTCTGAATTTAAATTTAAATTTATATACATATGCTCTCACACACTGTTACACAAATGAACACACACACACACATATACAGAAATACATGTAAATGTATAAAATATGTATCAATGTGTGTCTGTATGTGTATCTTTTTAATGTTCACATTTTAGATACAATAATAACTAATATATGTACTGTTCAAACCAAAACACTGTAAACATTTTCCTTCTAATAACAATTTCCATTTTACTCATCTTGAAATCTCTCCTTTTTAATGCTTGCATTTCGGATTGCTGTCGGATTTTTTTTTTTTTTTGTCTCCTTTTAAATATTAAACAAATTTAAAAAAAAAACTTGACAAAATAACCCTTGTTAGATGATGAGAGCGAGGGTAAAAGAAGATCAGTTGCTTCTATTATTCAAATGTTTGAGCAAACATCTGACACTGCCTTGCAAAGTTCGGCTACAGACATTGTTCGTGAAGTCCAGAAATCAGCACAGGCAACATTACGTAAAGAATCCAAGGAATTCACAAAACAAGACTCTTCTGAATGGGTTGTCATTGACAACAGCGATCTTGATGGCTTTGATGCTGAAAAAGTACCATCAGCCAATGGCACTTATGAAAAAACAGAAGATTCTGCTTCAAAGGTAGAAGAATGGGTAAAAGTCTCTGCTGTCAAAGAAAAATTTGAGGACAAAATTAAAAATGGCTCCGTGTCTGAAAAGACTGTTGTTCGTGAAGTCACCAAAGTTGAAACTACTGTAGAAAAGCAAAAAGCTCCAGAAAAAGATGATGTAGAACAACCTTATGGTGTCCCAGAACTGCCCGACACCCACTTCAAGACTCCTTCTGATGATGAAAATCTTGATTTTTCTGAAAAATTGAAATTATTTACTGGCAAACATGCCCAAAGTTATTATGTCACAACTCAAGCCGATGAATTATTAAGCTCCGATGAAGAAACGCCGGACACCACCTCTAAAGGAAGTGAAAGGTCATACCAAACCGCATCTGAAACGAGTGAAATCCGATCCGAAACCGTTAAAGTGTCTTCTGCAGTAGAACAAAAAAGTGAAGTCGTTGAAGAACGACGTGAAAGCACTTCATCGTTGATTGCCAAGTTTGAAGAAGTTACAAATCGTGAAAAATCTCTGAAGAAAGAAGCCATGTCATTTGACAAGGATAATAGAGAGACAGTACAGAAAGAAATGACAAAATCTTGGAAAACTGATTCTTCTCAAAGTACAGTTCAGGAAAAGAATGAAAGTTACATATTCCAAGAGAAAAAAGAAAGTGTTTCTTCACACAGCTTTCAACCTGAGCAAAAGACAACATCAGAAGCGAAAGAAAAACAAAGTGAAACTCCTGATTTGAAGGAAGTTTTCAAAGAGAATAAAGGAATTGTGTCATCGGTTGAGAAGAGCTTCAAAACTGAAACAACTGAAATGAAGCAGAAAGTAGAATATTCTATAAATGATGGCAAAGTAAAAGAAGTCTTCACTGCTGAAGATAGCCAAATTTTATCATCTGAGACTTTGGACAAAACTATATCATCATTTGATAAAGATATTTCACCAGCACCTAAGGATAAATCACCTTCACCAGAAACTCAGCTGAAGACACCCTCCCCAGAACTTAAGGAAAAAGCTCCTTCACCAGAGCCACAACTTAAGTCTCCTTCACCAGAACCAAAAGATAAGTCTCCTTCACCAGAACCTAAAGATAAGACCCCCTCACCACTACAACTGAAGTCAAAGTCCCCCTCACCAGAACCTAAAGATAAGACCCCCTCACCACTACAACTGAAGTCAAAGTCCCCCTCACCAGAACCTAAAGATAAGACCCCCTCACCACTACAACTGAAGTCAAAGTCCCCCTCACCAGAACCTAAAGATAAGACCCCCTCACCACGCCAACTGAAGTCCAAGTCCCCCTCACCAGAACCTAAAGATAAGACCCCCTCACCACTCCAACTGAAGTCCAAGTCCCCCTCACCAGAACCTAAAGATAAGACTCCCTCACCACTCCAACTGAAGTCCAAGACCCCCTTACCAGAACCTAAAGATAAGACACCCTCACCACTCCAACTGAAGTCCAAGTCCCCCTCACCAGAACCTAAAGATAAGACCCTCTCACCACTCCAACTGAAATCCAAGTCCCCCTCACCAGAACTTAAGGAAAAAGCTCCTTCACCAGAGCCACAACTTAAGTCTCCTTCACCAGAACTTGAAGATAAGATACCCTCACCACTACAACTGAAGTCAAAGTCCCCCTCACCAGAACCTAAAGATAAGACCCTCTCACCACTCCAACTGAAATCCAAGTCCCCCTCACCAGAACTTAAGGAAAAAGCTCCTTCACCAGAACCACAACTTAAGTCCCCTTCACCAGAACCAAAATATAAGTCAACTTCACCAGAACCTAAAGATAAGAGCCCCTCACCACTACAACTGAAGTCAAAGTCCCCCTCACCAGAACCTAAAGATAAGACCCTCTCACCACTCCAACTGAAGTCCAAGTCCCCCTCACCAGAACTTAAGGAAAAAGCTCCTTCACCAGAGCCACAACTTAAGTCCCCTTCACCAGAACCAAAATATAAGTCAACTTCACCAGAACCTAAAGATAAGAGCCCCTCACCACTACAACTGAAGTCAAAGTCCCCCTCACCAGAACCTAAAGATAAGACCCTCTCACCACTCCAACTGAAGTCCAAGTCCCCCTCACCAGAACTTAAGGAAAAAGCTCCTTCACCAGAGCCACAACTTAAGTCCCCTTCACCAGAACCAAAATATAAGTCAACTTCACCAGAACCTAAAGATAAGACGCCCTCACCACTACAACTGAAGTCAAAGTCCCCTTCACCAGAACCTAAAGATAAGGCCCTCTCACCACTCCAATTGAAGTCCAAGTCCCCCTCACCAGAACTTAAGGAAAAAGCTCCTTCACCAGAGCCACAACTTAAGTCTCCTTCACCAGAACCAAAATATAAGTCAACTTCACCAGAACCTAAAGATAAGACCCCCTCACCACTACAACTGAAGTCAAAGTCCCCCTCACCAGAACCTAAAGATAAGACCCCCTCACCACCCCAACTAAAGTCAAAGTCCCCCTCACCAGAACCTAAAGATAAGACCCCCTCACCACTCCAACTGAAGTCCAAGTCCCCCTCACCAGAACCTAAAGATAAGACCCCCTCACCACTCCAACTGAAGTCAAAGTCCTCCTCACCAGAACCTAAAGATAAGACCCCCTCACCACTCCAACTGAAGTCCAAGTCCCCCTCACCAGAACCTAAAGATAAGACCCCTTCACCACTCCAACTGAAGTCCAAGTCCCCCTCACCAGAACCTAAAGATAAGACCCCGTCACCACTCCAACTGAAGTCAAAGTCCTCCTCACCAGAACCTAAAGATAAGACACCCTCACCACTCCAACTGAAGTCCAAGTCCCCCTCACCAGAACCTAAAGATAAGACCCCTTCACCACTCCAACTGAAGTCCAAGTCCCCCTCACCAGAACCTAAAGAGAAAACTCCTTCACCAAAACCTAAAGATAAGTCACCTTCACCACCTCATCTTAAGTCAAAGTCTCCCTCACCAGAACCTAAAGATAAGTTGCCCTCACCACTCCATCTGAAGTCCAAGTCCCCCTCACCTGAACCTAAAGATAAGACCCCTTCACCACTACACCTCAAGTCAAAGTCCCCCTCACCAAAGTCTAAAGACAAGTCTCCTTCCCCACCACATATGAAGTCAAAATCTCCCTCACCTCTCCACCTGAAGTCAAAGTCTCCCTCACCAGAACCTAAAGAGAAAACTCCCTCACCCAAAACAAAAGACAAGTCTCCCTCACCACCTCATCTGAAGTCAAAGACTCCCTCACTGTCTCCCTTGAAATCCAAGTCTCCTTCACCAGAACCTAAAGATAAGTCTCCCTCCCCAGCTCGCATGAAGTCAAAGTCTCCCTCACCATCTCCCTTGAAATCCAAGTCTCCCTCACCAGAATCTAAAGAGAAAACTCCTTCACCAAAACCTAAAGATAAGTCACCCTCCCCACCTCATCTTAAGTCCAAGTCCCCCTCACCAGAACCTAAAGATAAATCACCCGCACCACTCCACCTGAAGTCAAAGTCCCCTTCACCAGAACCTAAAGATAAGACTCCCTCACCAAGGCTGCAATTGAAGTCGCCTTCACCAAAAGCTAAGGATAAGTCTCCTTCACCACCTCACCTGAAATCCAAGTCTCCCTCACCAGAACCTAAAGAAAAGACTCCCTCACCAAAACCTAAAGACAAGTCACCATCACCAGAACCTCAGCTGAAAGCACCCTCACCAGAGCCTCAAGCCTCTGAAATTTGTCCTAAGCCTTATGATGAAGAGGATTTTGAAATTATTGAAAAGGAGGAAATTTTGGAAGCCAAGATTTCCTTAGAGCGCCAAACACCGTTCGACCCAGCTGCTATTGATCTTTCATCAACTGAAAAGGTTTGTCCTCCAAAACAACAAGGAGCAGAGCCACCAGATGATGGCCTTCAAACACAACTAAAAGAAGAACCTCACAGAGATACTGATTATGAAATCTCAAGGAGAGAAGTTTTTTTAGAAAAGGAATCTCGCAGTTTCTATTCATCGAAACCTGAGCCATCAATCTTAAGTGATTCTGTTAAAAAGGATCTACACACAGTTGTTTCCTCAACTACTATCAAGGAAGTGTCATCCACCATTACTGAACACACAACCAAGTTAGTTGAAGATAAAGATAAGGAAAGAACAACCCTATCTAGTGATAAATATTTTCTTCCAAAAAACGAGGAGAGATCTCCTGTGTGTGATGACATACAGGAGAGTAAAGTAGAGAGTGTGTCAGCAGACAGTGTTAAAGTTTCACCTGTGGAACAAAAAATTACCAGAAAATCATCCTCTGGTGAACTGTTTGAGATCTCTCGGCAAGAAGAAAAAATGATCATAGACTCTCCTGAAAAACTAGAAATTCATGACTGGCAAACCTCAGCCCCAGAAGTCACTGAACGGTTTGATAGACAGGCTGAATCCATGTCAGATGAGAGTTTGGTTGAAGTTCAACTTGATGCTTTAAAAGAAGATATCAGAGAAAAAGTCCTTGAAGAAAACCAAGAAAGATCTATCAAACAATTGCAACAATTGCAAGATGTTTCAGATGAGGAATCAGATGAAATATTTACACATACTGATCAAAGAATGAAAGAGGAATTCACTGAGAAGCCACATGAAGATTCTGAGAAAAGGTTATCCTCAGCAGAATCCTCTGGTTTGTCACCAACAAAAGATCTTAAAAAAGATGTGGGTGACCGAACTGAGATAACTTATGAATTCCCTGTACAAGAAGACATGTCTTCAGATGAAGGGTCAAAGGGTAGTTCTCTAGAAATATTCCTTTCGCATGAAAAGATCTGTCAGGAAGAAGAAGAGTATATATCACACAAAGACCAAACATCTGTTACTCGTGAACAGCGAGTTTCCACAGTAACATCGGAATATAAAACATCAAGTACATCTGAAATTAGAGAAGAAAGTACCAGCACAGAAGTGAAACCTGCATATCCAAGTAAAATTTCCCAAGAATATCGTGTGGAAGATGAGCAGGATATGACATCAGATGAAGAAACATCTGAAGAAATCCCTGAATCTGAGACCTCAAAGAAAACAGCATCTCAGTTTAGTTCCATTCTATCAGAGGAAGCTACGTATTTTGAAATCAACAGACAAGAGCAGTACATGAAAGTTGAGTCACCTGAAAAAATTGAATTTAAAACACCGGCCAAAAGCGATGGTCTTAGTTTTAGTGCCGATCCTTTTTTAGTATCTAGTGCCTTGGCACATGAAACATCGGTGGAGAGTATTAGAAGCATTCCCAAAGTGGAATCTCCCCTTACTGAAGAATCTCCAAAACATGTAGCCAAGGATGACACTTCTGACCGAACTGACGAGAAATATTCTGTTGACCTCTCTACTTTACAAAAGCAGTCAGAGGCTAAATTTAAAGATACTTCAATTCACAATTTCCAGGAAGAGAAATATATGTCCAGTGATGAAGAAAGTGATGTTGATGATACTGATCATGTTGACATAATGGCAGAAATGGAGTATATGTCTAAATCACAGAGCACAGATGTCACAGATGAAATGGAGAAGAGATCTGAAGATATCACTGATAGTGGATTTAAAAGTGGAGCTGATGATGATTTACTAAAGAGGAGTACTGATAAAGATCAAATGGATTTTACAAAACCATTTCCTTTTCAAACGTTTGAGGAACAACTTCTTAAAGAACAGGTTTCTAACAAAGAAATAAGAAATGAGAGTTTTAAACAAGAGACTCGAGTCAAAGAAACCACAGTTCATGAAGGATCTATTGAGGAACATAAAATTCTTGATGACCAAACTCCCAGCAAATTCACATCAGAGTCAAAGATTACTGAAGATGTCAAAGTAAAGAGATCAGAAACAGCAACAACAGAAGAGAGCACAACTCGATCAACCACTGTTGGTGATGAGACTCAATCAATTACAGATGAAATTCGTTCTGTGAAACAAAAAGATGTTGAATCTGAAAGTAAAAGAGAACAGGCAACTGTAGAAGATGAGTTTCAAAAGGAAACCACTGAAGAACTAACAACTAAAGATGCACTCAAAATGCATAGTGAACTGACTGAAGGAACGTCTCATACATTTGAAGAAGATGGTACCAAGAAGGAAATAAGCCAAGAAAAATCATCTGTGTGTGATAAATCATTTGAAGAAGAGATTGAGAAACAACAGTATGAAAAACAATCAAAAGATGGAGAAATTCAGAAAATTGAAGATTTAGAACAGAAACTGATTGAAAAAGATTCTAAAATGGAAATTATTACTGATACAACCAGCAAAGAAGATGAGTTCCAGAAAGAAATTAAAAAAGAAGTAGCTGTAAAAGACGAATCCAAGTTGTCTATGACCATCACTGATGATTTGATGGAGGTTGATAAAACAGACAAAAAATACAAATCCAAAACATCTGAAATCGAGGAAAATGTAAAACATGAAGACACTTTTCACAAAGAAGTGGTTGAATTAAAAGAACCTGAAACAGCTAGAGTTCTTGAGGTAATTGAAGGAGAAGATTCTGGGGGTGAGAGTGACCATTCCTTCATTGAACATAGTGATGAAGAGAATGAACAAATGGAGGCTTTAACAAGGAGCGGTCATTTAATTGGTTCAAGGATGGACGATCTTGTTGAAGAAGAAATTGATGAGACTGAAATCGAGGACCAGTTTATTGACAGGCGAGAATATTTTGAACATCATCAAAGGGACACTATTGATTTCAGAATTGTTCAGAGAAATTCCAGACCTGATTTTAACACCACTGAAGGATTTCCACCATTACACACAGACAAAGATGTCACTACAGTTCTGAAAGGTACATCAAAAGATAGTGATATCCCTGCAAAGAGCCAAGAACATACTGAACCCCAAGAAGATCAGATTCCTTTTTTAGGGAAACAGGAAACAGTTCGGGAAATAACCGACACTAAAGCTACCACATTGACCAATGAGAAATCAACTATTGGGCAGAGTACTGGGCTGTTTCCAACTGACTCTCTAAAAGAAACCGAAAAAGTGTCACACAAGGGGGCTGCTGACAAAGTGAATTTTGCTGAAGATTTCACTTCATACAACTCCCACATCACTGATGACTACACGAATTACTCTTCTGATTTCTCCTCTTATCACCGTGATGGAAGTGGTTTGGGTACTCGTAACATCCTTGTCCCATCTTCTTCCACTGAAGCACAGGAGCGTTCAGCCACTCCTAGTGCAAGCGATGATGACAGTTCTGGTGAGTACTATTCGAGTGAGTGCATAAAAAAACTGAAGATAACTGACCAAATGACTGAGAGTATAGAGTACCCATTGAAAGACAAGACAGACAAAGACTCAAATGGTAGACCACTGTCTCCCACTGAATACACACTCATGACAGAATCTCAACTGGAACTTCATGAGGCATTTCAGACAGTGGTTGATGATCAAGACATAATGACTCAGTCAATGATTGAGTCACATGAGTCACTAGTCCAATCAATGATCGATCCAATGACTCAATCCCAAATCGGAGAAGAGTTCAGACGCTCTCTTGATTCACAGTCTGACATTGATGGTAGAATGGTTATTGACCAAAGCATTGAATCAAGCAGAGAAGCCAAACAAGAAGACTTTGTAGAGTCTGACCTGAAAAAAGATGAAGAGAGACCCCCATCACCATCAGAATTCACCCTGTTGACATCCCTTGAGCAAGATGAACTTGCCAAAGCTCTGGGGTTACAGGATAATGGTTTAACAGCAGTCGAAATTGAAGATGAGTATGAACCGGTAGATAAAGACCGAGATGACACTAGTCAACAGCTTGCTCAACAGCCATCTGCTCCCACACAAGATGATCAGTTCACCACTGATGCTGATCTAAAAGGTATATTTCACTTTGATTCTATTTGTTATGTAGACACCGTGTTGTGGTATTCTTTATTGATAACACACACTTACTCTCTGATACTCTCCAATCAGAAATGTTATTTATAAAGAAACAATTATTATTATTATTTGATTTTCTTACTATAAATTAAGAAATTAGTCTTCATTATGACTTTTCGGGCAGTGAATTAGTAGAATCATTAGAACACCAAGCAAAATACCTTGTTGTATTTATTCCAGCTCATTACATTCTGAGTTCAAATCCTGTTGAGGGCAACTTTGCCTTGCATCTTTTTGGGTTCAATAAAGTAACAGGCCTGTAGTGGGAGTCAATTCTACTTTAGAGCAATAGATTGGCAGAATCATTAGAGCATTACATTTAGTTACAGCTCTTTACATTCTGGCGTCAACTTCGTCTTTCATCCCTCTGGTGTGGTCAAATAAAATAAAAAAACCACCAGTGAAGTGCCGGGGTTGATTTAATCAACAAGCCCCTTCCTCTTAATTTCTGGCATTGTGCCTATGTTAGAAACAATTGTTAACATCATTAATATTATTGAGTCCTACAGAATATAGACCAGAAATAAATTTTCAGTAACTTAGTTTCAATACATTGATGAAACATTTCATTTATATTCCTTTACTAGTTTCAGCCAATGGACTGTGACCGTGCTAGGGCATTGCCATTATGTCACTGTTGAGTTAACTCTTTTGATACCAAACTACACGAAACCACTCCTGGATAGTGGGCTATTTATATTTATCTAAACATCTTCCATCATAATTTTATGTAAGAACATTTGTGAAGTTTCAAACACCAACGTAATAATTGTTTCCACCTTTGGCACAAGGCCAGCAGTCACCCAGTGAATCACTGGTACTTTATTTTATCGACCCCATAAGGATGAAAGGCAAAGTTAACCTCGGCGGGATTTGAACTCAGAATGGCAAGGGCCATAACTCTATGCGTCAAATCATGGTGTCCGACCCTCTACCAATACTGCCAATCCACCGCCCTATCCAACATAATAATGAGAAAGTTAATAATTGTTTCTACTTTAGGCACAAGGCCAGCAAATAACCAGTACATTACTGGTACTTTATTTTATCGACCCTGTAAGGATGAAAGGCAAAGTTAATCTCGGCGGGATTTGAACTCAGACGTAACTATGCTAGAAAAAGTTAATAATGTTACTAAATCTGTTCAAATTCTTGATTGTTTGAAAATCATAGGTTGTCTTTCATTAGAAATGTGGTAATGGGAGGATTAAAAGAAACCACTTCTATTTGTATTATTAGTAAATATTGTAGGATGGTGGATTGGCAGTATTGGTAGAGCATCAGACAATATGATTTTTGGCATAGAGTTACAACCCTTTACACTCGAAGTTCAAATCCCACCAAAGTTAGCTTTGCCTTTCATCCTTACAGGCTCAATGAAATAAAGTACCACTCATGCACTGAGGTCGATTTAATCGACTTTCCCCTCCCCTAAAATTGCTGGCTTTCTACCTAGATCAAACCATTATCAATAAATATTGTAGAGGCAGGTGATAGTAAATTATCAACACATACACTTTGAATATATTTTCCTACAGTCAATCCTTAATTGGAACTCTTCTTAAGCCTGAAAAGGCTTCACAACTTTCAATCACTCTTCTCCATCTCCACTCTATAAATCTCGGGTTTTTTGTTTATAGCTGTATAATTGGTGTTCAAACCTTCTTTAGACTGTGTCTTTGAAAGACAATCTAACAATATATAAAGACACTATTGATAACACTACATGAAGTCAACCCCAATGAGAGAGCCTGTACATAGTCACACAACCTTCCAGCCAAATTGCTATCAAATGATATCTACAGTTTTAAATAAAGAAAAGACATGTTAGATAAGGGTGTCGTGTACAGCTCTTAGCAGGATTGCCAAATCTAGCTAAAAATAGTGGATTATGCTACTTTTCATGACTGCAACTACTTGTTTGTTTGTTTTTATCTACGACTTGTTACTTCAAGATTTTAATTCTTAAAGGTAAGAATCCTATTTGATATATTAAATTATCAACAAGGCAAATTAGAATCAACCCCCATGCAATCTATATTTTTAATTTACTAGAAAAAAAATGTAATTTGGGGTTACTTTCTAACACTCTCCAGTACTTGAAAAATTTGTGCTACTTTCTATGAAATTTATCTGGCAACCCTGCCTCTTAGAAGACATAGGTCTGCTCAATCAAGGGTGTACCTGAAACTTCAAGGGTGTACCTGAAACTGAACAATAATAGCTACATAAAGACAGTCTTCCATAGTGTCGCTATTGGTTTAGTCAATGAGGACATTACTCTTAGAAGTAAAGTTGCCTAGTTCAAATTCAGTGTATATTTACCTTAAACTTCTTTAGATTGATTGATGTATAGAAAATTTGGAGAGGGAGTTCCAATCCAGAGTTAGGAATAGGAGAAAGTGTTTTAGCTGAGATTTGAATGAGACACAGTGGGAATAACAAGAAAAGAGGTAGAGAAATTAGGTTGGCTAGGACAGGGCAATAATACAGCTTGCTAGTTGAGAATGAGCAGAAATCAGTATAGTAGTAGTAGAAGAGACACTGCAATGATATAGTGTATCACTGTTTATGAGAGCAATTTATCTAAGTACCAACACTATCTGATTTCTAATAGTATAGCTAATCTCCAAGTTCTATAACTATGAAATAGACTGACTGGAAGTAATACTATGTATTACAACTGCAGCTCAACTTACAAAAAGTATCAAAACTATGGCTACTACTATTAGTATGTTGTAGTGACACTAACTTTACCTAACCTAACATTTTCGGTACTATATCTAACAAAAACTGTGGCTAGTTGAAGTCATGCATTGGAACAACCAAGGGTGTAGATTGTTTCCCAGAAACCTTCCCTTGAATGTTGCACTATTCCAACTTACTGAAATGGTTGACTGTTTCTTCTATGGTTGAAATAAAGGCCTTTAATGTGGTACCTACTAACAGTTCCTTCCTTTGATTGGCAGGCAATCTGCTGCATGAGCATGGCACTAGAAATTTGTTGTTTGCTGATTCTGTTGTAATGTTTACCAATTTCTCATATGATTCTTCTTACTAAGCTCATGTACTTTTTTAGTTGTTATTTTTTTTCTTCCATTTTTATCTTGAAATTTGTTGTCACTAGTATGAGAACTAAATGAATTTGAATATATTTGAATATATCGGGGAATTTGGAAGGGGTATGGAGAATATGTCTGAAACACACATACAACACACACATGTACATACACATTTGGGAAAGTATTTAGGTCACCTTACATCTCATTTATGCCATTTTGTGTTTGTGTGTGAGTATGAATGTGTGTGTGTGTAGAAAATGAAAAGAACTTAATAGATTATTTGTATGATGAATACTTCAAACTATGGATAATTTTGTCAACAGAAATTGTGTTATAGCCTTGGACACTGAACTTAATTCTACTAGCCTGAATTTAACCAGTTCATCTGGAGAAGTTAACCTGCAATAAACTTGCATTCTATTCAAAATCAAAGATTTATTTATCACTTGTTGAACACTAAAGAAAAGATCTAGATGTAAGGAAGATCGTGATGGCGTGTGGAATAGGACAAGGGAAGAACACAAGATGACTTCTGCCTTGTACACACATTCAAAAAATCAAAAGGTCATGTTACCTATAAAGTGAGTCTTCATGAAGAAACATTTTGCAACCAATTGTAGAAAGACCATCCTGCTATTTTAAAAAATATTGGATCCAACACTATGAAATTATTACCAGAAAGTGAAAGATGTGTGAGCCATACTTGATCAGCAGGCTTGTTTTATCTTTACTGTCTTAAATTGGTGCTTATAAATGACTAATATCAACAAATCCAATTTGAAAACACACTGGTGGAATAAAGCTCACAACCAATTTTATTGTCTAATAGTGACTGGGATTACATAGGCCAATTGAGCTTACTTTGCTGACCTCTGCATAACATATGACAAAGATGACCTATGTAGGACTTGAAATCGGAATGGAGAAGTGCTGAACTATAAACAGTAAAACATCCAGTTTGATAATACACTGTCTTGGGCCAACCATCTTACCATTGTTTCATACAGTTATTGATGTTCCATATATGTAAATCTATTGAACCAATCGACCTATGCTACACAAGAGCAATTATGATAAACCTTGGAAGCATTTTATCTTCTTATATATAATTATATAGCTTTAAGTATTTTAACATAGAATATTTGTGTGTATGTGTATGTGAACCCATATATGTATGTGTGTGTAAATCCATATATGTGTTTGTATGTTTGTGTTGTGCTTTTTTTTTTGTCATATTTAAAAAGATGTCCATTTTGTTATTGCTACTTTTCACTGTTCCTTTTTTATGTTTACTGTTGCTTATGTATATGCCATGTGTCCCACATGTTTGATAGATTTCCAAACACTAAACATGTTTAAGTGTTACCTTAATTGTGGAAAACTATTTTGTTTTTTTATAAGTGTATGTTCCTTTATGTAAATTGTGTATGTGTTAGTCATCAACTTCCATACATTCTCTTCTAGTCCTTCCCTTGGCTTGGTTTATTACCTGAAATTGTCCCATCACAATTCCTCTCATTGTTCTAACTACCTCAAATTCCACAATATTTAACCTATCACTCTTATTACTGTGGGCAAGGATGATAACTGTAGATCATTCCATATTTCTTAATATCTCAGCTGATGATGATAATGAGGGTGATGGTTATTATGGTGCTGGGTGAAAATATATCAAGACTTGACATAGGTTGGACCTTTGATAGGCCAATTAAAACAGGAACAAGAGATGGGTGGAGAGTAGATCTGTTATCTGTAAACATGTTGGTACCACATATAAGCAAACATGAGATACAGATGGAGCAATGGTGTACTGCAAATCCAGCCAACCCATGAAGCTAACCCAGCAATGATAATCATCGGCTGTCAAATCCTGTCCCTCTAAGTCATGTAAATTCTTAAACACTTTGTGTGTGTGTGTGTGTGTGTGTTGGCAATTAAGGATGAAAAACTCTCACATAATGTCCCTGTCCCAGCATAGTTGGGATTAACTGAAACTGAAAACATCATTTCCAGTTGTATAGCTATTGGTAATTATTTTACCTTATCAGTTCAAGTCTTAGAAACTCCAGGTTAACCTGTGTGTCCCCTATGTGTGGTGTGAATGTGAAAGAGAGAGGAAGTTGCATGAAAGATGATTTCCAATTTGTATCATTTTGTTTTGTGTGTTGTTTTTGTGCAGGTATTGACAAACAGGAAATCATATTTGAGCAGATGGTTGAACAAATTGTTTGTGAGGGAAACAAAATATCAGTGCCTGATTCCACAATACAAGATGAAGATTCTGTTTCCACTGAACCTGCGTTGATGTCATCATCTCAGTCTAGAGACAACAATACTTATTCTAGTATCAGCAGTTCTGATTTTGGTGAACAAGTAGCAGCCGTACAGTCACAACAAGTCTGTAGAGAAGACAGCGGCTCTGATGATCGAGCTCTAACTGAAGAAGACTTTGAACGCATGATGTCCAGTTATGAAAATGTTTATGATGGAGTGCAACTCGCTCCTGAGGTCAGCAAGTTAGCCATGACTGCCAGTGATATAGATATTGGAGATCGTTTTGACACAAAACAACTTGACCTGCATCTTCAGCCAACTGGACGCTCTTCAAGTTATGAGCAGCTTTACAAAGAAACAGGTGAAATGGCAGCTGAATTAAATGAACAAGCCGAGCAAGTTATTTATTCTGCAGAGTCAAAAGAAGGTGAGTTGAACAACGTGAGTGCAGCGACTGACTCACTTGTGTCTCAAGCTTGCTCGAAACCACAGAGTGAGCCAAAATGTTTACCTGCAAAGAGGTCAGTCCGGTTTGACACTGATCCCAGTCCAATTCACATAACAGTACAGTCTGGACTAGACACTTTAGGCTGTGATGATAGCATAACAACGGAGTCAACTGACCCAGAATTTATGATGCGAGCCTATTCTTGGGACCCAGACTGGGACCAGTCTAAGTGTCGTAATAGAACATATTCTGCTCCTGGGAAAAAGTCTCGTCGGGGTTTGCCACAAATTTACCAAGAGAAAGGTATCGTGTTACTAATGTGCTTCTTAAAAAGCAAACCATTTTCCAGTTGCCCTTGCTTGTCTCTAGTTCCAACCATATTCTCATTACCGTGACTCCTGTGTTTTTTTTTTATATATATATATAACCTTGCTGTTCTTTGGTGCATCCATTTTGCCGTGGCTTCAGGCTGTGTAGAATTTGTTACGCGTGACTGGCCATTTCTATGTAGTTACTTTCTAGAAACAGTAACATGGAAGTGACACTTTGTCTGGATTTGATTTTGGTTTGCTTGGAGAAATTCAGTTTAGGTTAGAATTATTGATCTATTGTGTCCGCTTCGATCTATTTAACCTAGCTTCAATAACTAGGTGGGTCAAGCACTTCATATTCTTTCAGGGAGAAAGGAGGTTGTTACTGACATCTTACTGCTATTAAACCACTAGCATTACTAACTGACCGTCAATGTTATCTATACTTCATTGACAACTACTACCACACTCACAATGACCTTTTCTACTACCACGACCACCACACTCACTATACTATAACCACTACTCTGTTTGCTTAATCAGGAATTAAATAACTCTGAATCCTGATAATATATTGGAGAGAATAAGATCCCACATTATTTTGTTTATTAACGAAGTTTTACAGTTAACCCAACAATAAGGGTTGTGCATATATATATATATACGTATGTATGTGTGCGTATGTATATGTGTCTGCATGTATGTATATGTGTCTGCATGTATGTATATGTGTCTGCATGTACATATATGTATGTGTGTCTACACGTACATATATGTATGTGTGTGTCTACATGTACATATGTCTATATGTGTGTGTGTGTATGCATATATGTATGTGCATGTGTGTGTGTTTTATTTTGGAATTTATCATTTCCGTAGTGCAAAAAAGCAGCCATTAGCAATTCGTCTGAGGTAGTAAATTTGACACTCAATGATATTCAAAATGGGTTTGAACTATCAGAATGACAATATTTGATTCTGTCTAAGCTAACATCAAAAATAGACTCTTATAATTGCCTCATATCTCACCTTGCCAACTGTCTAGATAGAGCAAATAACAAAAGCCACCAACCTTAAATCTAAGATTATTCTATATTGAAGGAAGCAATGCCATAGGAAGGGTGAGGAATATATCTCATCAATTCTCATCAGATAAGAGTGTAGAGATCATGTCCTGCTGGAACCATTTTGAACTTTATGTAGTCAGTATGGGTTAATCTTATTAATTTGTTTTTAAATATGTACATATATATATCATCATGGACGTAAAACAGTGATGATGATGATATATATATGTGTGTGTGTGTGTGTATATATATACATATAATACATATATATATTATGTAGGGAGTATCTATGCAACTTGGGCAGAATAAATACCACAAGGTATTTTTATGAAACACACCAGTTTTATTGATATGTATATCTTTGGCTGATAAACACAAACACTCACAAAGGGTTTCCACATAGTTTCCAAATACTAAATTATACTTAAAAAGCACTGGTCAACTCAAGGCCCACATGGTGAAATCCTACTTGGAACTACATGGTTGTGAAACAAACTTTTAAACTACACTATTAGACGTTTGCCTATTTTTATCATAAACTTTTCTGGACAAGATTCTAAGCAGGAGTGAAAAATGGTCCAAATCAATAAGATACCAGACTTCATTCGCTTACAAAGTGAGGTAGAACTCGTCTGATCAAACCAAGGAAACAATGTTTCCATTGATCTTTCCAATTGCTGATACTATCTACCAGTTGCAACTCCTGGCAGGAGTAATGTGAAATAAAGCATCTTTCTCAAGGACACAACACATCGCCCAGCCTGGGAATCACTCACATCCTCATGATTGTGAATCTAACTCCCTAACCACTAAGCCACATGCCTTCACTAAGCAGGAATAATAAATAGTGCCTATAATATTTTGATAACTGGAGTGATGAGAATAAAGATAGAATACGAATATCTGAGTTCACTTTGAGTATGGTACTCTTGATTAGACTTAAATGGAAAACAAAACTAGTCCTTCCAAGCTGCTGAAAACTCTGCTTTTTAACTACAAACACTACTTCCACAAGCATACTAAATGTTATGTAGTAGTATGATTCTGTATACATGTGTGTTAAAGTATATAGGCAGGCCTGTGAGGATGTTGGTAACTGTAATAGAATTCTTTTATTTTTTCCTTGTACTGGTTTCAGTCATTAGGCAGCTCCTATGCTGGAGCATAACCTGAACTTTTTTGTTCCCCTGTTTCTGTGATTTTGAAATAATTTTCAAAGTAACCACAAATTTGGAGGGATCTAGTCAATTGAAGGATGGATGAACTCAGGAGAGTTAACAACCATCCAATAGTGTGTATATATGCATATATATATATATATATATATATATATATATACACACTTATCCTTGTCAACCCACAGTGCATAACAAGTATAACACACACTTTGGACTATGCCAGGCAACATCAACTAAAGGCCCTCAGTCCCTGGCAGCTCTGGAGTCACCACCCAAGACAACTCGGAGTGACAGAGTGGACGAGGCCAAGGGGATGACCAAGAATGAGGAGAGACAAACTCCAACATCATTTGGCTGGCCCATGACCGATGTCGCTGGAGGCAGTCCAGGGGTGGGTTCCTCCTCCAGGCGTGATAATGACCTGATGAAAAAAATTAAGTTACGGGACATAAACTCAGACAAAGATGAACTTAGACATTCATATATATATATATATGTATATGTATATATATATGCATATGTATATATATATATGTATATATATATGCATATGTATATATATATATGCATATGTATATATATATGTATATATGTATAAATATTATGTATATATATATATTAATTAAAATAACAGATTAAAGTTTAAACAAAGAATCGCTGCTTTCACCCTTAACGGGATATACATATATATATGTATGTATGTATGTATATATATATATATATATATGTGTGTGTGTGTGTGTATATGTATATTTATTAAAATAACAGATTAAAGTTTATGCAAAGAATCGTTGCTTTCACCCTTAACGGGATCTTATTGAGCCCTCTTTGGATTTTAGTCTTCACATTTATTATTATTACTATATGTATATGTTTCCTAAATAGAATATTAGTCTATGACTCCATTTATACCATAAACGTGGTTTTGTCTTTGCATGTATTTGTTCTCATCGCTCCACATAACGACGTATTATCTTCGCTTTTTTCCATTCATTGCCAGGGAACGTGTTCACGAACCAAAGTATCATCTTCTTGTTTTCCTTCAGTTGCAACGTTTTTCGAAATATTTACTTCTGCGTTCAGATTGATTTTTTTTAGTTTCAGAAGATCCCGTTAAGGGTAAAAGCAGCGATTCTTTGCTTAAACTTTAATCTGTTATTTTAATAAATATATATATATATATATACATACATATATACACACACACATACATACATACACCCAACAAACTTCTGCAGTTTCCATCTACCAAATTTCACTCACAGAACATTGGTTAACTCAAGGTGTCATGCAATAAGAGTGAGCCTGACAGTCATGCTTAGGTATAAGATATATGTATTCTGGTGTGATGATAAAGGAGTTTGTGTGAGGATATAACTAAGTGGTGGTTGTAGAGGTTGTCACAAGTAGTTTCAATTCTGCTTAGCCAGAAACGAATCAAACTAAACATTTGATTAGTATTTTTAACAATGACCATCCTCTCTTTATTATAGAGCATGCTGTCCTAGGATTTAGAATGTAAAACATATGGTCTTCAATTTGAAGATGGAAGAGAGGTTTATTGAGATATATGTGCCTGTTATGTGACTACGATTCTCTGTAGGGGTTAAGGGCTTATTATGTGTTTTCATTGGCTCGTCTGACTGAAGAAAATTTGTGAGGCTACATTGCTCTGTCAATGTGGGTGGGGTGCAGATGAACCCTAATTTCAGTCTACTCTAATACAAACCACCATAATAAAAGAGGCCAGGTGTGTCTATGTCTCCTTAAATACATGAAGCTTCTTTATCATCAGATAAATCTTTTTTTTTTTTTTACTGTTGCACTGGAAAATCGGACTGAATGAGCCCCAAGCCATCAACCTTCCAAGTTACATATGGGAGGATGAGGATTGTAATGCTGACTTTGTTTAATTTTTTACTCTATGAAATGGTGGTAATGATGATGAAAGATTAGATGGGGGGGGGGGGGGGTTTGCCGCATGTCATTTTCCTTCCTATTGGTTTTAGTAGTTTTCTGAGTTTACAGGAATGACTTCTCAGTACCCTTCCCTTGTTCCTCCTCTCAGAAAATTACAGGAGTGTTGGTGGTCAAGGGCTCAAGTGCTTTTTGGGAGGTTGGCTTTCCTCCTTCTCATCTTCTCTCTGTCTGAATCTAAACACCTAGTGGCATAACTCCATCAGAAGTGTAACAAGAGAAGATCCAAGAGAGCCTGTAGTTTTAATATTACCTAACAGTATAGTGCCATATTCATAAGTATGGGATGAACTGAGAATGAAAAAGGATATAACTAAATGACACAAGGCACTTTGTCCAGTGCTTCAATTCTACAATTGACGGACATAATAATAACATCAATAACAATGATTTCTAATGTAGATACAAAGTCATAAATGATTAAAAGCAAAGTCTACTTTACTTTATTACAAAATACAAGACCTAGCTTAGAAAAGGTGAGGGTACAATTGATTGGATTGACACTAATATATGACCGGTACTTACTCTTGGTGACTTAAAAACAAAACTAAATACTGTTTTTGCTAAATCATAACTTTAATAAATAATAATATTAATAGCAACAACAACAACAACTGACAGATGCATAACCAAAACCCAGGACCTACAAATATACACAACATACAGCAAATTGCACTATTAGGCACTGCCCACACATTATGGAGAGTACTTTCAATACAATAGAAACAACACCAAAAATAATACTGCACTTATCCAAGGTAAACAGAGTTGGGCTTGGTCATACAGTAACAGCTTGCAATGCAAATAAAACTAATGATAATAAAAATGAAAGGAATAATAATGGTTTTTGATTTAGTCAGAAAGCCAACAATTTTCGGGGAGGCAAAGTCAATTAAATCAACCTCACTGCGTTACTGGTACTTTATTTTATTGAGAAAAGCTAATCTCAGTGGGTTTGAAATCCATACATAAAGGCCCATAACTCTATGCCACAAAGCATGTTGTCCGACACTCTACTGATATTGCAAATCCACCACGCCAATGATAGGGATAATAATAATAATGATGGTTGCTAACACAAGGCTACAAATTTACTGAAGAAGAGTATAGTCAATTGAATCGAACCTCAATAAATAACCAGTAATTATTTATATTGACTTCATAGAAATGAATGGCAAAGTTAACCACATAGTAATTTGAACTCAGATCAGGAAGTGGTGATCCAATTATTGCATGACATTTAGTGCAGTTCTCTACTCTTTCTACTGCTCTGCTATCCTTTGATAATATTCAAAACTGTTTCTAACATACACACAATTTTGAGGTTGGGGGTTAGTTAATTCAAATCCAATACTTGGTTGGTACTGTATATTACTGGCCTCGGAAGGATTCCACTCTTATACTTTTTTTTTTTTTTTAAATCAAACAACAAAAGCATCACAAAGCAAATCAACCCCAATTTCCTCTTCATCTGTTGAATATTGTTGTTGCTGTTGCTTTTGTTTAAAGCTTCAAACATTCCTGTCTGATATATTTGGTTTCTTTTGTGGTGTCTGTGTGTGTGTTTTGAACACCCTACCACCTCCTTTAGAAATTAACTCCTCCTAATCAGCATGATTTTTCTTTTAGAGTGTTTAATCTATTCTAGAAACCTCTTTACAAATGGACTTCACTAAGTTGTATGATCCATTTATTTTTTCTTTACATTATTTGACCTAAAGTTTCCTTTATTCCCCACCTACCTCATTCCTTTTACTTCTCTGTAACCAGTAACTACATCACAAACTAATGAAGAAGCTTCTGTGTGGTTGCTCAGCCTGCTAGAAATAAAGCCAAATCTCCCTCACTCTACCATCTTTATAAATACATTTGACAATGTAGTGTTTTGATTATAGAAAAAGACAAGATGATCATGACTGAAATGCCTTTGGTCATACATCTACTTAATCAGGGTTGACCTGGGTTCAACATCATCATCACAGTTTTTACATGCAGTACTAAACACTTAAACTTTAACCATATTCCAGATCAATTGATTAATTCTTTTGTATTTCAATTTATGGAAGTTAGTTATTTTTCACATATAAAACGTAGAATAATATTCTTTTAGAATTTTCCTGAATTACTAAAATCCAATGTAAAAAAACAAACACTGAATAGTACCTGTTTTACTTCTATTTTTATAGAGTAAACACTTCTAAGATCCCCAAACAAGCTTTTTAACTCTTTTGATATCAAACTGTCTTTTGTTCTACACTATAATTCTGTTTGTTATAAGTGTTTATATTCATATCAAAACTTTGCATCACAATTCTATGTATGAACCTTTAAGTTATGCCCCAAATTAATGAAAATGTTATATTACTCTATACCCCCACCACCACAAAAAAAATTCTTGATTATTTTCAAATTCATTTGAAAATCATAGGTAGTATTAGAAATATGGTAACAAAAAGGTCAAGGGACAGCGATTGATTTCAGTTTTGCTGCATTAAAACATGAGAGATAAAACCCATCAAGGATACAATGCTAGTCTTTCACATATCACAGTTTCCTGAATATCTAGTACATATTCCCAACAACTGATGCTTCAAGTAAATGTAGACTTAAGTGTACTCTCAAATTAGATTCAAATTCAGGTTTTTTTTCTTAACAGTATTCCATTACTTTATCCATACAGTTATTCTGTTTCAACTTTCCTAGGAAAATCCTTCCTTTATTCCACTGTCCTTCTCAACAGTGTTTTGTATTTTGTATATATTTTCTATTATTTTGCTATTGTTTTCAGCCATTGGGCTGTGGCTATGCTAAAGCACCACTTTCTAGATTATAGTCTGTTATATTGATCCCAGTATTAAGTTTGTCAATCTCATAAGAATCTAAAACAAAATGGACCTTGGCAACATTTGAACTAAGAACGTAAATGGCCATAACTAAATACCTTGCAGTATTTTGTTTGATGCTCAACTGATTTTTTCCATACCATACCATTTTGTTGGTGACCTTTCAGAGGTGCCATAATAAGCTAGAATGGGGTATTCATCAGGCTGTTGTTGTTTCAACCTCTTCCCTATATCAGCTCTGATGAAGCAGACTCTGTAATCCTGCCGTGACTATCTCATCTTTTATCCAAGCATAGTGCATTGAGTACCAGATAATTCAATGTGTCATTTCTTTTATAAGATTGCGGGGTGTGTTTTGGTAGAGATTTGGCTGTTATTTCTAGTTGGTCAAGCATCTATGCAGAGACTCTCTCATTGACTTGTATCTGGTTTTAAAGTAAGGTGTTACACTCTAGATCTTTGTCAGGTTTTGAGGTTGGTGTCACACTACCTGTTGACAAGTTTACATTCTTTCACTCCAGTTCAACCCAGACTGTATATATCTCTTATCAAAGCCAATCTGGCTGAAATTATGCCAGTTTTTTTTCTAAACATATTATATCTAAGACTATGTTATCCAATCTGTCCTGTTTTCTTTTAAGACATTGTCATAGGATTTGAGGGATATTGTGTGATGCAAGTAAACAATCAATTAGGTTGCTTTTATTGTTGTTTACCCCCAGATAGAATCAAATGCATTTCAGCCATGGATAATTACTCAGGGTAGGCAGTAAGTAACAATAATAGTAATAATGGTTTCTAATTTAAGAATAAGGCCAGGCCAGCAATTCAGGGAAGGGAAAATTGCTTAAATTGACTTTAGTACTTGACTGGTACTTTAATAATAATAAGGATTTGAGTCAAATACGGAATAGTTACTTCTCTTCAAAAATGTTATAAAATTAGTTTCGCCATTTATATTTATCATAAATATTTAGCAGAAAAAATGTTTATATTATTCTATCTAGCTTCTGTAATGTAAAATTTTCCAACAAGGTCAGGCCATTTTCACTACTTTATCTAAGAGAAATAGGTGGAGGCACTGCTAACTTCAACAGAAC
>OZ024740.1:288843596-288856096 GCA_964016885.1 Eledone cirrhosa
TGTTACAGTTACTGTATTTAAATGTTTTAAAGTTCCATTCGCTTCTCAACCATGAATTAAACAACATCAGTTGGGAATGGCTGGTTGCTTAACTGACTTATGTAGAGTGATTGTTTGGCACCCCCTTTTCTTCCATTTAGCTCCAGTCAAGCTATTTGGGGCAACTAGAGTTATGTGCCTTGCCTAAGGAGACATTACAAAGTTCAAACTATAACATTTAGGTA
Source organism: Eledone cirrhosa (assembly GCA_964016885.1). Taxonomy (NCBI): domain Eukaryota; kingdom Metazoa; phylum Mollusca; class Cephalopoda; order Octopoda; family Eledonidae; genus Eledone; species Eledone cirrhosa. The sequence continues at coordinate 288,843,821 of OZ024740.1, forward strand.
TTTACTTAATTGATACTTTAATGCCTTTGTTACTGTCTCCTAATACTTTTACCTAGATAGTTAGATTTTCATCAATATTTCCTAATTTATTATTGGTCTATTTTCTTATCATACTGCTAAAAATAGAGTAGGTTCCTTTGTAACACACACACACACACACACACACAATGTTATGCAATTTAGAATTTCATAGATCCCTTCTAAGTTGTATACTAATTCTTCTTACTAATAACAGTTCTCTATGGGATCATTATAGTTACATACTAGATCAGCTTACTAATGACAATAATTTAGATGTTACTAATCCATTGTTATCATTATCCTACTCTCTAGATAATTTGTGCACTTTCATCTGACATTTCTTTCTAACAATTCACTAAGCTACTTCTATGTTATGTTTCCTAATTGTTCTGCATTCTACTCCACTGTCAGTCGAATGATGGCAGTCTACTAACACACTAATATCACCCTGATTTCTATAGATGCCGAGATGCGTGACACCAGTGAAGAAAAAACAGAAGAAACGGATGTGGAAGAGCAGTTCTCTCCCCTTCCTAAAAGTTCTCCTGCTTCTAAAGGTGCTCTTGATCTTAGGTTAGAAGACAAGTTCTTTTCGTTCACGCAATCCCCCGTGGAGTCCCCGACCGCTGAAATAACAAATGAGATATCTCCTGCTCAGGATCTCCTCGATGTCAAAGATATGCAAATAGCTGTCGGCCTCTCACCATCGGAGATTAATGCCAAGTCCAAGCTGGGATCTCTTCCAGAATTCTATGAAACAAAAACAACTGAAGACTTCAAAGCTATGAGTAAAATTATCTCCTCAAAATCTCACAAAATAGAATATGAGAAAGATACTGGTGAATCATTCAACATTCCTAGGATTTCGACCGATTCTGATACAACTGAAGAAAGATTAGAGCTTGATAATGTAGCAGAACAATCAGCTACATCATTAATGTCTGAAGAACATGATGGAACTGAAGATGACTACAAAAGAGAAACACCCGAAGAAAGAGCTGAACGTTTATCTTCCATGGCCTTTGATAACATGGGTTTTGCTGGTGAAGATGTTGTCGACAGTGAAATTAAGACACACTCTGATGACTTCTCTGAAGAAAGTCCAATTCTTGCTGCCAAAGAAATATCTCCAGAAGACCTCGAAGAGAAGCCTCATCAATTTGACTTCCCAGCTGTTCATCAAGAAATATGGCAGATGGGTATCCAAGCACTGGGGAAAACCACATTATCAGAAGAGAGTGAGATGTTTTCTAGCTCAATGAAATTTGAAGAAGTAACACACAAGGTTTCATTTGAAAAAGATGATGATGATGAGAGTGGTGCAGCAATCTATTCTGAGAGTGAAGAAACCTCTCGTTCAGAAAGTGGAGATACTAAAGATCAGAACTCTTTCCAAGAATCTATCCAAACATCTAAAGCATCTGATGGCCAATTTGAAGCTACCTCACAAATAAGAACAGAAAAAACTGTTGTAACATCATCCCGAGCACAAGTCTCTTTATCAGAGAGTCAAAGTAAAATGGTAACTGAAACTAAAGTCTATCAAGCGAAAGAAACCAGCAAAGGAATTGAACTGGCTGGAGATGATATTACTGAGAAGGCTCCTAAACATCTTACAAGCATAGTTAGTGAGCCTATTATTTCTCATCCATTTGATCATTCTACAGTGGAAAGTATTTCTCCAGAAGCCAGTAGTTCTGAAAGTGAAGGTTTCTATGACAAAGAATCTGGCAAGAAGTTACCTTGGGAAACTGTCCACCATTTCTCCCGGCAGTTCTCTGATAATTATCTTGAGCAACAGGAAAAACAAGGAATCATTACTGTGCAGTCAGTTGACATGGGAGTATTTTATCGGAGAAGTAGTAAAGACTATACAAATGTAACGTTTAGTGAACAAGATATCTCCGAATCTATTGCTGAAGAAGATGAAGAACCCCCAAAACGGGTTACCTTTACCCTCTCAGAAGATTTAGAAGAGTTTCCATCAGAAATAGTTACCGGTTCAGATGAGTCAAAGCATGATGATGAAACTGACCAAGAAATCAGAAAATCAGATGATGTTATAGAAGTATCTGTCAAAGATCAAATTGTTTTCGACAAGACAAGAAAAGGTGAGCCTGTTGCAACATCCAAAACAGAAGAATCTGTTGTCATCACAACATCCAAGACAGCAGAACCTGTCACCACTACATCCAAGACTGAAGACAGTGTTGTTACAACATCCAGAAGAGAAGAACCTGTTATTACTACATCAAAGACAGAAAGATCTGTCTTCTCAACATCCAAGACAGAAGAACATGTTACAACATCCTCCAAAACTGAGGAACCTGTCATCACTACCTTGAAGACAGAACATGTCACTACCACATACAAAACTGGAGAACCTGTCATTACAACATCTAAGACAGAAGAATCTTTCATCACAACATCTAAAACTGAAGAACCTGTCATCACAACATCTAGGACAGAACACGTTACTACAACATCCAGAACAGAGGAGCCTGTCACCACAACATCAAAGACAGAAGAATATGTCACAACATCCAGAACAGAGGAGCCTGTCACAACATCAAAGACAGAAGAATATGTCACAACATCCAGGACAGAGGAACCTGTCGTCACAACATCCAGGACAGAGGAACCTGTCGTCACAACATCCAGAACAGAGGAGCCTGTCGTCACAACATCAAAGACAGAAGAATATGTCACAACATCCAGGACAGAGGAACCTGTCGTCACAACATCAAAAACAGAAGAATCTTTCATCAAAACATCTAAAACTGAAGAACCTGTCGTCACAACATCCAGAACAGAGGAGCCTGTCGTCACAACATCAAAGACAGAAGAATATGTCACAACATCCAGAACAGAGGAGCCTGTCACCACAACATCAAAGACAGAAGAATATATCACAACATCCAGGACAGAGGAACCTGTCATCACAACATCAAAGATAGAAGACCATGTCACAACATCCAGGACTGAAGAACTTTTCACTAGGACATCAAAAACAGAGGAACCTGTCACCACAACATCGACAGAAGAATCTTTCATCACAACATCTAAAACTGAAGAACCTGTCATCACAACATCTAGGACAGAACACGTTACTACAACATCCAGAACAGAGGAGCCTGTCACCACAACATCAAAGACAGAAGAATATGTCACAACATCCAGAACAGAGGAGCCTGTCACAACATCAAAGACAGAAGAATATGTCACAACATCCAGGACAGAGGAACCTGTCGTCACAACATCCAGAACAGAGGAGCCTGTCGTCACAACATCAAAAACAGAAGAATCTTTCATCAAAACATCTAAAACTGAAGAACCTGTCGTCACAACATCAAAGACAGAAGAATATGTCACAACATCCAGAACAGAGGAGCCTGTTACCACAACATCAAAGACAGAAGAATATGTCACAACATCCAGAACAGAGGAGCCTGTCGTCACAACATCAAAGACAGAAGAATATGTCACAACATCCAGAACAGAGGAGCCTGTTTCCACAACATCAAAGACAGAAGAATATGTCACAACATCCAGGACAGAGGAACCTGTCGTCACAACATCAAAGACAGAAGACCATGTCACAACATCCAGGACTGAAGAACTTATCACTAGGACATCAAAAACAGAGGAACCTGTCATCACGACCTCCAAGACAGAAGAATATGTTACTACAGAATCTGATAGTGAAGAACCTGTCATCACAACATCAAAGACAGAACATATTATTACAACATCCAAACTTGGAGAACCTGTCATCAAAACCACAAAAACAGAACATGTTACTACAACATCCAAAACTGGTGAACCTGCCATAATAACATCCAAGACAGAAGAATATGTTAGTACAACATCGGAGCCTGAAGAAGCTGTCATCACAACTTCTAAAACTGGTGAACCTGTCATTACAACATGCAAGACAGAAGAACGTGTGATCACAACATCCAAAACAGAAGAACCTGTCATTAAAACAACTAGGACAGAACGTATCTCTGTAGAACCAAAAGAAAAATATGACACAACAGCCTCCAAGACAGGGCATGTTACTAAAACATCTACATCAGCACATGTCACTGTGACCTCCACTGTGGAACGTGTCATCACAACTTCCTCGAAAAAAGATGATGATATTAAAGAAGTTGAAGAACATATCACTATAACATCTAAGGATAAATATGTCTCTGAGGAAGGGCCTATGGTGGGAGCCAAGGAAGGTATTATTGAACCATATGACAGGATGTCTGGGGAATATGAAGCTACTGTTTTGGCTAATATTATGGATGACCAATCTTTTAAACAAGAAAAAGTGTCTGAATCACCTGAAGAAATATCTAGAGAGGGCACTTTAAAAGAGAAAGATCTTGAATATGGAATGGTCTCCAAGAGCACTGCTGACTTAGCTAGTCCTTGTGAAAGTAAGTCTTCTGACCTTTCATTAGATCTTTCATCAGAAAAACTCCCGTCAAAAGATGGTCTTGATGAAAAACAACTTGAGCCAAAGCCAACCAGTGAAGAAATATCACCAAAATCAGGAATAATCGGTGTTGTAAGCATTGAATCTCGAATGGCTCAAAAGGAATTATTACAGGAGTCAGCAGATAAGGATCGCTCACTTTCACCATCAGTTGACAGTGATGAGTTATCAACAACTTATGAAAGTCAAGGAGAACTGCAAGAACTCTGGGGTGAAATCCCTCCTGTTGATCGCTATCCTGCCCCAGCTAGAAGGAAACATTATGCTGATAGTGAATCTTCGGAAGCAGAGAAAGAATCTCCTGAAACTGAACTTTCTCCTATTGCTGAAACACCAGCCTCTAAAGCTGAGACTGAGGAGCAAGAAGAGAGTAAGCTGACAGCTCAAGACAGAAGGGTAACATTTTTGTCTGAGGAGAGTAAGGAGAAGCTGAGACAATCTATTTCTAATGAAGATTTAGTCAAAACATCAACCTCTTCTTCTGAAGTATCCAACGAACCAACTTTATTAGCTGCTTCGTATGATTTGGATTCAGGGCATGTTTCACACATTGTGACAGCTTATGATATGTCTCCAGACACCATTGAGAGTCAGGCACCGCATCCACCGGCGCCTAAAGCTATTCTTTCGAGTCCTGAAGATGACGTGTTTGAAGTTGAACCAACTGTGGGAACTGCTCGTATCGACGAACCCTGCACTGAGCCAGATTCTGAAAAGAGTTATACCGGGCCTCAGTCTGAGGTCATCATTATAGAAGACATTTGTGTCACAAAAGACAAAACGGGGTCGGAGTCGACGGAATCTTTACCGCCAACTCCTGCTCCAACGCCGAAAGATGCAACCACCATCAAAGATACCGTTTGTAATCTTCAAGATGCAGCCAACAAACTGCAAACCGAGGGTCTCTTTGATCGGCAGTTTGGATCTGTAAGCAGTGAAACTTCTGAAAAACGTCCTTCAAGTTTTGAAAAGGACTTTTCAAAAGATGAAAGCAGTGATGATGATGATGATCATGGCCAATCATTTGAAATGGTTTCACCAACTGAAATTATTGGCTATGATCAATATGCTGCTAAATATTTACAAGGTGGTATAGCGGGATGCATTGAAGCAGCAAGTTTGACCGCTTCAGTGGAATCCCTCTCTACATCCGGAAGTAGTTTTGCTGACCTCAGAGCTAGTGAGCCCACAAGTATGAAATCTAGTTTAGAAGAGTCTGCCAGTGCTACAGCTTTTGTTGAGCCATCAGCACCTCCAATGGAAGAAATATTTCAACTTCCCAGTTCTCAGACTACAAAACCTGATACCGATTCCTCACCAGATCAATCACTTTTTAGCAGTAGCGATGCTTCAGAGAAAGGTGCAGCCATTATGGATATTGTTGCCTCAAGTGTTGCATCTCCAGGTGCATGCCGTCCTGATTTGTTACCCTCTGACTCTTTTCAGCAGAGTTTATCTACAGAGGAGATCAGTGAAACAGAAAATATTGAAGACATCGCTGCCGATAGATTCTCCCAATTACCAAATGGTCCTACAGAGGTAGATTTCCAACCAGACATTGATTCTGTTTCATCTACTGTAAAAACTGTGGTGCCTACAGCACCACCAGATTTGGTTCAGTCATCACCATCATATGTTATGGAAAAGGAAAAATCAGAAAGCAGTCAGCTTGATGAGGCTGTCATGGATCTTGAAGACAATCAGATATCGGCTGGTTCTGATGCTGCTGTTAGAGATGTTATGACCGATAGCTTGATAGATGATGTGAAGTTGTCGGCTGAGCAACAGGAAGTTTTAGTAACGTCAGATCAGACTTTATATGAACTTGAAATGCCAATGGAGGAAGAAGCTTCCCCCATTGAACAAGTTGGTCCAGCATCAGCTGCAGTTTCCATAACTGAAACTACATCATCTGTGGTTGTTAAAACAGAAGCCCCTACACCACTGGAATTTCATGAAGAACATCATCATGACATATATCCAGCAGAAATGATTGAGTCTGGATCTCCAACTGAAATTATTGGACTAGAAACAGTGTTAGATGACCTAGAAGAACAACCGTATGAGTTGAAGAAAGATGAAATTTATCCTGGCAAAAGAGCACTTGAGTTTGATGTGTCTAGCTATGAAACTTTGTTAGAAGAAAACGAAGAGAGACAGCATGAAGGAGAGTCTGGCGTGGTAGAGGTTAGCCATCTAATTAGAGAAGATCAGAGGATTAATCTGGATGATACTGATGAAGAAACAGTTCAGTTTTCGGATCAACTAAAATCCGATCTTGATGTAAGCTTTGTTCATACTTCAGAAGAAGTATGTACAGACATGGTAGAAGAAGACTTTAGTGATTTAAGCAAAGATGCTTCTTATGAACAAGTTGAACTGACTGAAAGCAGTCTAGAATTTGCTGAGAAAGCTGAAGAAGAACTTGAAGCGTTAGCAGGAAAAACCCCAGAAATATCATTTGAACCATCTAAAGGAGAACAAGATTTGGACAGACCCATATCCCCAACACCCCAGGATTCTCAAGAAGGAATCCTTAGTGATGATTATGAGAAGGTTGACTCTATTCTAAGCACAGAAGAACTAGAAAAAACAGCTACAGTATTTGTAGACTCTGTTCTTGAAGAAGTTTCCAAAGTTAGGGAAACTACTCAGGTGTTCCCTGAACAAATAGAAGAAACTGAAAAACCAATCAATGAAACAGATTTCGATGAGAGCAAAGAATCTGAAAAAATGCTTGCCTTCTCATTTACAGAACCATTTGATCCATCAATGATGTGTCGGTCACAACCAGCCTTTTTCTCGGCTCCACCTCCACCTTCTCATCCCCCTCCTTTCACGAAACAGGGGTCAGATGATATGCCCGAGATCACCATCACTGAACACATACATAAGGTTGCTGATGAAGATGACTATCCTACCAGCTTTGCTCGATCACATATGCCAGATTCTTCCTCTGACCAGGAGGACAAGAATGATGAAAAAGAATCTGGAGATGATAGTCCAAAGGGTGTTGGAATGTCCTATTTTGAAATGATTCAGGATGAAATGGAATTTGAATCAGATGAGACTGAAAAGAATGGAGTGTCATCACATGAAACCAGCTCATCAGCATTCATCATTGCTGAGGCTCATTCTGGTTCCGCAAAAACCTTCACCAGTGAACAAGAAATTGAATGGAATGTGCAGAAATTTTCTGAAACTCCTGACAAAGTACCAACCACTTCTTTTGAAGACTCCTTTTCTCTACAGACTAAAACTGAGCCAGTACCTATTAGTTCTTCAAAACAATTCCAACGAGATTCTGAAACTAAAGATTCTTCCAAAACTGGTTTCCTTGGATTTGAGCCATCGATCACACATGTCACTGACATTCTGAGTCCAGAAGATATTGCTGATACATCGAGTGTGGACAGCTTTACAACAGTCGTCGGTGTAGACCAAGAAGGGGATGAATGTGATGATGACCGATTGGCTGATGTGGCGTCTATGACGTCATCAATCCACTCCGACATTTATTCCATGCACACTGAACCAGAAGAAGAAGAAGAACCATTTGACTGGCCCTTATTGACAGAAGAGGACAAATCTGGGGAATCTTCTCCATGTAGCGATCGTTTTGAGATGATTGGGAAGACTGCTTTATCAGTGATATCTGAAAAGTCTGATGAAGATCGATTTGAAATGATAGAAAAAGATGAACTTGAAGCTCTCTCCGACAGCCACTCTGGCCATTCTGGCCACTCTAGCAAAACCTCACCAGAGATGATATCTGCCTCACCTGGTACTGTGGGTCATACCCATGGCTATCCAAACATACGATATGCTGGCAGAAGTCGAGACAAAGATGACGGATCTGCTGCTTCTTCTGTTTCTTCATCTTTGCTAGAATTTGAGAGGTTAGAAGGGGAAATGGGACAATTTGGTTCCCTAGGATCAAATGAAGCCCACAGCCTGCCTAGCTCTTTTGACAGTCGAAACTTCCGTTGGCGAGCAGGTGATCGAGATGATGTGTCAGTTGCCTCATCATTAGGAGAATTTGAACGTCTAGAGCGACAGATTGCACTTGGAGGTTCAATTGGCTCGTTTGGTTCAATTGACAAGTTGATGCCATCGGGACAAGGTAGTGCCACCAATGGTTCAATGTCGTCATTGGCCGAGTTTGAAAACCTTGAAAAAGAGTGCACTGGGGGTGGATACTCCAGTTCTGGAGATGATCGCCACAGTTCATCTAGTGGCCATAGCAAACGCAGTGCAAGTTCATCTCTTGCTGAATTTGAGCGACTAGAACAAGAAATAGTCATATCTGAAGAACTTGCTGCTGAAGCTAAAAAAATAGCGTCAATATTGGAATCAGGGGAGCTGCCTGAATATCCAGAAAGTGAAAGTTTAGGAAGTTCATATCAATCAAATGGACATATGAGAGATTTACCTGAAATAATTGGTAATTTTGATATTGAACAGGACTCCATAGATGGAGATGACATTGACAAAGATTCACTGAGCTCTGAAGAACCTAAGTTACAGGATGTTAGTCAAGTGGCTAAAGATGATGAAGACGATGTAGACTCATTGGATGGAGACAGCAAAGATGAACTAACTTCTAGTGTCATCTTTGTCTCAAATGCTGAAATACAAGATTCCAGTGAAATAGGTCAGTTTGAATTTGATCGAGATTCTTTGCAAGGAGATGATACAGCTATGCAGTTTTCTGTGGAATCCTTGCAATTGGACCAAGATGCTTCATTTGACATGCACAGTTCTGTTGATTCCTTAGAAATAAAAGACAAGTTCAGCCGAGATATGCAAAGCTCAGCTGACTCTCTGGAACTAAAAGAAAGAATGAGCAAAGAAATGGTAGATTCAACCGATTCTTTGGAATTTAAGGACACTGTGAAAGATACTGACAAATTTGAAACAGATTCACTGGTTGACCAAGATGATATCATGCAAACGTCTTCTGATTCACTTGATGCATTTCCTGAATTAACACACCAAAACATCATGGAAGCTTCTTTAGAATCAGCTCGTTGGAGTCTAAGCAGCTCTTACTTTTCCCATTCCTCACAAGAAACCTTACGATCTGAATCCCACAGTGACTCAAGCCATTCTAGAGATGTCATGCAAATGTCTGCAGATTCTGTGGATTTTGAAAAAGACAAAAGATTTGAGGGTTCTGATACCGAAATGGAATATAAGTCAGTAACGAGTAAAACATTGACATCATCGACTTTAGATCCCGAAATCCGCATGATCACAGGAATATCTCATCCCAACAATCCTTTCTTAGATAACGAAGGCAATGTTAGGACAGATCTGGGGTATCCGGGCCATTTTAGAAGCAAATATGAATATTCAAAGTTTGATAAAGAAGGGAACTACCGTTGGAACACAGAGCTAGAAGAAAGTACCAGAAACAACACTTATCTCAACTGGGGTCCTTATCAAGAGAAAAAGAAGGTTTACACCATGACAGAATGGGAAGCCATGCGCAACGCTAAAAAGAGAAGTGCTGATAATGATGAAGAACTTGGCGGGGACAGTGAACAAGAGTCTGTGATTCCTGATAATCACTTTGCCCAACTTAAAAACAAAGAAGTCTCTTCTAACCTTCCTTCTGAGCACACAACTTCCCACCCTAGAACTTCTTCACCTCCTCCTCCTCCTTCTACCGTTCTACGGCCTTCTACAGTTTCCTCCTCTTCTACTACTACCACTACTACTTACTACTCCTCTTCCAATTCCTCTTCCTCTTCCTCAACCTATAATGCTGCTGTGACTCGGCCTGACTCCAGCTCCACCAGTCAAACTGCTGCTACCTCCGATCCTCTGCTATACCATCACAGTATGTCGGACACTACTACTACTACTGTCCATAAAACCAGTAGAGGTATATCTAACTGTTAGACGTACAGCCAGTGTACAGTCACGCTGCATGACCTCTAGCCTAACCAGTTGCATGTCAGCCTGCTACTTTACTGTGTATTCTATATGCTATCATTGTTGTTAAGTGTTGTTGTTGTAATAGTCAATTAATTCACTATGCTATGTTTTTGTTGCAGGGTCACCCTATTTCCCTATCACACACACATACACCCTCTCACACACACATACACCCTCTCACACGCACATACACCCTCTCAAGGATTTGTTAATGCATCTATAATGGTATATATATATATTTATATATATATATATATATATATATATATATATATATATGTGTGTGTGTATGCGCATGTACATATATATGTATGTATACATATATATGTATGTATATATATATATATATGTATATGTGTGTATACACATATATATGTATGTATGTGATATATATATATATATATATGCTTCCTTCATGTAAAACAACAATCTCCATTCTCAAACAAACCTCACCTCAACAAACCAACAAACACATACATGGTTATATACACATATATGTACTTACATACAGCTACATACAGTTGTTGTTTTTTTTATGTATGTATGTATGTGTTTGAGTTTCTATAAATGTGTGTATGTGTGTATATTTCCATAGGTATTTCTATTATCAATAATGTTGGTACAATGATTATTATCATAATTATTACATTAGATGTTGGTATTATTGTTGCTTTTGTTTGTTTTGTGTTGTTATTGTTTTAGTTGTTTAGAGGGGGGAACAGTGGTGTGGCAGCAACCACACTGAAGACTAAAGTCATGAAGTGTTTCAATTCACACTTAGAATGGCTTACCCAAATGTCACCATTGCTCATGTGAGGAAAACCATGAGCTTCATAAATTTCTGTTTTCCTTATCGTATGCAAACTAAACTCTGTGCCAATGTAAAAAAAAAACTCATCATTATTTGATGATAAAACACGTTGCAGCCAAGTAGTAGTAGAGTTGATATTATTAACTGATCTCTCCCTCTCCCTTGAGATCAATTGGTAAAATCATTAGAATATTGAACAAAATATCTTGTGGTATTTAGTTAAAGGCATTTACATCCTGAGTTGAAATCCAGTTGAAGTCAACTTTGCCTTCATCCTTCCAAGGATTGATAGAATATGTTTAAGAACTGGGGTTAATATTATTGATCATTCCTCAAATTTGAGCCATGGTGTCTTTGTTTGAAATTATTATTATTATTATTGAGGGCGTTGAATGGCAGAATAAGTAGAGAAATTATTTAAAATGCCTTGCAGTGTTTAATTGCATATCTTTTAAATTCTGTGTTCAAATCCTATTAAATTTGAGATAGAAAGGCATCCTTTGAAGGGCAATAAAAAAATATGTACCATTAGTGACTTATCATTATTATTATAAAAGAAAGGGCGGTGAATTGGCAGTATCGGTAGAGGGTCGGACACCATGCTTTCCAGCATAGTTGCGTCCCTTTACGGTCTGAGTTCAAATGCTGTCGAGGTTAACTTTGCCTTTCATCCTTACGGGGTTGATAAAATAAAGTACCAGTAATGTACTGGGTACTTGCTGGCCTTGTGCCAAACGTAGAAACAATTATTATTATAAAAGAAATCATTATTATGATATGATATAATAAATAATATAATAAATAATATAATAATAAATCATTATTATTATTATAAGGGCGATTGATTGGCAGTATCGGTAGAGCATCAGAGACAACGTGTTGTGGCATATTTACTGCTCTTTGGCTCTTTACATTCTGAGTTCAAATCCTGCTGAGGTTAACTTTGCCTTTTTTATCCTTATAGGGTCGATAAAATAAAGCACCAGTAATGCACTGGGTCGATTTAATTGAC
>OZ024740.1:288863596-288866096 GCA_964016885.1 Eledone cirrhosa
CCTATAGTGGTGGTGATGCTACTGCCTATAGTGGTGGTGTTGCTACTCCCTATAGTGGTGGTGATGCTACTGCCTATGGTGGTGGTGATGCTACTCCCTATGGTGGTGGTGATGCTACTGCCTATGGTGGTGGTGATGCTACTCCCTATGGTGGTGGTGATGCTACTGCCTATAGTGGTGGTGATGCTACTGCCTATAGAGGTGGTGATGCTACTCCCTATAGAGGTGGTGATGCTACTCCCTATAGTGGTGGTGATGCTACTCCCTATAGAGGTGGTGATACTACTCCCTATAGTGGTGGTGATGCTACTGCTTATAGTGGTGGTGATGCTACTGCCTATGGTGGTGGTGATGCTACTGCTTATAGTGGTGTTGATACTACTCCCTATAGTGGTGGTGTTGCTACTGCCTATGGTGGTGATGCTACTGCCTATAGTGGTGGTGATGCTACTCCCTATAGTGGTGGTGATGCTACTGCCTATAGTGGTGGTGATGCTACTCCCTATAGTGGTGGTGATGCTACTCCCTATAGTGGTGGTGATGCTACTGCCTATGGTGGTGGTGATGTTACTGCCTATGGTAGTGGTGATGCTACTGCCTATAGTGGTGGTGATGCTACTGCCTATAGTGGTGGTGATGCTACTGCCTATAGTGGTGGTGATGCTACTGCCTATGGTGGTGGTGATGTTACTGCCTATAGTGGTGGTGATGCTACTGCCTATAGTGGTGGTGATGCTACTGCCTATAGTGGTGGTGATGCTACTGCCTATGGTGGTGGTGATGTTACTGCCTATAGTGGTGGTGATGCTACTGCCTATAGTGGTGGTGATGCTACTCCCTGTGGTGGTGGTGATGCTACTCCCTGTGGTGGTGGTGATACTACTGCCTATGGAGGTGGTGATACTACTGCCTATAGTGGTGGTGATGCTACTGCCTATGGTGGTGGTGATGCTACTGCCTATAGTGGTGGTGATGCTACTCCCTGTGGTGGTGGTGATACTACTGCCTATGGAGGTGGTGATACTACTGCCTATAGTGGTGATAATACTGCCTATGGTGGTGATTCTACTCCCTATGTTGGTGAAGCTATTGCCAATGTTAGTGATTCTACTCCCTATGGTGACACTACTACCTGTGGTGGTGATGCTACTGCCTATGGTGGTGATACTATTACTTATGGTGGTGATAATACTGCTTATGGTGGTGGTGATGCTACTGCTTATGGTGGTGATGGTACTGCCTATGGAAGTCATGGTACTGCCTATGGTGGTGGTGAAGCTACTTATTATGGCAGTGATGCTAACTATAAGGTTGGTGATGCTACTACCAATGTCGGTGATGCTACTTATGGTAGTGATGCTAATTACAATGTTAACAATACTACCTACTATGGTGGTGATGCTACTTATGAAGATGGTGATGCTACCACTTATGATGTTGGTGGCACTATTTATGATGACAATGCTGGTGCAACTACTTACTATGTTGACGATGCTACTTATGATGGTGGAAATGCTACTTGTGACGGTGGGAATGCTACATATGATGGTGGAAATGCCAATTATGATATCTGTGATGCTAATGATGATGATATTGGTGATGAGGATGGAGCCATTGAATACTATGATGCCACCCAAGGATTTGATGGTATTCCTCTGTCAGAAGCTGCTGAAGGTGAAAATCTGAAAGGTTTGCTAAGTTGCCACAACCTATATTTTTGCCAGGCATCAATCAATTTACGCTACTGGCCTAGCTGCAACGTAAAATTTCAATGAGTTACTAGCTACTTGTTGCCTTTACCATTGGGGACCTCACTATGAGTCTTAGACAGATATGTCAATTATATATGAGCTTTGATGGCTATGAGGTTAAGAGACTGAACTACTGACCTGACAGTTAGTAGCTCAAACTTTAAAGTCTATGCTCATTGTTTGGTGCTCATGGTAAGGTAACTAATCAAACTTGCTTCTGTGTGATTGAGTGAACAAGAAGAAAAAGAAAAAAAAATAGGCTTAACTCCCTACAAAATTAGTGAGTGATTAGTAATAAGGAATAACAAAAATCCTGCTGTGAAAACGTTTGCTAATCTCACCTATGAAATAATGGATATAAAATTGATCCATAAAAGGTGGGGGTAGGGATTTTTTAAATGATGCTTTATTAAATGCTTCGTGCAATTCAGACTTTGGCATTATTTAGCTTTGCTGATCTTGCAGTGTTCCTTTTGAACCAAAGCTACATGCAATCACACACACACACACAACACATGCATACACATACATACGTACATATACAATACACATTCATGCATAACACCACACATACATATACAACACACACATGTGCACACTAACACATACAAGATGTTACTCCTTTAATTTTAGTATCACTTATAATATAGATCCCTTTGACAAACTTTTCTGAGAGTTTAATTAATGAAATTTGTATTAACACACTTGTACTTATATTAATATTACCCCAACACCACCCAGAACAAAAG
>OZ024740.1:288873596-289028596 GCA_964016885.1 Eledone cirrhosa
ATTTATGTGAGGAAAATGTGAATTAGCCAATGTCTAACTTATAGACAGGCTATTTGTTTATCCTGTAGGACTGACCATACATGTATTCTGTCACATCTTTTGCTCTTTGCTATTCATTGCTTCATTGGGAATTTTGATTTGGTTCTTCTTCTTTAGCCTAATGATGAAGAAAGAAATTCACAAAAAGACGTGCATGCGAGATGGACGTGAAGAAACATTTATCCAAGAAGAGTCTCGTGTGGAACAACAGAATGAAACACCAGAAGAATTGCGTGAAAGCATGCAGCAAATTATCGACCAGTTTATGCAAACTCCAAGTGAATTCGACCAACGACAGTGCTTGGAAGACGATGTCTAACTTCCAGTACTGTTGTGTTCTAGCAATTTACTCCATCCTTAATAAACATCTCTCTTCCCTCTCTCTCTCTTATACCAATGAAGACATCTCTGGATCTCCTTATTACTTACCCCATTTCCTCTATCTCTGCTGCTTAGACTGCAAATGTTTCTTTGCAGACTTCCAATATGCTTTGTGCATCATTCCAAGATAAGTGCAAATCCTCTTTCCTCTATCCCTCCCTTGGTCTCTTTCTCCCTCTTCTTTCCCATTTTTTTTTTTTTTTTTTTTTTTTTTCATTTTAACAATTGTTTGTTTTGTTTGATATCATCTGAAATCCTTCTTCCTAAACCCCACAAATTTGTCTCATTCTAGGTATTTTTGCATTTCTTTTAAATTTTTCTTTTGCTAATTGTTTCTGCTCTCACAGAAATATATATATTAGAATAATGCTTTTTTTTTTTTGTCTGAATAATTTGAAATTTTAAAGAATTGTGTAAGTTTGCTAATCATTTTGTTTTTCTCTTATCTGAAAACTCTTAATATTTATTTATAACTGAATTCTTCTCTTGCCTTAGTTTACCCAAGTGTATTAAGATTTCTTCAAAATTAACTGGAATCTCAAAGACCTCCCCCCATAGTTCTCTCACTCACTTGGAAGGAAAACTCTGAATATTTAAACCTAATGTCCATTATAGCCAATATAGAAGCAACTTTAGTTGATAATTAAAATATCAACTAAAGTTGCTTCTATATTGGCTCCCTTCTAAGATGTCTAAGATATGCTTGGAATTAAAGAGGCTTTCTGTCCATCAATAAAGGACTTGAACAGTCCTTACTAGTAAATAAGTGACCTTTACTTTCTTCAAATGACCTGAACTAGTGTTTTTTTTTTTATTATTCATAAAAGCTGGTATAATCCATTATAAATCAAAAATAATTTTGTTTTTAATGTAAATTTCGAATTGAGTTATTTCATTTTTTTTTTTTTTTTAATGAAAAAGCAACAAAACCTCTTAAAGTTTGCTTCATATTTGCAATAAATAATATGATGTTTGATGAGGAATATAGGTGTAAATTATATAAATTTTGTAAAACCTTAAAACTGATAACTTTTCTACTCGAAACAATAGCAGCCTATTTTAAACCCTGCTGCAATGTGACCTTATCTGTGACCTTACCCTTATTCCAAGATTTTCCTTGCTCTTTGACAAAAAAGAAAAAATAATAGTAATAATACAAACCCTATTTAAATCTGAAAGTTTTTCATGTAATCCTGATGTACAACAAAACTCCTGATACAATGACAATATTTCCAAAGAGGTTTAAACAAAAATAAAACAAAAAAAATATAAACAATAGACAAAGAAAATGGCAGAACTGTTTCAGAGACATAATTTAAAAGCCAACACTACTTTAAAAGTAAGTATGTGAAAGTCAAGAAAGTGGCCATAAGGAGCCAAAGACAAGTTCAGCGAGAAGCCCCTTAGCTGTATAGTATGTCTTCTAGTTTCCTCACTGGAACATTCTCTTGCAGCATTATATATGTTAATAATATTTGAGTAAAATATTATTTTATATGCTGCACACTTCTCTATTTTCTCCATCGCTGGCTTTTAACATTTTCTGATGTCAGTCATTATCCAAAACAACACGGCTTGTTCTTATGCACAAGCCGATCTCTTTGATTATGTAGATATCAAAGAGAAATATTTCAAGATATATGGATATGAAAATAAAAAAAGGATATATATAATATTAATAATAATAAATACTTTTACAGTTAGTTGCTCTATTTGTATGAATGTATGTGTGTGTGTGTGTCTGCAAATGTATGTAAAACAATTCTGAATTTTGAACAACAAAACTACAACAGCAAGCACAACAATAATTCCACGCTCTATATGCTAACTAAACTATGCTATCTTGAATCAATATTTTGATGCACTCTAACATTATTTAGTGTTTCGCTTTACAGCTGCATAAGTTTTCTATTCAATATCATATCTGTTTCATTTCAATACTAAACTATTTAAAGAAATAATTATATATATCTAGAGAAACAGAATACTTAATATATCAACAATTCCTAAAGGCAATCAAACCTTCAAAATAAGGATCTAATTGGCTACAATACAAGCTATGTCTCTTTTTTTTTTCGCTAAGCTATTTTCCCTGACCACTTCTCTGTTTAATTCAGACCTGCCTGAATGTCACTTATGCTTAATGTAATAATCTCAAGCTATCTTTATAGACATACTCCTCCTTCTCTCTTTGCCCCCTTTCTCTCTCTCTCCCTCTCTCTCTCTCTGAGACTGCAAACTTTCTAATGCACTCTGGGAATAAAGGCTCTGTATTTTCTCACTCTTAATTACTAGGTTTGTAATGTTTGTGGAGATGTGAATTTTTTCTTGTCAAAAAGAAATAATATTGATAATGATAAAAAATATTAATAAAAATATATAAAACAGCTTCCATAAGTCTCATTGTGTTGTTTGTTGTCTTTTGTATGTGGTTATTACAATTGTTGCAATATTGTCTATAAATTGTAGAAAGAATAGATGAAACCATTCTGAAATGGTTATACAATGTGAAGGGCTGTAGTTAGCAGTGTTTTTCTTGTGATCTGGTCCCCTTTGTGAGCTAACAAAGATTGTCATTTTATGAACCACCAGGAGGACCTGAAAAGAGTACTGTAAGTTAATGAAACATTTGTCAATTACACACACACATACATAATCAAACAGTTAATATATGCTGACATACCCAATGACTGGTGAAGCAATATAAATTGTTATAAAGGAAAAGGTAATGCTCTAGAAAGGAACAACTTTTATGTGGAACAGAACGTCGAGAGTCTCAATGTGAGAAGACATGATTATTTAGAGAAAAGCAATGAAGAATGACATGATGCTGAATGAAAATAAAAGTAATATATATAAACATACACACACCGACCATAATTAAATATGGAATGATACGCGATGGGCCCCCTCCACCGCCCTGGCTGTCAGAATGGAGAAGGTGTTTCCCTGGAGGACAGCAACGGAGATGCGCTGGAAAAGCCTCTCCAACTCGCGGGGCTCACATCTGTGGCTGGCCAGCTCAGCGCCTATGGTGGTGAGTAGGGAGGTAGACCTAGGGCCAAGGACACCAGAAGTCTCCACTGCCAGGGGTACGACCGCAAACCTGTCGGAAAGCGACCGGTATTTGAGGAGTTTAGCCTCCTCAGCCCGACGTGCAGCAGAACCCGGGTTAATCGCAGACTGCACCAGGCTGCGGCTGCAGAATGTGTCGGTGCAACTGGCATCCAAGACGAGGGGTTTGCCAACGCGGAACGGGAAGATGGTCATGCCATCTCCTTGGTCCAGCCCCACCAGCTCGAGCTGGGAAGGGAAGCCTGCAGCGTCCAAGCCATGCTTTATGACCTCATTGAGGGCAGCATGGCGTGGAAGGCGGCCAGCACTGTGTCGACAGGAAAGCGGGTGGAGGCCGAAAGGGTTCAAGGTGGATCCGCAGCGACATTGGTGTGGCTCACAGATCCGGATGCCGAGCCTCAAGGAAATGCCAATGCGCAGGCTATTATTGTCCAGCTGCATGCCACGGGAGGAGGGCAGGGCATGGAGCCAGGCACCACTGTGAGGGTTGGAGGCCGCATGAAAACAGGCAAGGCGGTGCTGGTGCGTGAGCCTGTCTGAGGCCAGGCTGCACTGGATGGCATCCCAAGTGCTTTGGGGAGACTTGACGTCAACAGGGGGAGAAGGAGGAGGGACATCTACTGAGTCCCAGCCAGTCCTATGTCTCACAGGCGGCCTCACGTTCTCTGAACACAGAGGGTTCTATTGTGTTTAGAAGAACCCTGCTGATGCGGCACAAGGTTACTGATGAAAGAAACGCCGGCAAAGCCAGTGAGATCGGGGACCAGAGGCCAAGGCCACCATACCTGACAGGTAAAGTGGCCTGTTGCCATCCAATGTCGTCAAACTTGACGTTGCATATCTCCTCGGATACAAGTATTGAGGTCAACGAGGAGAGATGTGTAACATGGAGCGCTGTGAAGGGTATAGAGGAGCTTTGGCATGGCAAAGCAGGTCCTCAACAGAAAGAGGGCTGGGTGGCCGTCGATCAAGCCCAGTCGGCTTGTGAGAGTCTAGAGTTGTTGAAGCCTGGACCTGATGGTGGAGTGGATGGCCGGCGGGTGGATCGGTGACCCGAGGATGAGGACATCCTCTTTGGGGGTCACCTGTACCTGGTGGAGAATGGACCACACATCCGAGACGGAGGCTGCAAAGCTCTCAGCATCATGGCTGACATCACCACCTCCGACTTGGCCGATTTCTGCCAGGGCAGGAACCACCGATTGAAGGTCATGGCAGACCGTCTGTACGGGCCCACCTAACGTAGCATCATCCAGATAGTAAACATTGAGAGGGGCCGTGATACTCCGGGCAATGTGGTCTATACCAAGGGCAAACAGGAGGAGTCCCAAAGGATCGCCCTGTTGGACCCCAGTGGCTGAAGGTATGACCGTATCAGCAGCAAAGAGCATGCTCAGGGCTCCATATAGAGGCATAAAATTGATGGAACAAGTTATGAAAGTGGCAGAAAGAATGACAACAAATTACGAACGGAGTAAAATTAAATTAAATGAAATTTTGTTTTGTACCAAGAAGGGGCACCACAAATGCTCTCTTAGCAAGATAACAAGAAAAGTTCCTAGATAAGTGTAAGCTGTTATATCTAACTTTTGATCTTGAGAAAGCCTTTGACAGAGTTCCATGATCTTTATTTGGTGGTCCTTAACCCTTTAGCATTTGAGGAACCAGTGGTGCAAGTTAAAGGTAGTAGAAGGCAATCAAAGATATGAAGACAGGCAAGGCAGCTGGGCCTTCGGAGATAGTTGCTGAGATGTTGAAAGCATCTGGAATGAGGGGTATACTATGGTCACCCGGATAGTAAACCAAGTAATACAGAATGGGGTCATACCAAATGACTGGCGTAGCAGCATCATTAACTGCTACAAGGTTAAAGGAGATGCTCTAGATAGGGGAAACTATAGAGGTATTAAGTTAGTTGACCAGGTCATGTAGGTCACAGAAACAGTTATAGCACTAATCAGAGATCTAGATGAAATGCAGTTTGGGTTTGTGCCAGGTAAAAATACCACAGATGCTCTTTTCCTTGTATGACAACTACAGAAGTATCTAGCTAAAAGTAAACCGCTCTACTTAGCTTTTGTTGACTTGGAGAAAGCCTTTGACAGAGTCTCCTGCTCCATTATCTGGTGGGCCCTTAGAAAACTAGGAGTAGATGAATGGCTTGTGAGAGCTATACAAGCCATGTATAAAGAAACACTCAGCAAGGTTAGAATTAACAATGAATATAGTGAAGAATTTAGCGTAAAAGTTGCTGTTCATCAAGGCTCTGTCCTTAGCCCCCTCCTGTTTATTATTGCCCTTCAGGCTATAACAGAGGAGTTTAAGACTGGCTGCCCATGGGAACTGCCAGAATCAAAAGGCCTTAAAGTTAACTTGTCTAAGACTAAAGTTCTAGTATGTAGAAAGGAAAATAGGGCACAGGTGCCCTCTGGAAATGGCCATGCTCAGTGTGTAGAAAAGGAGTAGGTACAAATTCCATTTTATGTCCCAAATGCAAACTATGGGTACATAAAAGATGTAGTGGGATTACAGGCAAGCTATCTAAGAACGTAGATTTTATGTGGACGATGCTCAGGTGCAATAAGTAGCAAGTGCCCACAGGATACTAGCTCCTTCTATTGCCCTGATGGTTCTATAGAAATTGTGGACACTTTGCGTTACCTTGGTGGCAAAATCAACAGTGGTGGGGGGGGGGGGGGTGCTCTGAAAGTACAGGAACCAGAGTCAGAACGGGAAAAAGTTCAGAGAGCTTATTCCGCTGTTGGTCACAAAAGGTTTCTCTCTAAAAATGAAAGGCAGATTGTATGATGCCTGTATACGAACAGCAATGTTACACGGCAGTGAGACATGGGCATTATGTGCAGAGGACCTGCGCAGACTGGAAAGGAACGAAGCATGCATGCTCTGTTGGATGTGTAATAGTAATATACGCGAATGGCAAAACAAAAATGAACTAAGTGAGAAATTAGGAATAAGAGGGTTCAGATGCTGTTTACTTGAGAGAAGACTACGTTAGTATGGTCACGTGATGTGCATGAAAGACGACAGCTGTATAAAAAAAGTGCAGGGCGATCAAAATTGATGGAAGTTACCTGGGATGATTTGATAAATTCCGACCTTACACACCTGCACCTCTCTAAGGCAATGTCACTGGACCGAGATCTTTGGCACTACGCAGTAATACAGAAGACCTGCCTTGCTTATGTACAAAGCGAAACCTACAGTCAGTAGGCACCTCTTAACCAAATATACACCCCAACCCACTACCCCTACTCCATCCTCCCACCAACACCACCCTCTCTCTGTAAAGTTATGTTGGTACCACAACATCCAGTCCAAACTAATGAGGACAAAAAAACACACAGTCCACGCTGTAATGTGGCCATGTAGGTAACAGTAAAAAGCTCCCAGTCCATACTGTAAATGTGGTGGGTGTTAGGAAGGGCATCCAGCAGTAGAAAACCTTCCAGACAGTCCTATACGAGCGAGACACGGTCACCCAACCAATCTTGCCTCAAGTGGGACAATTCCCGTCTAACCCATGCTAGCGTAGAAGATAGACGTTAAACAATGATGATGATGTATCTGGCTGCTTATATTTTTGTTAAGGTGTTATTCTCAAAATAAATATCAAAATCTCGTGGATTCGATATTATGTGAGATAACTATGTGAAATAAAGTGTTTTCCATGAAAATACAATAGTAAATATAGAGGAATGTAAATGCTGAAGGGTTAAGGCAAGTGAGTGTAGATGATTGGCTTATGAGAGTAGTGCAAGCCATACACTGTGGTGCTGTCAGTAAAATGAGAGTAGGAAGTAAGTTTAGTGAGGAATTCAATGTGCAAGTTGAATTTCATTTGGACTCAGTTCTCAGCCTACTTCTGTCCTCCAGGACATAACTGAAAGGTTTAAGACTGGCTGTCTATGAGAATTTCTGTCTGTTAATGATCTGGTTCTTATAGCTGAATCTGTGGAAGAACACGAGAAAAAATTCCTGTTATGGAAACAAATCAGATGGGCTCAGCATAAACTTAGCAAAGACCAAAGTTTTATTAAGAGAATGAAACTCTGATCCCATTTGTAAAAAAAAGAGATGGTAGGAACTTAATACAATGTAATATGTGGATACACAAAAAGCGTTGTGGGATTGTAGGAGACTAACAGAAAATATAGACTTTGCATGTGACAGATGCACAGGAACAGTGTGTATAAACCTTTTCTAATCTCAGAAAGGTACTATAGTAGTTGATAGTTTCTGTTATTTAGGTGACTTAATTAGCAGTAGAAGAGGTTGAATAAAAATGGGCTGGAAAAGTCTGGGGATGCTACTACCTCTATTGACAACAAAAGGCTTCTCTCTACAAAGGAAAGGCTGGCTATAGGATGTAGGGAGTTGCATGGAAGTGAAACTGTGACAGTAAATTCAGAGGATATGTGAAGGCTAAAAAGGAATTAAAAGAGCATGTTTCAATGGATGTGCAATGTTAATGTACATGGATGATGAAGCATGGATGAGGTGAGAAAAAAAAAACTAGGTATAAGAGTAATCAGATGCAGTGTGTAAGAGAAAAGACTGCTGATATGGTTGTGTGATGCACATGAAGGATAATCGTTGGGTGAAGAAGTGCCATAAGCTTCCAATGGAAGGAAGCTGTAGTAAAATAAAGCGAAAGATAACCTAGGTGGATGTGAAAACAGATCTCATAATGCTTAAGCTCACTGAAGAAATGACAAAAGAACATGCATGGAGAAACCTGTCTCTTCAATACAAGCATGGAAAACCAGATGTAAAAAGGAAGGTGAAATATATATTCCATTCCTCAAATTTTTGCTTTCTTTAATAAAGTTCTATATTTGAAGCATTTGAGAATAAATAATGACAAATGGTTTCAGCCAAATATCACTTTAGTAAATAATTGTTGCTACTTTTGGCACAAGGCCAGCAATTATCTCAGTGTATTACTGGTACTTTATTTTATCGACCCCGTAAGGATGAAAGGCAAAGTTAACCTTGGCAGGATTAATGTTATCTATTTACTAGCAGAAATACCAGCTCCCAAGCAGTTTTCTGATAGTGTAAGTATATGTGTGTGTATGCATGTTTCATAATATATCTATTAATGTATACAAATGCATAAAAAGGAACACACATATTTCTGATATGCAAATGATACAAAAATGCACTGACATGTTTCATCTTGCAGATTATAATTTAATACACAGTTTATTTTCTATAAAAGCAAAGATGGGATATGATCCAGTAATAAGGAGAGGAATGATTGAAACAGCCTTCGATGGGATTCAAATCTGTACCGGATTTCAAACGTTTTTTTTATAGACTCTCAGACACTAATAATTAAAAGACAAAATTTCTTTCATAACTGGAGGGTGATAAAAATGTGCAATGTTTATATTTGTCATTATTGGTGTAGGTACACTGTGTGTATGTATATGTATATATATATACATGTCCCTCCCAACATAGTCTAATAGTTAGTGACCTCATAGTCAGGACTAGATGTACTCAACGACAGAAGCGGACTACTTTGAGAAGAAGAATATGGAAGTTGAAGGACCCCACAGCCAGTAACAAATTTAAAAACATATTACTTGATGCATTTGACAGTAAGGAAGAGCAATTAGAGATGTACAATATAGAGGAACAGTTTGAATTCTTGAAAGTTAACCTGCTGAAGGTGACAGATCTATAGGCAGGAAGAGAGTAACTTGGTGGTGGAACAGTAAGGTGTAGGAGACAAATAAGGCCAAAAAGCAGGCTTGGAAAGTATGGCAGGATTGGGGAAGTAGAGACTGCTATCAAGTGGATAGGAGAGAAGCTAGGAGACAAGTGTACTTTGCAAGAAGGGAAGCAGAGGATAGAAAGTTCAAGCATGTTCTACAACATGAGGTGTTCAGGATCGCAAGACAATGTGTCAAGGAAAATCATGATATTGTTGGGGAGAAGTGTGTCCGTAATGATGGTGTACTTGCCCTCACTGATACTGATAAGAAGGTAGCTTGGAAGTGTCACTACGAGAGACTATTGAATGAGGAGAATAAATGAGAAAAAGATAGTCTGCCCCAAATCGATATAATAGAGGGACAGGCAAGGCAGCTGGGCCTTTGGGGATAGTTGTTGAGATGTTGAAAGCATCTGGAATGGTGGGACATACTATTGTCACCCGGATTGTAAACCAATACAGAATGGGGTCATAACAAATGACTGGCGTAGCAGCATCATTAACTGCTACAAGGGTAAAGGAGATGCTCTAGATAGGGGAAACTATAGAGGCATTAAGTTAGTTGACCAGGTCATGAAGGTCACAGAAAGAGTTATAGCACAACTAATCAGAGATCTAGATGAAATGCAGTTTGGGTTTGTGCCAGGTAAAAATAACACAGATGCTCTTTTCCTTGTACGACAACTACAGAAGTATCTAGTTAAAAGTAAACCCCTCTACTTAGCTTTTGTTGACTTTGAGAAAGCTTTTGAGTCCCCTGCTCCCTTATCTGGTGGGCCCTTAGAAAACTAGGAGTAGATGAATGGCTTGTGAGAGCTATACAAGCCATGTATAAAGAAACAGTCAGTAAGGTTAGAATTAACAATGAATATAGTGAAGAATTTAGTGTAAAAGTTGGTATTCATCAAGGCTCTGTCCTTAGCCCCCTCCTGTTTATTATTGCCCTTCAGGCTATAACAGTAGTTTAAGACCGGCTGCCCATGGGAACTTCTATACGCAGATGATCTAACTCTCATTGCTGAATCTATAACTGAACTAGAAGAAATTCCAAACATGGAAACAGGGCCTAGAGTCAAAAGGCCTTAAAGTTAACTTATCTAAGACTAAAGTTCTAGTATGTAGAAAGGAAAACGGCACAGGTGCCCTCTGGGAAATGGCCATGCTCAGTGTGTTGGTAAAAATTCCATTCTATGCCCCAAATGCAAACTATGGGTGTATAAAAGATGTAGTGGGATCACAGGCAAGCTATCTAAGAACGTAGATTTTATATGTACCTAATGCTCAGGTGCAATAAGTAGCAAGTGCCCACACGATACTAGCTCCTCCTTCTACTGCCCAGATGGTTCTATAGAAATAGTGGACACTTTCCGTTACCTGGGTGACAAAATCAGCAGTGCTGGAGGGTGCTGAAGACATGCCATCTGATCTGGCTTGTTTCATAGCAGGAAGACCCATCCACCAGTAGTCATTTTGGAAGTAAATGTAAGAAATATACTACATAGCAGAGCAGTCTCTCTGCAGTGAATGAGTCAGCTTCACAATCAAATACACACAGCATCACTCCTACCCTCTGTAAAGCTGTAGGGGGACAGACTGAGAAAATATTAGGACCCTCTGGTCGTCAAGAACTTGACACCTTTTGAACAGTTGCCACAATGTAGTGCACCTGGTATACTTTGTAAATGGGCTTGCAATATAGGATAAAAAGGACTCTCCAGTAAGGTCTAGTACAAAGGTTCTCAATGTGGGGGTGGGGGGGGGGCATATGCCTCCCCCTCCCTCCCGGCGGCAGGCGTTTCGGAGCTCCGGCGGGGCCGTTAGAAACTTTGGGGGCGCTGGAAGCCCCTTTAGTTTGGTAAGTTTTATAAGTCATATTTGTACGTCTGTGAGACAGCCAGTGTGAATGCACTTGAATGAAGAAAACGAAGAAAATAAATAAAAGAAGCTTGTCAACGAATTTCCTAGGGAGATAAAAAAAAAAATTTAAAAAAAAAGAAATCAAAGAAAATGAAAATAAGGACGTCAACTTTTACAACAGTTACAAGAACAACTTCAACAGAAATGACAACAAAAAGAAACAATGGCGGTGAAAGGTGTGGGTGTATACATATACATACATACGAACATACACACACATGCATACGTACATACATACACACACACACACACACACACACATATATATATATATATATATACACACAGGTCGGCGTTAGGGTTTGATGAGGTTGAGAACCTGGTCAGCTTTCAGCCAGAGCTGTGGTATTTAATCTCCCTAGGTAATAAAAACACATAGATCATATCAACATCTTTACACACTTAAATATAAATGCATGTATATATATACAAGTGTATAAATGCACTCACGGGGCTTTGGTCGGCCCGGGTAGTGGGACTGAACCCGGAAATATGTGGTTGGGAAGCAAGCTTCTTGTCACACTACGCATATATATATATATATATAACAAAGGAAATGTGGTAAGGAACCAGATGGACCATAACGCACCAGAGTACTCAATACTTAGGGTAGTAGAGTGGGAAATAGGAAAAAGTATGACCCCGACGGCAGAGCTCAAACCGTTTCGACGGCTATTTCTGGACTAAATTAGAATTGTTAGCCTGGTGAATAAATAGCCGAACTTGTCAAGGGGGTACTTCCTTATATGGGAAGATTGTAGTTGTCAAGAGGATTGGTTAAAATTTGTTGTAAACCCATAAGTCTATCATAGTATTTGGTGGGAGGTAGGGGTGGCTGAACTTGCCTGTAGAACAATAAGGGATTGAGTGGAGCCGGTCAAGCGTTGAAAGTGATATGTATACAGCAGATTCTAAGGATAGTGTATGAAGTGGGGGAGGGAGGTTATAGAATAGGTAAATCGAATGAGAGTAGGAGACAATAAAAGATAATAGAAAGAAATAAAAAAAATATATAAAATTAGATAGTGAGAAATGAATAAAAAAAAAAACAATGCTATCTTACAATTACAGGTTAATAAGTTGAGAATAGAAAAACTGATACAAAAATAAAAGGGGTTTAACACGTCTGCTATAAGTAGTTAGTAAAACGTATTCGGCCAATTCTATCTTAAAATTACAGGGGTGGGGGAACTGATGCTACAGAGGCCCGATGGGCTGCATCGGGGTAGGCGAAAGGGGAAAAGCAGACGAGGAAGAAAATAGGGGGTGGAAGGAAGTGATAGGATGAGACAGGGGGAAGAAGAAGACAATGAGGAAAAGAAAAGAAAAGAGATACATCTACCTATGTAAGCTGGGGTTTCCCCTAACTTATTCGGCAAGTGTGTGTGTGTGTGTGGGGGGGGGGGGGGGTATCAGCCCTTGTCTACACACCCGGGTCGTTATGGGGTTTGAGGGCGAGGTAAGTCCTACGCAATCTGTGTTTGCATGCGGTTACCAGTTCGTCTTTCTTGTTTAGGAGTTGGTCCTTCGAAAACAGCATTTGTAATGTTTCCTCCGAGCATAAGTTACACGGACGGCGTCCTCCCGTGTAAGATTTAGCTCTGGACAGTAAGCTCCAAGTGAGATTGTAGGTTATATTATTATCTTGGAGGTCCCAGATGTGGCCCGAAAGTGTAGTGGCATGTCGCCGGACCGGGTTTTGGAAAGTATGTCGGTGTTGGTAGAGCCGGGTCTTGAAGTCACACGCGGTTAATCCTATATAAGCTTTGTTGGAGGTGTCCGTCCTCACGTTGCACTGGTAGATCACGTTACGTTCTCGGCATTTGTTGTTGAGGGGGGGCACGTAGATCTATCAGGGCAGTTACACCTCCTGGTCGGCTCTCCACTGATGTCTAGGTTATTTCATCCATAGGGGTTGAGTTTTTTGTTGTTTGAAGAGACGATGTTTTGTGCGAAGTTAGGTGTGGTGTTTTTGTTGATTATGTTGTGGTAGCAGTGTTGTAGTGGGAAGTGTTTTTCGAGGAGTCTAAAGAGGATTTTCCCGATAGGTGTTTTCCACCTCGGCATTATGGGGAGGATTGAACCACGCTACGTTGCGTGAGTGGCGGTGTCCCCTGCTGGTTCCGCTAAGGGAAGCTGGATAAAAGGATATTTCCTCCCGGAAGCCACTCCTCTTGAGGGTCTGGTTGTAATGAGGCGCGTGTTCGTCGAATATCTGCTCATTAGCGGACAAACGAGATATGCGGAGGGAGATGTTTTTCACCAGGTTATTGGTGATGTTTCTAGGATGGTTAGAGCGGTGGAGGATGTAGTGCAGGTTGTCTTTTGGTTTTCTGTATGGGTAGTACAGATCATTTTCGAGGTTAAGGGTAACGTCCAGGAAATTGACTCGGGTTAGGGGCGTTTGTAGGGTGATTTTAAATCCCCAGTCCCGGAAGAAGTTGATTAGTTGTTTACGGACCCGGTCTGTACCATTTGAGGGTAAAGAGCCCATCATCCCGGTACAATCCACCGCCGAATGCAGGAAACATTTCGGTGAATTTAAATATTAGGAATAATCCTATAAGATCTGTGACTTCGGCCGAATCCGTCGCGCCCATACTGACGTCGAAGGGGGAGTCAGGGGCTCTCTTTATCCACTTGGAGTTGTCGAAAAGTAGGACTGTCTATGCTCGCCCTTCGATATATATATGTATATGTATATATATATATATATATATATATACACACATATATATATACATATACATATATATATACATATACATATATATATATATATATACATATATACACATATATATATATACACATATATATATATATACACATATATATATATATATACATATCACGATAAATTAACGGAGGCATAGGCCGTCGTTATTCCCTGTAAATAATGTGCTCAAAGGGGAAGAGATCCTGAGCCCTTTAAAATATAATATGTTGAGAAGGTAACACACCAGAGAGAGATATATAGTGCGTTATCAATAATACAGGGAAAAAACCACCAGTGTATGGAATCTATAACCTATGAAAGGCAGACTATAGACACGATAATTAAAAATATAAATAAAAGCGTAAATAAATACCTTTATAACTATATAACACACGTACAAATCCAAAGATATGTTTCACCAAAAAATTTGTTGAAAGAAATGGTCTAGTCTCGGTTCATCAGCGTGTGTAAGGCCATACATTTCAGACAACACTAAGAGAATTTTACAATTGACTGTCCAGCTACACGTGGGAGAGAGAAGTCACAGCGTGTTTAAGGGCAGTGAACCAGTGGCCTCTGAGAGACGAACTGCTAGAAAGGGCAGCCCAAAGCCACTCAGAGAAGTGTGCTCAACCAAACAAAGATAGGAAAGACTGTTATTAGGAGCGAAATATCACGATAAATTAACGGAGGCATAGGCCGTCGTTATTCCCTGTAAATAATGTGCTCAAAGGGCAAGAGATCCTGAGCCCTTGGCCTTACACACGCTGATGAACCGAGACTAGACCATTTCTTTCAACAAATTTTTTGGTGAAACATATCTTTGGATTTGTACGTGTGTTATATAGTTATAAAGGTATTTATTTACGCTTTAATTTATATTTTTAATTATCGTGTCTATAGTCTGCCTTTCATAG
The DNA here is from genome assembly GCA_964016885.1 of Eledone cirrhosa. Lineage (NCBI taxonomy): Eukaryota > Metazoa > Mollusca > Cephalopoda > Octopoda > Eledonidae > Eledone > Eledone cirrhosa. Next base: position 288,888,388 of record OZ024740.1, read on the forward strand.
GTTATAGATTCCATACACTGGTGATTTTTTCCCTGTATTATTGATAACGCACTATATATCTCTCTCTGGTGTGTTACCTTCTCAACATATTATATTTTTTATATATACATATATATATATATATATATATATACATATATATATATATATATATATACATATATAAGTATGTATGTATACGTACATACATATATGTATACAGACGTACAGTAGCATGTATATATATATATATACATACAGGCACACATATATATATGCACGTATCAGTTTACCGAACATTTATTATAATGTTCGCTTTGTTCGATTGTAAACAAACGGACAGCCTGATTTACGCCGTACAGTGTTCAGGCAACCACGTCACCTTTTTGTTCAACACTGACACAGGAACGATGTACTAGTTTCAAGCTTGTTAGCTATCGTCAGCACCGTATACCTTTCTGCCAGATGGTTGAACGTTCGAAAGTATATACTTTCCTTATGAAAATTAACGGCTGAGTAGCCTAATTTGCATATCGAGTGAGTTCAGTCGGCCAGGCGCACAGAAAACGATAAATGGAATAGAATGAAACGAAATTTCATTTCTCACTCTTAGTACTTACTTAAATGTAACTATGTATGTATACGTACATACATATATGTATACAGACGTACAGTAGCATGTATATATATATATATATATATATATATATATATATATATATATATATATATATATATATATATACATACAGGCACACATATATATATGCACGTATCAGTTTACCGAACATTTATTATAATGTTCGCTTTGTTCGTTTGTAAACATTTAAGTAAGTGCCGTACTAAGAGTGAGAAATGAAATTTCGTTTCATTCTATTCCATATATATATATACATATATATATATATATATATATATATATATATATACATATATATATATATATATATATATATATATATATATATATATATATATATATATACATATATATATATACATATATATATATACATATATATATATATACATATATATATATATATACATATATATATATATACATATATATATATACATATATATATATATATACATATATATATATATATACATATATATATATATATATATATACATATATATATATATATATATATACATATATATATATATATATATATATATATATATATATATATATATATACATATATATCCAGGGGGTGTAACTTGGAGTTACTGCAGGTTCACCCGGGAGAGCATATATATATATATATGCGCAGTGTGACAAGAAGCTTGCTTCCCAACCAAATATTTCCGGGTTCAGTCCCACTGCCCGGGCCGACCAAAGCCCTGTGAGTGGATTTGATAGAGCAAAACTAAAAGAAGCCCGTCGTATATATGTATATATGTCTGTGTGGGTCTTTGCGTTTGTGTTTGCCCTCCCACCAATGCTTGTTGGTTTGTTGACGTCCCCATAACTTACCAAGACAGAAAAAAAGTAAAATATATGTGTGTGTGTGTGTGTGTAGAAGAGAGGTCTCAAACTCAAGGACACAAAAGGGCTATTACGTCCTCCTGGAGGAGAGGCACAGTGGGCCAAACGTGGTGGTGGGTGAAGATTTTCACCAGTTATAATCATTTCTACTATAGGAACAAAGCATGCAATTTGGGGTTTAGGGTTCAGTCGATTACATCGATCCTAGTACACAACTGGTACTTAATTCATCGACCCCCAAAAGGATGAAAGGCGAACGTAAAAACGGAAGAAGTATTGTTAAGCATTTCGCCAGGTGTTCTAACGATTCCACCAGCTCACCGCCTTATTTTCACCAGTTAAAATGCATGTTTGAGCCCCCTGTTGGAGATAGATAGATATATAAATAGATAGATAAATAGATAGATGTTTCTTTATTAGCCACAGGGGCACAAAGGAAGGGGACAAATACAAAGGGAGAAGTTTACATACAATAAAAATGTGTAAAATGCTATCACAAATATAATTTAAAAATTAATCGATTTTCCCCAATAGGGGGAGACATTTCATATGGGTAACACATACTCCCGAAAAAATGTGCAACCCTCATCTCCAGGAGTACGAAGAGTTTGTACCCCTTTCCTCTCTTCCTCTTTTTCCTCAACCTACAGGCTGATATAGAGAGAAGGCCCATTCACTCGGGCCATTCTCGCCACTTTCACCCACCTTTCATAAATCTTGCTGGGATACAGCACCTCTCTCTCCATCCTGATTCTTCTTCCAAAGTGGTATTTGAAAAAAAGAATCAGTTGTTGGCCGGAGAGAAAGGTGTCTGACCTCAGCCCTTTTAACTTCGTCCACCATTCAACCTCTTTCGCCATAGCTATCACACAAAGGAAAACCGCCTCTCCTTCGTTTTTGAAGGAGGGTGGCGGTTTGATCATGACAATGGATTCGGTGGTCAACCGGATTGGTCCCACCCGCGACAATAGTCGTTCTACATAGCCCCACAGGTCGGTAACGCCCGGGCAGTGTATGAATGCGTGCGCGACGGTTTCTTCGTCTCGCACGCATCTCGGACAGATCTTTTTCGAAGGGTCTCTTCCCGGGCACCCATGTCTGTAGAGCTTGTCTCAAACTGGTAGAGCTCCTCGGTAACACTGTCAGGCCAGGGACTTTGGGAAGTTGTCCATCGGTCCCGGGCGGAAGGTCCTACCGAACAGACTGGCCAGTTCGTCTTCCTCTACGCCTAGAGTTTCTCCGAGCGCGTCGTCGCAATTGCAGCGGATCAACCCTCTATAGAATGACGAAGTGGAGTCTCCACTGATCGCCGACTCCGATCGCCAGAGGGCTGTGAGCGCCTGAGCACATTCGATGTGCCAGTCGCCCATTTTCCTCGGTCTTTGCTTGACCCAGGACTGCAGCTCGGTCAGCGAGACGAGTCGTGGGAAGGCTCGCCTCACGAACGGGGCCCACACCGGTTGTCCGGTGATGAATACGTAGAGATGCCGCAGCCTGAGTGCGTGTTTGCGCGGCATCCCCAGCCCTCCGTTGGAAGGGTGTTGGCAGCAAAGGGATCTTCTCACCAAAGGAGCCCGCTTCTTCCAAAGGAATTGGAAGAGCGCGCGCCCCATTTTGGTGAGCGTTTTGGCTGGACAAGGCACGACGGTCAAACGGTAGTAGATGACGGACGCTATAAAAGTGTTCGCCACCTCCGCTCGACCTTTCAAGGATAGTTTGCACTCGGCCCACTTCTGGGTGAGTGCAAACACCTTGGCCGTCACCTCGTTCCAGTTTTTCTCTACCTGGAGGTCCGGACCAAACCAGACCCCGAGCAGCTTTACCGGTCCTTACGCCCAGCGTCCGATGACGCCATTGGAAGGCATCGGTTTTCCTCTCCACGATCCGAGTTGCACACCGACGGACTTGTCCCAGTTCAGCTTCGCTCCTGAGAACCTTTCGTATTCCTTCAGTAAGATGCCGACTTCCTCGATTTGCGAGGTGCTCGACACCATTACTGTCACGTCGTCGGTGTAGGCCGACGCCGCTTTCTGCAGTCCCGGTTCTTGAGGGATGCCCTGCAATAGCTCCAACTTTCGCAGTAGTGGCTCGAGAGTCAATACGTACAGAAGGGAGGAGAGAGGGCATCCCTGTCGGATGGGTCACGTGATGTGGAACGGCTCCGAGAGGTAGCCGTTCACCTTGACCCTTGAGCAGATATTGCTGTTGTTCATTGCAGCAATCCAGCCCCTGAACACGGGTCCGAAGCCTGCCGCCTCGAGCACCGCATCCAGGTAACGATGGTCAACCCTATCGAAAGCCTTAGACTGATCCAAGTTGATCAGGGCCCCACCGAACCGGGTTTACACACTACCCTCTCTATGATGTATCGCATGAGGTGGAGGTTGTCGTGTATGGACCTGGTCGGGATTGCGCATGTCTGCGCTGCTCCCACCAGGTTTTCGACGACAAGCTCCAGCCTCTTTGCCAACACCTTGGCCAAAATCTGTAACTCTGTGTTGCCTATGTCATCCCCCTTATTCTCGTCCTTCCTGACTAGTGTGACTACGCCCCTGGTCACAGAACTGGGAATTCTCCCGTTCTGCTGCCAGTTGCAGTAGACCGCTTTCAGGAGACCGGAGAACAAGTCCGGCATTGCTACGTAAAATTCGTAGGGTAGACCGTAGAGACCTGGAGATTTGCGTTTGCCGCATTGGCTTAGCGCGTATCTCAGCGGCTGAAATCGACTTTTCACAGAACTTTTCGATATCCGAGTCGCGGTAGGCCGTCGAGGTATGGACCGAAATCCATATCCGCCGCCCTGCTCGAACAGCTGAGCAAAGTGCCGCTGAAAGACCGCGCACATCTGCTTCGACTCACGTATCACGCGTCCGTCTTGGTCCTTCAAAGACCGAATCGTGGACTTGTCGCCTCCGAATCGCCACTTTTCGCCTCCATCACCCGGGCCCAGCTAACAGCTTTGGCTCCCTCATTACCCAGAGCACGTATTTTGCTTCTGACAACGCAGCCCTCGTGATTTGTGTCGAAGAACTGGTCCAAAGCCGTTCTAGTTGCTAGCACGCTGGCTACGTTGCCACTTCTAATTGCCTCTTCTACTTTATCTACCAGTTCCTTCTCGGTCCTATTTCTATCTAACGCTAATTCTTTACTAAAAACTAACGAGTCTAATCTAACTGCCCTCTTGAGAGAATACCACCATCTGTTGTTGACAATGGCCCCTGTCAAGTGCTGTTTAACTAAAGTGCTAATCCGTCTACTGTAGGCTTTGCATGTCGGTAACGACAAGTTCACCTTCCAGTAGCCGGGTCCTTGTCTATGGGTTCTATCAAGGTTGACCACGCAGGTCACTAGTTTGTGATCTGAATAGGCAACCATTAACATTTGTGGACAGCTTAACTGTCCTTATTTCTAACTAGAACTCTATCTAGGTCGATCTAGATGTTCCGCTGCGATTAGTCCACGCCCACAGTGGCACAGTCGGAAAATCTAGTCGATATCTATCGGCCAGGTCAAATCGGCCGATTAACTGTTTGAGGCTGTTACACCCCCCCCCCCCCCCTTTATCAGGACATGCTCCCACATAGTCCCAACGTGCATCTAGCGGGACGTTCCCAGAAAAGTCTCTAGACGTTTGAAGAAGTCTGGCCGCGGAGTTCCGGATGGGACATATGCGGCCACCAGCCTGAAGGCTCCACCTTCACTATCGTCAACGTCTAGGACCACCAGTCGACCCTCCGGATCCAGTTGTACCGTCTGTGTTACGAGGTCCAGGTGTTTCCGCAACAAAACGGCAACCCCGCCCCCACCTCCCGGCTGACAGAGAGATGCGTAGATCTCAAAGCCGTCGAAGATAGGGGCCAGATGTCGCTCGCTGTGGATCCTGGACTTGCAAATGGCTACCACATCCATACTGTGCGACCTGAGGTCGTTTAAGAGTTTGCCCTGTTTCCAGGGCATCCCCAGGCCGCGTACACTCACACATCCAACTCTTATATTGGCCATGCTGGTGCTGAAAAGTTAAAAGAAGAGGAAAAGAAATCACTCACCCTTCGTCTCCTGGGGACCAGGCTGCACGATTTCCATGGGGGTGTTGGAGGGGTTGTCTGGGTGGGTGGTGGTTTCCGGCAAGGTGGGGACGGAGATGTTTAGTGGGGAGGCGGTGTCTGGTGGGATGGGGGTATCTGGGGTGGAGGTGTCTGGGTTGGGAGACATTTGAGAAGGACGCGGTTAAGTGGTTTCACGCAGGAATTCCCCACATCCTTTTCAAATGTTTCTTTTAGGGACCTATAAGTTTGTATAGGGACCCTAATCAGTTTTAGGTTCAGTTTTTTGTTATTTTTAATAGAGTGGGCGAAAGTTTTCCCTTCAGTTTTCACTGAAGGGTTGTTCGTGATGGTCTCCATTAGTATTTTGTTTTCAGTGTTTATGTAAGTGTAAGTGTCATTTTCTTGTGTTGTGTTTGTTTTTGTCTGTAGTTCTTGTGTGTGCTTTCGTTTTGTTGTAGGTATTTTGTTTTCAGGAGATGAGGATTTTGTTTGTGATGTTTTTGTTGTTTGTGTTGGTGGTTGTATGTTTGTGGTAGTGTTTGCTGGTTTTTTGTTTTGTGATGTCTTTTCTTTATTATCGAGCGATGGGGTTCTCCCTCGTCTTCACTGGGTGATGACGAGATAGCCTTATCTGTTGTATCGTTTATGTGATTGGGGAGTTGTTGTGTCTGTATGTGATTTTGAAGTGGTTTTAGGTGGAGTGAGGTTGGGTGGGACTGTGTTTGTTGTGGTTATTTTTGTGTGTTGGTGTTGTTGTTGTTGTGGTGGTGGTATTGGTGGTTGTGTTATTTTGATGGGTGTCGGCAGAAGAGTCTTTTTTTGACTCATTAATTTAGGACAGGAAGCATTCAGGTGACCCCTTCTAAAGCAGTGGTAACATGAAGGCCGCCTACCCTCAACCGAAAAATTTATGTAGGTGGGCTCGTTTGCACCAGAACTTCAACGCTAGTCCCATTAAATATTTAGACGAGATGTGGTTGTCAGTCATTGGTTATGGTTTCTGGCACATTTCAAACAAGAACAAGGAATAAAGACATACCTCAATTTATGTTACAAAAAACATTTTTTATATGTAGGAGCAATTACAAAATATATACGAATACATTAATTGTTTCTACTTTTGGCACAAGGCCATCAATTATCCCAGTGCATTACTGGTACTTTATTTTATCGACCTCGTAAGGATGAAAGGCAAAGTCAACCTCGGCGGGATTTGAACTCAGATCGTAAAGGGACGTAACTATGCTGGAAAGCATGGTGTCTGACCCTCTACCGATACTGCCAATCCACCGAATACATTAATGCTCCTAGGTTGGGAATATGTTTAAAACGTCAAATACTGCCACATGGTGTTGGTATCATCTCTTGAGCCGCTGCGTGATTATCGCACGTCTATTGTCTTCAAGTGTTATTGTCCAAGCCACTGACGTCAGAACTAAGGGCAGTTAATCGACTGTGTAGGCAGTCGACGCTAGATGGCGTGATCTTCTACAAATACATCACTGGGGGACTTTCCTACTGAAAGTATCCTGTCTTCATCAAAATTGATGAAGCCGCTTTCTCTCTTCATTTATATATATATGTGTATATATATATATATATATATATATATATATATATATATATATATATATATATATATATACAAATGGAAGTACAGCATATTCGAAGCTTGAGCCGCAGCTAAGCCGACGAATGCATTCAGCAGTGCAGCCAAGCACTCGACAAGGTATAAAACCTCAGAGTAATACCATATATATATATGTATGGCGTTGTAGAAAAGAGCAGTGGCAATAAACCTGACCTGGCAATAAAAACTGGAGACAAAATTCTTTCTGTACCAAAACCAAGGCACACACACACACACAAGTTTGTGTGTGCGCGTGTGTGTCTGTGTCTGTGTATCTAGCTATGTATATATATATATATAAGGGATACAAATATTGCTTTCTCCCTGTCACCAAGCTTCTTAATTCATTCGTTGCTACTAAGTATTTTATTTTGCTACGAGGTATTTTATTTTGCAAGGTACTATTTTTCCCTTGAGTTTGTGATTTCAGAGAAAGGTAAGAAATTCTTCATATTTTGCATCTTTTGTATTTTGAGTTTACAGTTTGAATTATAGAATTGTTTATCCAATCAAAATATTAGAACAGCTAACAGTGAAATATAGAATTTAAAAAAAAGCTTTTTCGACTGAGATCAAGTCTTTGAGAACATTCACGTCTATTTTTCAAAAATATGTAATTTGAAATAGTTTGTTTTTGTTTTGGACTGAAACTTTTTTGGATTTAATTCGTACGAGTATTTTTTAAAGATATTTTTAAAGATTCTAACATAACTTGATTTGGCCCATTACGTGCACTGCGACATTCATATTTCTCAACTTATTATAGCTAAGTCCGTTCAATAACCTTCATTTATCAAAAATGTTCTCGATTACGTGAATGAATTGCGGAAACTATATAGTACATCAGGGAAATTTAAGCACGCGTATTTATCACAACAGGATGAAGAAAATGAAGTATCGTCACTACGCTCCTTAAAACCTGTGTGCCCTACTCGAAGGCTTACGCGACTTTCTGCAGTCAAAGCCCTTCTTGACAATTATTCAGATGTCCCTATTTCTTTACAAGAGGCAACAAATGAGTTTGGTACCAACATTGCATCCAGAGCTAATGTTATTCTTATGTGTCACTCTCCGGGCCAATGTTTTCTTGGATTGCATGTTGTAGTTCCATTACTTCAATTCCTTGAAGGATTGAACAAATCTTTTCAAACTATCACCTTCAATCTAGGTAGCATGTTGCATGGTGTCAAACTGGTGCAGGAGGAGCTAAAAAATCTACGCAGTGAAGAAAAGTTTCAGCTGTTCAATACAGCAGAAAAAATGATTTATCAACTCGATATTTCTCCTAAAAGATACCAGGAAGGACATGCGTTAAAATATCAACACTGCACTATTTTGGATCATTACAGAGTGCAGTATTTGCAGGTAGTGGATACTGCAATATCAAATTTGAAAGATTATTTTTTTTCACAGGATTTAGCAGATTATAAAAAACTGAGGAATACTTTACTCAATGGAAATTGTTGTGCTGAAGTGATCATGCACTATCCAGAGCTTGATGAATTTTCTTTAGGAACGAAATATTTTTTTATAGAAATCATCATAGTGGATCATCTCTCGAGGATCATCTTAAAATATTCAGTGAAATGCAACCAGAAGTCCGTCGCATGTTTCTAAATGTTGAGCAATTGTTCATGCTACTTTTAGTGTTTGCAACCAGTTCTTGTGAAGCTGAAAGATCTTTTAGCGCTCTGCAGAGACTCAAAACTTGGTTGCGATCGACCATGACTCAGCAAAGGTTGAATCATATTCTAATATGCCACGTTCATAGAGATGTTTTGAAAAAGATTAGTTGTGAAGAAGTTGCTAAATTATTTATTGACAGCAATGATGCGAGATATGAAACATTTGGAATGTTCTAAAAGACAATAAATTTACTTTATATGTTTTATTTTTTGTTTATTTGATATAATAAATACTTTTTAAGCTTATTTTTTTTATATCTGAACTTCATTTGAATATATAAAATTTAATTAGCGTAAAATTTTACTTATGTGATAGGGTTCAGGAAAGACACCATAAGTAATACTAAAATGCTCCAACAAATGTTGGTTTGTCCCCCTCACATTTTTAAGGCAAACGAGGCCCCAGGAAAAGAGCAACATTATTCATGAATTGAATTCACTGACCCGTTCATCACCGTGTTCGGCTTAACTTTGATACTTCAGCTCATTCTTACTTGACCCCATCTTCTCTTCATTGCATTTCCACATCATTTATTCTATAACTAGGTTGTTGCTATTCCTATATAAACTGACTGTTTATACTACGACGAGGTCTTCTATTATAGCCTTGGGCTTAAGGAAGTGCTCGTGTAGTCTTCAACAGTCATCCATTATAATTGCAGCACCATTACAAGAATATCACAGTGATGCATTAAGGTAAGGGCGATAATTTAAGTAACTCTGACTAATAAGTAATGTCTTAACTTAGTATTATCGTGTCTTATCACTACGTGCTTAATATATGAATTCCATTTCAAAATAGCACATTACTAGTCATTCTTGCATTAAGTTCTATTGAACTCGTTGCCTCATTGATCTTTTATTGAGTCTGCCACCATAATTTCCTCAAGCTAAGTTATTACTGTTCCTACATGAAAGACTAATCTTCATATATAACTTGTCTCGACTTGGTTAATTAATGACAGTATTTGTGTTTTTCATTGCAGTAGTGTTTATTACAAAGCGTTATTCCAGAACATTACTTGAAACTTTATCATACTTGAACAGGACTCATTATAGTAAGTTCCTTATACATAATTTTATAGGCTTATATAGCCAAATCTTTGCTTGATTTTACCAAACACATTCGATAAACAGAAAATGGCCTCAGCAATAAAGAAAAAATGCAGGCAGTACAGCGTTGATTACTTACGGTTCGGATTCATCCCATCGCCGTCGAACCACCTGTCACCCATGTGTTTAATTTGCAAGGAGTCCTTTTTGAATGAGGCGATGAAGCCATCGCATTTGAGTAGAAACCTGGAAGTGAGGCACCCTGATAAGAGATATAAAGATTTAGCATACTTTCAGTCTCTTAGGGACCAATTTCAGAAAACAACACTAATTTCTTCTGCCTTTTCAAAAGTTGATAGACTTACAATATTGCCAACATAATCGCAAAGTGTGGCAAGCCCCATTCCTTGGGTGAAACATTGGTAGCTCCTGTCATCTTAGCGGTTCTTTCAACAGTACTATCTCAGAACCCGTTAAAGACCTTGAAATGTAACGACTCAATAAGGAGACGCATCAACGAAATGGCGGGAAATGTTGAACAAAAATTATGCAACATCTTGAAATCGATACAATTTGTTTTGCAACTTGATGAAAGCATACTTCCCTGGAATCAGTCCTTACTACTGGGATATGTGCGATTTTTCCACCAAAACGAAATGCACAAAGAGCTTCTCTTCACTTTGAATCTAGCCACAGATACTAAAGGTGCCACCATCTTTGAATCTGTCAAGGGATACCTCGAAGAAAAAGAGATACCTCTTAACAATATTGTATCATGTGCTACGGACGGCCAACATAAGGGTTTTGTCTCTCTTCTGAAGAGGGAAGAATCCATCTCTATTTGCAGTTCATTGTCATTCATCGACAACACTTGGCTGCGAAGAAACTCAGCGAGCCACTGAGCAAGTCTTTGCAGGTAGCCATTGATGTCATCAATTATATCAAACGCCATGCCCTCAATGAACGAATTTTCCGGCAACTGTGCGAAGATAATGACGAAGAATGTCGAGTTGCTCCTTCATACTGAAGTGAGGGGTCTTTCAAAGTGCAAGTGCCTTACTCGCTTCTTTGAACTGTTGAGTTTCTTCGAGGATACAACAAAGAACTGTACAAAAAAACCCTCGATGTGAGGTAAGACTGCGCCTACCTCTTCGACAAAGGCAATAGCCTCATTATGGCTTTGCGGGGGGGAGAAGATCACCTTGTTTAAAGCAAGGAATACTGTGGAAATATTCCTGGCCAAATTGAAAGTCATCGAAAGGAATTTTTTCGATGGGAATTCTATAATTTTCCTAGTGTCACCAATGTTCAAAACATTGTGAGCGATGACCAACTCCAAATTTATACCGCGCACCACAAGACAACATGAGAGAACGGTTTGTCGACCTTTTGCAGATAGACATCCCAATGTGGATAGCAGATCCCTTCATAGCGATTTGGACGTTAAATTTCAGGAAGAATTCATTGAACTTCAAACAGATGAAATTATCAAAATTAGATTTTCCAAAATAGGTGAACCCCCTTCTTTGGATGCAAGAGAAAATTCAGCGCCGGTTTCCACTCCTACATGCAGAGGCTAAAAGATTTGCTTTGCTTTTTCCTAGCTCATACTTAGTCGAGAGGGGGTTTGGCGCTGTTTCCAGACTGCATAGTAAGGCTCGCAACCGCTACAATGTGATTTCACGTGGAGATCTCTGGCAACATCTTACGAAAATCCAGCCCGACGTCGAAGAAGCTCAAGGGTCCCATTGAAATGAGGTCGATTTTTTATTTACAGTTGCAGTATGATTGGACTGGAAAACTTACTCATTTGTTGTATATATTTTACCGTTTACTAATGACCTCTTACATGGTCTCTAAGCTGAGGGGACATCAAGTTAGATATCAACATTTATTCTGTCCATTTCATTAAAGGGAAAAATTGGAAAGCTGAAATAATATAATTGCCACTTTCTTCCAGATAAGAGCACTCTTTGGATAGACAGAGTTGCTCTTGTAGAAATGTTCAAAATAGCTGGTAACGTCTGGTGGCAATATAACAAATTCAACTGGTCCTTATTCATAAAAAAAAAGAACATTTATGTTCCTTTTTTTTTTATAATTTATATATATACTTCCTTTCAAGGAATGTATTTATACTCTCAACTGCCTGCAATGGTATTTTTGGAATATTGTTAATCAATTTATGAGTAATCTACTGATATCAAAATCAGTAGTATATTGAAAAATGGAAAAGGGTAGGGGGCGTTTGGCCGAAATGGGTTGAGAACCTTTGGTCTAGTAGATAACCTCTAGTGCTGGGGCCACAAAATGCACTCAATATAGTGTAAGGTGGTCATTAAAGGTCTCCAGTTGTAGAAACCACACCAGATATGGAACAGATGAACTTTCTCCAGCCAGTTTAGTATGTGGTTGTAAAATATATATACACACTTGAATATATCCAAATTCTCATGTACCATATTTCTGCATTTTGTAAAACATTTGGATTCAGCATTAGCCTGTTGTAATGTTTGAGCCTACTCCAGAAAATGCAGCAAAATCAATTATTCTTGCTCCCTAGAAAATATCTCCAAGACTGATTTGTTCACAGCTCTTGAATTTTGGTTTTAAACTAGCATCACAAGGTTAGCAAAAGCTAGTCTATCATACATATATAGTCGAGTCCTGTTTTATTCATGTTAAACACAGATCCTTTACAAGTATCATATAATTCTTTAGCATTTACATTACTCTACATATACTATTGTATTTTCACAGTAAAGGCATTATCTCACATAATATCGAATCTATGAAATATTGAGAACAATGCCTTAACATCAATAAGTGGTTTGAAGAGAAAGAGGTGAGCGAATTTTGGCCAGATACAGCCGTTTTAACCCTTTAGTGTTCAAACCGCCCGATAAGACCCACACTAAAATTAAATACCGTCATCGAAATTAGGCCCTTACCAAGAAAATTAACACTTAATATAGTGAAACGTGTTTTTTTTAACGTTGAAAGTAGAACAGATTTTGTGTGTATTAACATGGCTTGTGAAAATAGCGATACCGACTTTGAAGGTTTTACACACGACGACATTCAGAATAAACAAGAAACAAACGATAATATTAGTGATTTATCTTCAAACGAATCAGATGCTTACATTTCTGAAATTTCATCCGACGAGGATTGTTGTTTTGAAAGTGAAAACGAAGATCTCCAGGCCGCAATAGAAAAATACCACACTAATATATGTTCCCGATTTTATTCAAAATACTGGTGCACAACACACATTAGCTCCCGATGCTAAAGCACTGGATTATTTCTTTGTTTTTACCACAAACTTTCTTCGAAGTTGTGGCAGAAGAGATTAATCGATATGCCCAACAGATTTCAAATCGAGAAAAACACGATCTGTTTGGCAACCGACAGATGCTGCGGATTTTTACCGTAAATATTATGTTCGGTATAATACAATTTCCAAGACTGGAATTACTGAACACTGATATAAGGTTTAGTGATTCTTATATATCAAGTATTATGCCGAAAACGTATTTAAAATTAAACCACTATCTGCACCTGGTTGATACTTCAAATGCCCGTTAATTTTCACCTGCCCATAAAAGTCAAATGTAACGAAAAAAAAAAATCTGGTAAAATTATATAATTGTAAATTATTGATATTTAAACATCTGACAAAATTTCAAGCCTGCACATAGAAAATTACAAATAAAATTGATAACGATTAACTGAAAATAATTGTTTCTACTTTTGGCACAAGGCCAGCAATTATTCCAGTGTATTACTGGTACTTTATTTTATCGCCCCCGTAAGGATGAAAGGCAAAGTTAACCTCGGCGGGATTTGAACTCAGAAGTCAACTGAAAATAATGTGAACAGATTAGCATATTTGACAAAATGTGAATGCTAAAGGGTTAAATGCTCAATACTTTCAGATTCTGAATGTCAGTCTTCCGACTAGATTTTGAAGGGAATCAAAGTTTTGAGCCAATTGTAGACAAGCAGTTCATGTTGGATAAGACAAGCATGCAGATGTGCAAAAGTTAATTGAGGAATCTGCAAAATTATCTACAGGAAACTGGCACCTGATCAACTCTGAATGAATGCATAAACCAAACAGACTTTATTGCCATCAAGAAACAGGATAAGCGGACACTGCAGTCTTTCCACAATAATATACCTACCATTCAACATAAATTAGTACTAAACAGACAGCTGTAGGTGTAGAAATACTGCTTGAAGCTTTTGACAAGTAAATTGAGATCTACAACAGAGGACAAATGGGACTTCCTATGGGATAATATGAGGGCTACAGAAGAGATATATATGACTGAGGTAAGGTTCAACAGATTTAAGAGCCCTTTGTCTCATATGCTCATACACCAATAAACAAAAACGTTATACTTGATCACAAAACCAGTCTAAGTTTGTTTATTTCACAACTTAATTGAAATATCCAATAAGGATATTTTAGTTAGAAATATAGTAATGAAAGGGTTTCATTTACAACAAAGCCAGTTTTAAATATACAGTTTATTCGCACTTTTCACAGTTTATTGCCTCTCCTCTGGTTTATTAAAGACATATGTTAAATAACATTTGCCACAGTAGTGCCTGTCAAAGTGGGAGGCCATAAACACACCAGCTCCACATTCCTCATTGGGACATTCACGGCGCAGACGAGTGATTTTGCCATTTTCATCAACCTGCAACAGACAAAACAGTACTTATGAATATTATAGTTAAATGAGTGAAAGATATCAACAAAGAAAGCAGGAAAGCCATTACTCAGAGGATGCTTCAATACAAATCAAGATACTCAGAAGTGTCCCAAGTGGTCATTATCGTAATCAGCTCCTACACACATTCATTCAAAATTACCAAAATAACATTGACAAGTAGTTTGAAACTGTTTTCAGTAGCATTCAAATATGCAGGTGCAGACATTGCTTCATAATCATGTATATCACGTGAGTGAATTTGGTGGTAGATGGAAACTAAAGAAATACACCAAATATGTTCACATCATGCCCCTTCACGTTTAAAAGCAGTGATGTTTAAGCGCCATATAAAAATTAATTCCTACAGTATAGCACTTTGTAAGTGACAATAAAAGTAGCAGTAATGAACTGAAAATTTACCTCTCAAACTTTTAGCTATAAATTCCTGACTTTACATTATACAAGCCTGACAACTGATTATTCATTTATACACTTCTCATAAAATTCGCTTTTACACCATCAGAAATACTAAAATGTAGCAAAATTTGTGATTCTGCCATTGAACATGTAATCAGGTCTTGCTAATTATCAATCACTGGTGAGACAATTGTCTGTGAATCCCATTAATCTTCATTACTCAGATGAAACAGAAAAAAAACATCATTTCCAATGGGCTATGAAGAAACTATAATGTATCACCCAAGTCAACAATGATAACTTAGTGAGTAAAAAATATCTATAACTCATTCAGTCTACCTAGCTTAAGTAGATAATGTTAGGTTGTAGCAAAACCTAAACAGCTCTTAACTCTAGTACCCACGAAAAAGGAGTATTTAACCCTTTACATTACTCTATATATACTATTGTATTTTTGTGGTAAAGGCTTTATATTACATAATTATCTCAATATCAAATCAGAGGTTTTGATTATTTATTTTGAGAACAATACCTAAATGGCAGCAAGTATGAGCAGCCAGCTACAGCATTTGGACTGAAAGAGGTGAGATAATTCTGGCCCGATTAAATACTGATTTATATCTATTCCCCCCCCCCCCCCCCCCAGCCTGCATGCAGTTATCGATTCCGGAATTAACTATTTGTCTGAAGTAGTCCAACAAGTGTGGACATTATACATAAGTCTGACAAGAATTATGACCAATGATTATTCATTCACATACATTCTTTACTATTACCAACACCAGAAATACTAAAATGTAGCAAAATTTCATATGGGTTTTATGAGGAAAGGTATAATCAGTAGCTAAGAGGTGATCCTGCCATTGAATATGTAATCAAGTCTTAATTATCAATCACTGTGGTGAGACAAGAATATTAAAACAATTATTTACAAGTATCAATTATTGTCTGTGGATCAGAAACCTATTAGTCTTCATTACTCAGATGAAACACGGAAAATAACATCATTTCCAACAGACGTTATATACTGGGCTATGAAGAAACTATAATGTACCACCCAAGTCAACAATGATAACTTAGTGAGTAAAAAATATCTATAACTCATTCAGTCTACCTAGCTTAAGTAGGTAATGTTAGGTTGTAGCAAAACCTAAATAGCTCTTAACTCAACTAACCACTAAAAAGGAGTGTTTAAATCAGCAATTTCCCAACATTTGTACCCCTATGATACTCTTGGGAACCCCTGCAAAAATTAAATATGTATGCATTAGCTTATTTATCAGTGTCTTGCAAAACCCCTAGTAACCTCTTGCAGAATGAGGGTTTCAGAAAACACTGGTCTAAATACTGATTCACCCAGGTTGCTTGCAGTTGTTAAATCCTGAACTAAGCACTCATTTGAAACAGTCTAACAATTAAATAGAAGTAGAATAGATAGCAAATGCAAACATTTATATACATCTCTTAAAATTCATTTTTACTATTATCAACACCAGAAATACTAAAATGTAGCAAAATTTCATATGGTTTTATGAGGAAAGGTATAATCAGTAGCTAAGAAGTGATCCTGCCATTGAATATGTAATCATGTCTTACTAATTATCAATCACTGTGGTGAGACAAGAATATTAAAACAATTATTTACGATTATCAATTATTGTCTGTAGATCAGAAACCTATTAGTCTTCATTACTCAGATGAAACACGGAAAAAAAACATCATTTCCAACAGACGTTATATACTGGGCTATGAAGAAACTATAATGTATCACCCAAGTCAACAATGATAACTTAGTGAATAAAAAATATCTATAACTCATTCAGTCTGCTTAAGTAGGTAATGTTAGGTTGTAGCAAAACCTAAACAGCTCTTAACTCTAGTACCCACGAAAAAGGAGTGTTTAACCCTTTACATTACTCTATATATACTATTGTATTTTTGTGGTAAAGGCTTTATATTACATAATTATCTCAATATCAAATCAGAGATTTTGATTATTTATTTTGAGAACAATACCTAAATGGCAGCAAGTATGAGCAGCCAGCTACAGCATTTGGACTGAAAGAGGTGAGATAATTCTGACCCGATTAAATACTGATTTATATCTATTCCCCCCCCCCCCCCCCCCCCCAGCCTGCATGCAGTTATCGATTCCGGAATTAACTATTTGTCTGAAGTAGTCCAACAAGTGTGGACATTATACATAAGTCTGACAAGAATTATGACCAATGATTATTCATTCACATACATTCTTTACTATTACCAACACCAGAAATACTAAAATGTAGCAAAATTTCATATGGGTTTTATGAGGAAAGGTATAATCAGTAGCTAAGAGGTGATCCTGCCATTGAATATGTAATCAAGTCTTAATTATCAATCACTGTGGTGAGACAAGAATATTAAAACAATTATTTACAAGTATCAATTATTGTCTGTAGATCAGAAACCTATTAGTCTTCATTACTCAGATGAAACACGGAAAAAAACATCATTTCCAACAGACGTTATATACTGGGCTATGAAGAAACTATAATGTACCACCCAAGTCAACAATGATAACTTAGTGAGTAAAAAATATCTATAACTCATTCAGTCTACCTAGCTTAAGTAGGTAATGTTAGGTTGTAGCAAAACCTAAATAGCTCTTAACTCAACTAATCACTAAAAAGGAGTGTTTAAATCAGCAATTTCTCAACATTTGTACCCCTGTGATACTCTTGGGAACCCCTGCAAAAATTAATATGTATGCATTAGATTATTTATCAGTGTCTTGCAAAACCCCTAGTAACCTCTTGCAGAACGAGGGTTCCAGAAAACACTGGTCTAAATACTGATTCACCCAGGTTGCTTGCAGTTGTTAAATCCTGAACTAAGCACTCATTTGAAACAGTCTAACAATTAAATAGAAGTAGAATAGATAGCAAGGGCAAACATTTATATACATCTCTTAAAATTCATTTTTACTATCATCAACATGAGAAATACTAAAATGTAGCAAAATTTCATATGGTTTTATAAGGAAAGGTATAATCAGTAGCTAAGAAGTGATCCTGCCATTGAATATGTAATCAAGTCTTACTAATTATCAATCACTGTGGTGAGACAAGAATATTAAAACAATTATTTACAAGTATCAATTATTGTCTGTAGATCAGAAACCTATTAGTCTTCATTACTCAGATGAAACACGGAAAAAAACATCATTTCCAACAGACGTTATATACTGGGCTATGAAGAAACTATAATGTATCACCCAAGTCAACAATGATAACATTGTATAACAGGGGATAAAAGAAAAAAAAAACCCTTAAAATTATGACTTTACCAGCCACAAAGCTATTATATTGAAAACTTCATCCTGTACAGCTCTAAAATCAAATTAAAAAGTAATCTTTTTTTACTTGACCAGTACAGACTTGCTCTATAACCTAGTGAAAATTGCACAAAATTAATTTGACTATACTAACCCATTTGTTACCATATTTTTAATGAAATACACACTGCCTCTGATTTTCAAATAATCTAGAATTTAGAGATGTAGTATAAGCTTTCTCATCATTAAGATATTGTTCAAAATGAAACTACAACATCATAAAATCAAAATGGTCTAGTATCATAAGGGTTAAGGTTGTACACTCAATTTGGCTATTCAGGTTATAGGGATTCATATGGTCGTTTTTGCCATATTAGAACCGAATACTGTACAAGAAATTGAATAAAATTAACCATTGAACATACGAACCTTGTAATATTTCAAAACAGCCAGCTTAACCTTCTTCTTCTTATGCTTGTTCTTTTTGGGAGTGGTGTAATTCTTCTTCTTACGTTTTTTGGCACCACCTCTCAGGCGGAGAACCAAATGAAGAGTTGACTCCTTCTGTATGTTGTAGTCTGACAGTGTACGGCCATCTTCAAGTTGTTTGCCAGCAAAAATCAATCTTTGTTGGTCTGGGGGAATTCCTATACGAGGAACACATATTTAAAAGTAAAAATCCAACTTCAACAGAGTGTCTGTAACATAGAAGCATTATTAAATACTACTTACCCTCCTTATCCTGAATTTTTGCTTTGACATTTTCAATAGTATCACTGGGCTCAACCTAGTGACAAAAAAAAAAAAAACAACACATTTCAGCAATTACTTTCCTAGTTCAGTGGTCAGATTTACACAATTGTTCTTCCTTAGTATATAAATGTACCCAGCCCACTATAGTGGTAGTGCTGGTGCCATGATAAAATACATCCAATACGAAGAGCATCCAGCAATAGAAATCATGCCAGAATGGAATGTATGAGCAAGAAATGGTCAACTGAACACAACAGCTTAACCCATGCAAGCATGAAAAATAAATATAAAATGACCCTTTCAGTGCTAGTTGATACCACTATGTGACATTTCAAGTGCGAACTAAATATCCACACAAGAAACCTATACATGGCAAGTTTTGGATAAAAATTATCCATCTAGTCATAATTTGCATATTCTTTAATATTTTATTTTCCAGAAAAGGCCTAATTTTTCTGTACATTTCTCATTGATCAGCTCTAGATTGAGATGAGAAAGAATAATTTTGCATGTTTCACACAAGAACTATGGTCATAAACTACTTGGCATATACCAACAATATCCAGATTTACTGAAGAGCAGTACATAATGAAATGGCTGAGAAAAATTAGACAGTGCATTTGTATCTGTTGTCAGACAATATTATTCTATTCTAAAGCACAACAGGTTCATGGAGGAATGTAACCTAGTTTCAGGACATTTTGTAATTGAATTTAAGTATTCTTGGGGTCAATTGGAGACAGTTGCTCCTTGCCCCACGATCCTTCTAGGAATGAGGAGGCAAAATATTCAAGTATTCTTTGGATTATTTGCTTAAATTGCTGCACATAAATAAAGTCCTTATTTCATATACCTAAATTTTCAACACACAGCTGCTAAACAATCAATTCCATCTTAGCATTTGCAACAGGGGTCAGGGTCAAGTTTAGATAATCAATTAGTCCCTACTGGTATTAAATAAAATGATTGCTTACCTCAAGTGTGATGGTCTTGCCAGTAAGGGTTTTTACGAAGATCTGCATGCTTGCAACCACTGTAAAATAAAACAAAACTAGCTTAGGCAACCAATATCAAATGGATTATTTATAAATTGAATCTTTGATTTTTATTTACCTCCTCTGATCAACCCAACCATTGCTGTATTTTATTTTACATTCATATAAATCAATTACAATAATTTTCTATTATATTATTTCAGTGGGTTTAGATTTCTCTGGAGTTTCTATTTAATCTGGCCTTTGTTAGTCATCATCATTGCCATTTTAACCCAGTTATTCCCTGCTAGCAAGGGTTCAACAGATCTACATAGACCAAGCCAGTACTGAAGCAGGCTACTGACTTACAAGGCAGGATAGGGGTCTGTTTCTGAGATAAAATGCTAGAAAAATTGAAGCTAACAACCAAGTGACCGCTTCAATAATTTAACAGTAGAAAAATTATTACTCAGAATATATAACTTAAGTGCAAATCACAGATTTCAGAAGTGTCCCAAGTGGTCATCACAGCAATAATTTTCTACTTCATTTATCAGCTTTACATAATTGTTTTTTTGTTTAACTTTTTTATGCAAACATTACTTTTGCTGGTCTCATCCCTTCATCACTCAAACTTAGCCCCTCTTGTAACCCATAAGGAAAAGCAGAGACCCACTAGACTAAAAAAAAAAAAAATCTTTGTTATGTCAGAACATCAATTTAATTAAGTGTACATTGTCACAGACCCATCATTTGGAGCTTCTAAAGTAAACTGAAACCAGTTCAACAGCCTTTACATCACATTCTTATAGAAAAACTGCACTGAGGGGTTACCTTCCTCCTGTCCACCCTATTATTGTACATGATTTCGTTTCTACGCATGAGATGACTAGTCATATTTCATGCTTAAAGCCATTTTTTTCATATCATTCGCTGATGTAACTACAACAGTTGAACCTAAAACGACTGTATCATCATCATCATTTCATTTTACGTCCACTTTTCCCTGCTTGCAAGGGTGGGACGGGAACTGATTCTGGCTTGATTTCTACAGCTGGATGCCCTTCCTAACACCAACCTCATTTACAGTGAGTGCTGGGTGCTTTTTTGCTGTGGCACCTCCACGACCACTTTGCAGTGGAATGATATGAACCCCAGTCCCTATCATCTCATTTCTACAGCTGAGTAAACTGGAGCAATGTGAAATAAAGTGTCTTGCTCAAGGAAACAACACATCACGCGGTCTGAGAATTGAACTCACAACCTTTCGATTGCAAGGCCAATGCTCTAACCACTAAGCCATGTGCCCCCATATCAACACTAATAAATAGGAAAATCATTACTCAGAATATATAACTTAGTGCAAATCACAGATTTCAGAAGTGTCCCAAGTGGTCATCACAGCAATAATTTTCTACTTCATTTATCAGCTTTACATAATTGTTTTTTTTGTTTAACCTTTTCATGCAAATATTACTTTTGCTGGTCTCATCCCTTCATCACTCAGACTTAACTCCTCTTGTAACCCATAAGGAAAAGCAGAGACCCACTAGACTAAAAAAAAAAATCTTGGTTATGTCAACAATTTAATTAAGTGTACATTGTCACAGACCCATCATTTGGAGCTTCTAAAGTAAACTGAAACCAGTTCAACAGCCTTTACATCACATTCTTATAGAAAAACTGCACTGAGGGGTTACCTTCCTCCTGTCCACCCTATTATTGTACATGATTTCGTTTCTACACATGAGATGACTAGTCATATTTCATGCTTAAAGCCATTTTTTCCTATCATTCCCTGATGTAACTACAAAAGTTGAACCTCAAATGACTGTATCAACACTAATAAATAGGAAAATCATTACTCAGAATATATAACTTAGTGCAAATCACAGATTTCAGAAGTGTCCCAAGTGGTCATCACAGCAATAATTTTCTACTTCATTTATCAGCTTTACATAATTGTTTTTTTTGTTTAACCTTTTCATGCAAATATTACTTTTGCTGGTCTCATCCCTTCATCACTCAGACTTAACTCCTCTTGTAACCCATAAGGAAAAGCAGAGACCCACTAGACTAAAAAAAAAAATCTTGGTTATGTCAACAATTTAATTAAGTGTACATTGTCACAGACCCATCATTTGGAGCTTCTAAAGTAAACTGAAACCAGTTCAACAGCCTTTACATCACATTCTTATAGAAAAACTGCACTGAGGGGTTACCTTCCTCCTGTCCACCCTATTATTGTACATGATTTCGTTTCTACGCATGAGATGACTAGTCATATTTCATGCTTAAAGCCATTTTTTTCCTATCATTCGCTGATGTAACTACAAAAGTTGAACCTAAAATGACTATCAACACTAATAAATAGGAAAATCATTACTCAGAATATATAACTTAGTGCAAATCACAGATTTCAGAAGTGTCCCAAGTGGTCATCACAGCAATAATTTTTCTGCTTTACATAATTGGTTTTTTAATGTTTAACCTTTTAACACAAACATCACTTTTGCTGTAGGTAGCAACAAATTTAGCTACGCCTACCTAAATGAACAGCTACAGCTGGTCTCATTCAATTTTCACTCAGACTTACTCCTCTTGCAACCCGTAGGCTACTAGTCAAGGCCCACTAGACTAAAATAAAAAAAATCTTAGTTCTTATGTGAATATTAATTTATACAAATGTGTTGATTCCCTCAGCTGCCAAGGAAGGTCTCTAAAAGTTGTCAACTTTTGCTACCCAGGCAATCAAATTAGTAGTGGGGAGGATGCACTAGCTAGGAATAAGTTCAGAGATCTATTACCACTACTAACAACAAAATGCTGTTCTCTCACAGAGTGAAGGGTAGACTGTGCAATATTACAAGGCAGTGAAACATGGGCCTTGACTGCAGAAGCTAGAAAGATATGAGTTGATATACTCCAATGGATGTGCAATGTTAGTGTGGATGAGCAACATAGAATAAACAGAGGGAAAATTTAGCATAAGAGGAATTGGATGTACTGTGCATTGAAGATAGCAGCTGCATAAAGAAATGCAGAGAAACCCCAGTGGATGGAACCCATGTAAGAAGATGGCATGAGGTGAGGTTATAAAAACTCACCTTAAAAAGCTAAACCTTACAACAGAAATGACAGGAAACTGTGAGGGCTGGTGCTATGCAGCCCTGAAGAAGACCAGGTTTGCAACATACACTATTACCTGACCTACCTTCCACTAGCGCTCCCTAACAGTTATTCTCAACACAACTACTTCAACTTCCCAACATACATTAAAAAACAAAGGGCCAGTAGGACACTTTGTACAAACACACCCGTAGAAATCTTGCCAAACAAAGGGTTGAGAGGACCATCAGTTATGCCAAACCTCTCCTGTGGACAAGGTGGAACGCAAGACAGATCCCTTTTCTTCAGTAGACTTGGTCTGTATGGACCTGTGCAACCCCTGCTAGCACGGTAAGTGGACGATAAAACGACGATGAGATATTAGGAGTTACTTTCCTCCTGGCCACCCCATTATCATTTTACATGATTTCGTTTCTACAAATGGGGTGACTAGTCATATTTCAGGATTAAAGCCTTTTTTTTCATCATTCACCGAAGTGACCCTTAGTAACTACAAAATTTAAAATATGACGTCATATTTCATGCTTAAAGCCATTTTTTTTCTATCACTCCCTGATGTAACTACAAAAGTTGAACCTAAAACAACTGCATCAACACTAATAAATAGGAAAATCATTACTCAGAATATATAACTTAGTGCAAATCACAGATTTCAGAAGTGTCCCAAGTGGTCATCACAGCAATAATTTTCTACTTCATTTAGCAGCTTTACATAATAGGCTATATAGCCGGTAAACGTTAAAGGGACGCAACACAGCACTTCACCAACCCCTTCCTTCTGTTGCCTGTATCCGTTGATGTATTTACGTTACGAATGGACGACTATAACTAATTTATCTTTTAACAATTGATGGTGAAAATATTTCAAACTGTCTTAACTCATAGTGTCTAACACTCTTACCGGCTACATAGCCTCTTCCTTTTTTAATGTTTAACCTTTTCGTGCAAATATTACTTTTGCTGGTCTCATCCCTCAGACGTATCCCCCTTGTAACCCATAAGGAAAAGCACAGGCCCACTAGACTTTTAAAAAAAAAAAAAAAATTCATCTTGCTAAAGTCAGAACATCAATTTAATTAAATGAGCACATTGTCATTGACCCCATCTTTTTTAAAATCATTTGGAACTTCTAAAGTAAACTGAAACCAGTTCAACAGCATTTATATCACATTCTTATAGTAAAACTGCACTTGTTAGAGAGGTTACTTTCCTCCTGTCCACCTTATTAATTTACATGATTTCGTTTGACTAATCACATTTCAGGATTAAAGCCATTTTTTTTCTATCATTCCCTGATGTAACTACAAAGGTTGAACCTAAAATGACTGTATCAACACTAATAGGAAAATCATTACTCAGAATATATAACTTAGTGCAAATCACAGATTTCAGAAGTGTCCCAAGTGGTCATCACAGCAATAATTTTCTATTTCATTTATCAGCTTTACATAATTGTTTTTTTTCATACATACAGGCAAAGAAAATGAACGATAAACCGCAGTGATTTACCTCCATGTAAGGCAGTTCAAATTCTTTTTTTTTTTGTTTTTATCACACATCAACATTAGCTAATAAAACTAATGTCATAATAACAGCGTTCGGAATTTAAAAAAAAATTCAAAAACCGTTTCATGAACTTTTAAAATACATGCGGTAGCCTCTGGCACAGGGTAGTATTCCTTGGCCGAAATAACCCGAAAACTATCCTCGTACTGGCGTCATAACATGCTCCCTGTATACACTGAGATGTGGTTTGTATTATGAAGGCAACCAGCTGAGGAAGCCATTTCGAAACCGTCATATATGTAAGCTAGACCTGGCACGGCTGACTAACTCCGATAAACTATTGATTTGGTCTACGACGACCGACTCTAACCCTTATGGACAAAAGCAAACAACCCATTTCCTTTCTAGGTAAACATTTTGGACACGAACGTGGAATAAAAATAGGCAACTCATCGCTATTTTTTTCCAACGGGACAAAATGTTGCTGAGACGATACCATCCCCACAACTTTTGCGGGGATGTAGGGGGCATATAGCAGTAGTCTGATTCGATGATACTAGCGTCACAATTAGTTGAAAATATAATTTTACCAAATCAAGAATAAAACAAATTTTAGTACTTAGTACACACGCAATGGCGGAAAAATTAGTTTAAAGGAGGCACTTTCTCGAAACTAATTGTTGCAACAAAATTTATAAAGAACGTCATATATATAAACACATAATAGGTGTCATTGGCAAAAGATCTCAAATGAAAAAATCTTGATTTCACATGTTCCCCAACATCTATATATAGATAGATTCAAAAGGGAAGTCAGTGTTGCAAAATATGTACAAATTTTATTTTCATATTACATTTCGATATCGATCATCTCAGGAATACAACCCAAACGAATCTCGTAACAGCTTCGAACGGCGCGCCGCCAGTAACTTGTTATACCACACACATACAAGTCAATGAGAAATCCAGAAAATAGATATTTCATTAATGATACACATATCACGATGTGTGTGTGATTATTTGAACCGCAAGAATTGAAAACTCAATAACAATGAGTAATCCAAATACTGCAGGTGAAATCATTTAGACCGGTCTTGAAACATCAGAACTCCCTTTTCCTAGCGGAACACGAAATTCTACGCAGACATTTTAGT
Source organism: Eledone cirrhosa (assembly GCA_964016885.1). Lineage (NCBI taxonomy): Eukaryota > Metazoa > Mollusca > Cephalopoda > Octopoda > Eledonidae > Eledone > Eledone cirrhosa. The sequence goes on from OZ024740.1 coordinate 288,914,254, forward strand.
TACGACCATATTGTTATATTCGATCAGTATCAAATACTTATTTAACGAGTCCTCCCTAAGGGTGGTATTTTAGGAAGATCTTATTTCTACCAAGTATTCGGACATCGATGATTAAACGTGTCCTTACCTTAAGATGGCAGTATGACGGAAAATTGACAAAAAACGAACTGACTTAGTAATGTATAGACATTTTATACCCACAAAAATCAATTTCAACAGTGAAAAATACAAATTATTCTCGTTCTTTACGACAAGTAATGAATTTATTATTAGCTTAATTTATATGTACACGCAGATTCCATGCTTGAGGAAAGAAATGGACTCCACGTGAAACAATCCCAATAATTAAAAGATCTCTCTCGCAACGATACGCCGTTTACTTACATATAAAATACATCACTATATAAGTAAAAGATTAAGCCAACGTAAATATATGTAAAATGAACATTATTTATCACATTAAAGAGATATCTAAAGCAATTTTTGCTGGAGAAAACTTACCTGCTATGTACAGCAATGGCGAACTCCAATTGAAAGGACGATTGCCTCGTTTTCAGTAATAACCACGTGATCAAGATAGAATTTTTACTCTCGAAACAAAACGTTTATTCTTTGTTTTGCTTTTGTACATTTTGTCCTTCATATCATTTTTTTTATTGCTGAATATGTTGCTCCTTTATTTTTTTATATTATTATAAACAATGTTATTTTATTCAGTGGCTTAAAAATAATTCATTCAATACAGTTCTTAGATACGAAACTGAGGCTGCCAGGATATTTCGCCATAGTAGTCATAAGAACAAAAATAATGGTTTCAGCACAAGGCCAGCAATTTTGGGGTGTGGGAAAGACGATTTAAACTGAGAACGCAAAAGACCGTAACTCTATATCGCTCTACTGATACTGCCAATCCACCGTAAGAACAAAAATAATATATCACTCAGACTTACCAGGTAGAATATACTAACATTGCTTGATGTCGGCAGCTCTACAAGCTGGACTCCAGCGTCGAGCAGCCCTTAAAACCAATGTCAGATCTGAGGCGTTACAGTGTAGATAGCTAGACTCGGTGAGACCGTGTTACTTGAAGAAGGTTCCCTTAACGCGGTTGGTGAGAGTTATACCTTCTTCTAAAAGGAATATCTCATGGATGGATGTTGCCAACATACCATCAGCTTTCCTGTGAGGAACAGTCTGCTGTATAAACTGATTGAGACACCAGTTGACATTAGTGAACGCCCAATCATCATCCCCGTTTAACGTCCATTTTTCATACTAAACCAATATATGTTGGAGTCTACAGAGTAGCCTTATAGAAGCAGAAGCCTGGTCTATCTAGAGTTATGAACTTGTAGATCATATCTAGTTATTCTATCATCTGCCTATATATTACAGATATGTTTAATCAAGGTTGATTGTAACTAAACAATATCTACAACAACTGGGAGAAGAAGACTGATGGACAACACAGTCAATAATACTTATATATTTTAAGCAATTAAAGACATGAAGATAAGGAAGGCAGTGGGACCATCTGATATGGTAAAAGCAGCTGGCATTGTAGGATATTATCTAGTCAGATGCATAGCTACTCAATGACTGACAGCAATATCATTGTAAATTGCTAGAATGATGAAGGAGATGCATTAGAGAGAAGTAGCTACAGATGCATCAAATTAATCGACCAGGCCATGAAAGTTACTGAGAAGGTTATAACAACTAATTCGGGACAGATTTATGTTAGACGAGATGCAGTTTGGATTTATGCCAGGAAGGGTTACTAACAATGCTCTCTTTCTGGTGAGACAACTACAGGAGAAGTACTTAGCAAAGAGTAAGCCACTGTACCTGGCTTTTGTAGATATGTAGAAGGCCTTTGACAGGGTCCTCTGCTCTGTAATCTGGTGGGTACTTAGAAAGCTAGATGTAGACGAATGGCTTGTAAGGGCTGTGTAGGCCATGTATAAAGGAGCAACCAGCTGAGTGAGTACAGTGATGAATTTGAAGTGTAGGGCTGTCCTCAGTTCACTTCAGTTTATCATTGCCCTTGAGACCATCACTAAAGTGTTTAAATCTAGCATGGCATGGGAACTCTTATATGCTGATGACTTATAGCTGAAAGATTTTAATTTAAATTGGAAAATGGTTATATTTCATAGAACTAGACCAGGTTTTGGCCAGGTTGGTAACTAAAGGGTTAATGATACATCCATTAGTGTTGATGGATGTAAAATAATTATACATGTAAATGATACTGTTTTGCTTTATTCCCACATCAACCTTGTGCAGTATTTATTAAAAAAAAAGAATAAAATATTCATCTATAGGAGCTTTCCATATGATTTCTTGATAAAGAAATGTTGATGCATTCTAGATGTCAATGTATACTAAAACAACTGAACACACTCATCATTATCATGTTTGAATAATATTAAGAATATTGTTCATCGAAAATAGCAGAGAAAAATATATTCATAATACTCTATAAAATATCTTGACATTATATTATAAAAGAATCATACAATTTTCATCAGGCTTGGATAAGAAAACAAAATAAATTCTGTTCACATAGTTGATCCAGTGTTATTTTAACAGTTACAGTAAGACCTGTTTCTCTACACATGCCCAAAGTTATTTCCTATATTATTGAAAGGATTAAAATAATATTAGTCATTGAGTTAATATTGGTTCTTCTTCACCACATATGTATTTTTAATTAGGTATTTAACATTCTCTTACTTAATCCTTTAGCATTTAAACTGGCCGTTTCCAGCCAGAATTCTCTCACCTCTTTCTGTTAAAACTGGCTGTAACCAGCCACTCACACCAACATTAAGTTATTGTTCTAAAAAAAAAAATAATATCAAAATCTCATAGAATCGATATTATGTGAAAATATAATAGTAAATATAGAGTAATGTAAATGCTAAAGGGTTAAATATGCTAATACTAACCAAACTATTATTGTGCATGTGGATGGCATCTCAGTGTAATTAACATCAGTGATTTATTTTCTTTTAAATATTCTACCTAGTGATTCTCCCATCATTACTTCTGCATGTACACTGACATCTATGCTTTGTTGAGGTCTAATAATGCCAAAAGAGTGGTCTTCCATATTTGTTGAATTTATTTAAATAATTGTTTCTACTTTAGGCACAAGGCCAGCAATTACCCAGTACATTACTGGTACTTTATTTTATCGACCCTGTAAGGATGAAAGGCAAAGTTAACCTCGGCAGGATTTGAACTCAGATTGTAAAGGGACGTAACTATGCTAGAAAGCATGGCGTCTAACCCTCTACTGATACTGCCAATTCACCGCCATGAATTTATTTAATTGATGAAATTTTTGAATATTTAAGGATATTGATGAATATTTAAGGATGATAGGCAAAGTCAAGTGATTAAGTTTATGTTGTGTATTCCTAACTAGATAGGTATTTCTAATTAGGTATTTAATGCTTTTTATGTTAAATATGTTAACATAAACTTTATTTTATTTTTATATATTTTAAGAGAGTAACCCCTTTGCGGGTTTGATAAAGTACCAGATTTGGTGTGAATAAGACCACCAAAACTGCAACTGCAACATGGTGAGGAAAGCAAAGAAGAACCATACCACATCATCCTTCACACAAATTAACAAGGGACATGTTCAGGCCTTAGTTAGAGGGGCCTGTTCGAAAAATATATTGCAGTTTCCATTTAATGCCACAAAAACTGGCAATGGGCCTGCGACCTGCCTTGGAGGTGTGGGATGGACGCACAAAGATTGTGTATCCTGAGACCCCAAAGAAGGTCTGGAAGGGAGAAAACCATGACCCTTGGAACCTGGAACATCACAACCCTTACAGGTAAGGAGCAGGAACCAGTGGAGAAGGCTAGATGCTACCGGCTAGATATAGTCTGGGTTTCTTCAGCAAAGTTCCATGGCTCTGATACTCTAAATTTGGATGGGGGGATGGAAATTCCACTATTCAGGTGTGGCACCAGAAATGACTGTACAGACAGGAGTGAGGATACTTACAAGCCCCCAGCTGTCAGAATGGTTTATGGACAGGATCCCATTAGGAGGGAGGATTTGCTTCTTGAAGCTTAAACAGGATGATAGGTCTCTGTGTGTGGTGCAAGTTTATGCACCAAACAAGGAGTCTGAATACAAGTCCTTCCTTGGTGAAGTCACTGCAACATTAAATGTAGTTAAGCCTGAGCCATATATCTTGATGGGAGACTTCAATGCACATGTTGGCACTGACCACTTGACATGGAAAGGAGTGATTGAAAGGAATGACGACCCCAATATAAATACAAATGGAAAGGCCTTATTAAACTTCTGTTCTAGCAATGGACTCTCTTTTAGGAACACCTTCTAGCACGGAGACATCCATAAAAATACATGGAATAAGGGGAATTAGGGACAGAGATCAATAATTGATTTTGTTATTGACTCTGATCTCTTCAATTCTGTGCTGGATGTACATGTTAAAAGAGGGGCTAAGCTGTCAACTGATTACCATCTAGTTATCTGCAACTTGAGACCACCTAAAGCCAAATAAGCTCACAAAGCTGACAGGTACAGGGCGACCTAGAGGATAAAATGGGAAGCATTGGTGAATAAGGAAGTCAGGACCAGGTATGCAGATACAATTGCATCCAAATTTAGGATGTTGAGACAAAGTGGAGATTGTGCAGCTCAGCAGTTTCTGCTTCAGCTGTTAAATGTTGTGAAAGGCTTGATGTGGCGACAGATGGCAGGGGGACGCCTTGGTTCAATCAAGAAATGAAAGATGCCATCCGAATAAAGAATGAGGTCTTCAAAGTTTGGCTTAGAAAGAAGTCCACCTTCTTGCACTTGTGGTACAAGCAGGCACAAAAAATTGCAGCAGAGACATTAAAGGCATCCAAAGTTACGACATGGGGGGACTTTAGGATTACGCTGGAATCTGATTTCAGATCAGCAAATAAAGTGTTCTGGTAAACTATTCGCTGATTTCATAAGAAGCTCTCCTCCACACCTGCTATCAAGAACGCATCTGGGGTTCTCCTCTTCAGAGAGATGCATCTTCACGAGGTGGAGAGAATACTTTGCTGATCTAAAACTGATCCCAACATCTTCTGATGTACACAAGGTGCACCTGTGAGTGGCGACTAATCTCTCAGAGGCTGTGGTCACAAGAGCAGTTAAAGAGCCCAAATATGGCAAGACCACTGGGGAAGATGAAATCCAGCCCGAGATGTTAAAAGCCTTAAACAGAGAAGGTATTCTCTGGATGACTTGTGTGTGTGGCTATTGAGAGTGATAAACTCAATTTTTAAAAAGGGAGACTAGAGAGATTGTTCCAATTACAGAGGAATCTCCTTGTTAAGTCACCCTGGTAAAGCCTTTGCTAAGAGTCTTGCAAAGAGATGCAAGGAGATTGTCGAATCCAAGTTAACTGATGAACAGTGCAGTTTTTGCCCTGGACACAGCACAGCCGACCAAATATTCACACTGGCAGGTCTTTGAGAAATCGCGGAAGTATTGCCAAGAAGTATATTCTTGTTTCGTCGACCTTGAAAAGCCATATGACCACATTCCTCAAGATCTGCTGTGGACAGTTGTGCAGGAGTATGTGATCGATAGTCTGCTTCTTGCTACCCTGATGTCTCTATACAAATGCCCAAGTTTTTGTGTTTGGATAAATGGTGCTAAATCAAAACCATTCAATGTGGGAGTCAGACTCTGCCAAGGGTGTATAATGTCACTTCTGCTGTTCATTATTTTCATGAACAGGATTGACATGCTCAGCTGGGTTGGAAGTGGTATCATGACTGGCGGGTGGAGTATAAAATTAGTTGGAATTTGCAGACGACATAGTGTTACTTAACTCGGCAGAAGACAATCTCCAACTTGCACTTGATACGTTTGATGCCATGGCTGGAATAGTGCACTCTACATGTAAATGGAGTTCCACTGAAGCAAGTAGAGAAGTTCAAGTATCTCTGGGCCGTGTTCATGAGTGATCGAAAGCAGGAGGCAGAATTAAGTGTAAGAATTGCAGGAGCTGGTGCAGTAACGTGCCAGTTTCAACATTCAATAATCAAAAGAAAGGAGGTAGGCATAAAAGCCAAACTCCCTATCCTCAATTCAGTATTTGTGCCAACTCTTATTTATAGTCATGAATCTTGGGTAATGACCAAAAGAATACGATCGTAAATACAAGCGGCTGAAATAGGGTACCTCTGAAGGGTCTTTGGAGTAACGTTATTTGATAGAATGCGTAGCTCAGAGATCAGAGAGTCACTCCAGCTAGAGCTGCTACTTCTCCGAATTGAGAGATCACAGCTCCGATACTATGGGCATGTGGTTAGAATGTCTCAGGAACAAATCGCTGGACAGATTTTATGGGCAAAACCAACTGGCAGGGAGAAGAACAAGATGATGATGATGATGACCATCATCATCATCATCAACAACAACAACAACCAATCTATTCAATTGATAAATTTTCAGCAGAAGGAAATTATAGAACAAATTGTTGTTGCCCCTCATCTTTTTCAAAATTTGTATCAAAGTGACTATATTAATAAAAATTTGAAATGGTTAAGAAAGGTCAAGATTGCTGAATTTGCATGTATTAATGTGACACATTAAATATATCAAAATGATTAAATCATAGAATATGTCAAGCTAAGCTAAATCAACGGAAACGTCCAAGATGTTAATTCGACCTGCTAAAAATAGCAGCTAAAACTCTCTTGATTTGTGCTTTATACTCACAAGTTCTGATTTTACTGCGGATTTACCCATGCAAAATATTACACAAACTCACAGGGTTACATTTTGTACTTCTAATGTTTTTATTTTCCTTCTCTTTGCATGTTCATTGCTCTTTCTCTCCCACTGTATTTACCTGCCTCTCACATGACTACACTCCTCTCCATGCACTCATAATCTTCTCTCCCCTTCTCCACTTTCTATCCCTCCCTCTGCTCACCCCTTACTTCGTCCTCATGCACAGCCCACCTATGTCTTTGTTCAACCCGTCGGTGGCCCAATGTTTCAATCGAACTATCACCGGCAATTACCAATTGCTAAAGTTACCACCACTTTAACCTAGTCCATTCTAAGTGGCGGTGGCATGCGTCGAATGACTAAGAGACCTGCTTGGTGAAACGACTATGTGACAACCGGTCAGCCTTCGACCTCTCTTTCTCCACCAACTTCGGCACGCACAAGAGGAGCTAACTTGTCTCCACCTACCCCCTCCTCCTCTTCACCGCAGATTCCGAGCGAATTCAACCCGACCAACCCCACCACCCCTACAACTGTTAACCCAACACCCAACCTCCGCTCTAGTCCCACCGTTAGAACCACTGCTGCCTCCTTTACTGACTCACTCTCTCCACTGAATTCCAACGCTGGCCCTCTACTGCCGGCTGCTGCCAGCCCACCACCTGATTGCACTCTCTGTGCCCGCACTAGCCGGTACTTAAAGACAATTAAATGTTACCTATGCCACGCAAGCTACCACAGAAGCTGTGTCGGCATCACCGAAGCTCAAGCCGAAAGGCTTCAACAATGGACCTGTCATCGGTGCCACTTCAGCTCTGACATATTCCGTGGGGATGCACAATGCTTCGATGACCAACTCTCTACCGAGGACTTTTCCACAGCCCTCCAGGGTTTCTCCAAATCAAAGTTCGTTAACCGGATCCCTAAGGGAGCTCGGAATAGTTTTGCACGAGCCCTCTCTAATTTATTGAAAAACATTTGCTCGTCCAACTATTACTCTGACTGGCAGAAATTGTTTTTGTTTCCCCTCATCTCTCTTCACGTGCACAATACGAATTCGGGTTCCCTCACGTCCTCTCTCAAGTGGCAGTTCCAGCTGTTTGAGTCTACCCCAACTACTTCTCATCTCAGTTCGACATCGAGCTCAGTGTCCACCAACAGACAACCGGTAGACCTCAAGCGAGCGGTCAATGCCAAATTCAGTGAATTTGACATTTAAGGGGCTGTCCGTCTCCTCTCTTCTCTGTCCTCCCTTGCTCCATGCAACTCTGATTCTCTTGAGCGACTGAAAGAGAAGCACCCATCGGCACCCCCAGATGATCAGCTACACTGGCCCGAACCACCAGAATACTCGAGACCGGTTTACATCACCGATATCTTCAGAAAGGCGATTTCATTCTTCCTTGCTGGGTCAGGCGCGGGAATTGACGGCCTTCGTCCTTAACACCTCAAGGATGGTATCTCCTTAACGACTGGTGATGCCGGACTCGAGCTCTTGGAGAGTCTTACTCAGTTTGTGAATCAGTTCTCTTCAGTGAACGTTCTCCCGTTCATCCGCCCACTGTTCTTCGGTGGGAAGCTATTTGGTCTCACCAAACCCAACGGAGACCTGCGCCCCATTGCGGTTGGCTGCACCCTTTGTCGCCTCACTGCAAAGGCGTGTTTGCTGTTGATCTCCGACTCACTGGCAGAGGAATTTTCCCTCATCCATCTGGGGGTGGGCACCAAGTTGGGATGTGAGGCTACTGTCCACGCTACCAGAGCATTTACCAACTTGCCCTCCTTGTCTCCCAAGGTCATCCTCAAACGTTGGTGGCCTACTCAGTCTGGACGAACTTCGTGTCTCCATCGCTCTCAGAGTGGGAGCTGATGTTTGCATCGGTTTGAGGTGCCGATGTGGCAAACTCCTCAACTCCATAGGCCTCCATGGTCTTTCTTGCCACCTGAATGCTGACCGCTTCGCGTGTCACACGGAGCTAAACCTCATTCTCAAGAGGGCTTTGGCCTGGGCAAACATCCTCTCAGTCTTGGAATCATCTGGGTTTTCCAGAAGTGATGGCAAAAGATCTGACGGCCTTACACTGTGCCCCTGGTCGAGAGGCAGGTGCCTTGTCTGGGACGTCACTGTTAGTGACTCTTTTGCTCTTTCCCACATCCTGGATGGTGCGGTTAGGACGAGAGCAACAGCTTCCGCAGCTGAGCGGAGTAAGACCCACAAATACTCTGATTTGTCGGCCAGCTACATTTTTGAGCCTGTGGCTTTTGAGACGTTTGGGGGAGTCGGGCTGCTGACTGCGAGCTCCCTCCCTTCACTGGCGGCTCGCCTAATAGAGGTAACTGACGAATCTCACGAGGGCGTTTGGCTGTTTCAGTGCATTAGCCTCGCCATCACCCAAGGCAACGCTGCGAGTGTGCTGGCTTGCCTCAAAAATCATTAGAGAGGTTGTCCAGTACTCCTCCGGACGCTGCTGTCTTTTGCTCTGGTGTTGGCTCGGTTGTTCACCCCTTCCTTTACATTTTCTTTAATATTGTAACATTAAAAGAATACTATAAACCCAATAATTCTTTATGGGTACTTATATTAAAAAACGGAATGACACATTGGATAATATAGTTCTAGTTACACTATCTGAAAAAACAAAAAATGAAGCAAGATGGTCACGACTGGAATGTTTTAACCATAGGTCTGGTAGATGAGGGAGTTAAACAATAACAATTAAAAGATCAACACGTTTAATTTATGTTTTTCGATTTAGAAATTTGTTAGTCTCATTCTAATGTTTGAGACAATCTACAGACACCTGTACGCGTATATTTATTTATTTGAAATCACGTGTTTATATAAGTTCGAGTAAACACATGCACGGACAATTAACATTTGTCCTTACAGATTATCATATTTTTCGCGCAAACGCTTTAATTATTTTAAAATATAATGTTAGGTTTACTACTCTAATATGGAGAAATAATCTCTTATCTTATCTAGTGGTTTCATATATCTTTTTAGTGGGAGGTAATTCTGCTCGAAATCAGGTTTGCTTATATTAATTATTATTAAATGTGCATTAAATATTGATAAAGAAATACAAAAATTAATAATTTTTAATCCACGAAATATTAATTACACCAAAAAGTTGTATAAGTGAAATTAATTTCACAATTATAAAAATCAAAACAAATTTATTGAAATTTATGTAACTAGCAGACGACTTTGTACAGTTTCCTGTGTAATGGCGGCGAAAGTGAAGCCATCCCGGCTGGAGGCTGAAATTGAGAAATGTAGGGCCGAATGCAGCTGGCAAAGAGCTTTAGAATTTGTCAGACAACTTGTTCACAAGTCTCCAGGTCTTGGTAAGTGAAGTCTTTATTTCATATCCCTTTTTTGCTGTTTCCTTTGAGTTTTATCACAGCTATGCAAATGCCACATCAAGGAAGTTCCTTTCTAATATTTGTTAGATTTTTCTTCGTACAGTATCTAAAACAAACAAATAAAAGCGTATCCAACAGACGCAGTAGCAGTAAAGATATCATAAATTCATGTCTTTTATTATATTTGTTGATAATGAATGTCGTAAACTTAAATATTTAGTGTATATATATTTATATATGTATAAGGTTGTTGAAAGATAACCTCTTGTCGATCCGAATTCACGACACTGTTTTGATACTTGATGAAAGACAATTTCATTGTATTCTACTTTTACTTTGCTAATATTTCTGTGAGAGGCATGAATATCACAACATGCAGTTTCATCCCTCTTGTCTCATAGAATATATGTGTCTGATCAGAAACAAATCAATATATGCCAGTATGATTGTCAAGTGCTGTGTGAAGTCCTCATTGCAGTTTCAATTTCCAGTGGATACTATTTTCATTCCATGAACGCTTCTAAATGCTTTTCAGAAAGAAACGAATGTTATTAAAATCTGATCCCCCCATCTCTATAAATGGTGAGGCATTCTGCTAACGCCACAAATCAATCAATCATTCAATATATATATATTCGTCAAATATATCGATTATCGGTGATGCATTTTGGTGCAAAATCTACGGAAAGCGTTCGCTAAACTGAATGTGGGTACTCTTTCTGTGTGTGTGTGTGAGCGTATATATGTATATCTATAAATGTATATATATATATAGATATATATATATATACACGTATGTGTGTTAAGAGACGGAAGAAAATGTATTCAGTATCAGAGTAAATAATTTCCGGTTGATAGAAACTCATATTGTGCATTTATATCGATCTCAAATTGTTGTTTACAAATGTACCATAGATACATAAATATTATGTGTCGTCTTACTGTATGAGGGGCATATTAATGTTAATACCAGATCCACAATAGAATGAAGGGAAGTAATATAATTATTTCTCTTCTCACTGCTTGACCGCTGTTGTCCTTTAAACCTAATTTTAAAAAGCCTATAGCCCCTCTTTGTACTTCAGTTATTGTATGAGACCAATGGCTACACAAACTAAGATAAATTATCACGGGTTCAATTCTAGTTGGTGTTTAAGGTTTCAGTTTAATCGAAATCTTAGCGCTTGGAGATCAAATTTGAATTTTCATTCTGCTGATGTAAACAGTTGGCCCAACTGGTGTTAGGATAATTATGTAATCCCGTTTGCCTACTTATAAATAAACATATATCATACTCTATATATTTCTAATACACGGGCTCGCGCGCACACACAATGCATACAAACCCATACATATATAACAAATGCACGGATAAAGCATTAGTGCTGGTGCCATGATAAAATACACCTAGTACACTCTAAAGTCGTTGGTATTAGGGAGGGCATCCAGCTGTAGAAACCAAGTCAGTCAAATATGGAACATATAAGTAAGATGTGGTTCTCCCACGAGCCATCATACTCATGCTAGCATGAAAAATGAGTGTAAAATGACGATAATGATATATATACATATATTACTAGGCTATTTGGTTAAAAAGCTTGCGCAGATCTGTATTTAGGATATCCACACAGTAGTTTAAATTTTTTTTTATGGCTTAATCAGAAGAAGGAATGTCCTTTATTTCACATTTTTCACTGGAATAGGTACCATTTACTTCTGAAATATTACTTGCAATAGATTCATATACAATCCAGGGGACTAGTTATTTTGCCCACTTTATGCCTAAAAAGTTGTTTAACCCTTTAGCATTTAAACTGACCATATCCGGCCAGAAATTTCTCACCTCTTTCTGTTCAAACTGGCTGTAATCGGCCACTCATACTGATGTCAAGGTATTGTTCTCAAAATAAATAATATCAAAATCTCATAGATTCAATATTATGTGAGGTAAAGTGTTTACCATGAAAATATAATATTAAATATAGTTTAATGTAAATGCTTAAGGGTTAAGGCTAAGGAGGCATTTAGAATGATAGATTCTAAGAATGTTCACAAGTTGTATTATATCTCGTTGTACCAATGGTGCCCTCTCATTCCTTATAAAATCTTCTTGGGCATGTTTTTTCCATTGATATGATTAATGTATTTTGCTTTTTAACTTAAGTTTTATAAATAAATATATAACTTCATGTGGTATATTTAATATTTTAGTTTTTATCCTTTGGTACAGTGGCTGCAGCATGGCTGAATAGTTAAAACATTCGCTCAGCGATTATGAGATCACAGGTTCAATCACACTGTGTGGCATCTTGGACAAGTGTCTTTGCTGAAGCCTTGCGCCAATCCAAGCCTTGTGAATAAAATTGTGTAGATGGAAACTGTGGAAGCCTGTCAAATTGATTGGACCTCTAATTCAAAAGTCCAGCCATGTCACACTGATTCTTCCTGTACTGAGTAAGGAACTGATTCCCTTTTCCACTTACCTTAGACATAGAAAAAGGGAGAGAAAGCTGTTCTGGTGCAATGTTGAAATAATGCATGTTGTTAGGTGATTTACATTGCTGAGACCAAATCCTTTCTTGCAATGTCATACACTCCTATGTACATAACACACACCTTTTATTTTTTCCACATCTTTCAAATATAAAGTTATGTCGACTGTTAATATCTGTAATTCCAACAAGATGTCCTATCAGCAAGTTATTTTTCTTGTAATCTCTAGAAACCAAAAGAGAACTAGCAGTCTGGTAAAGTGATGCCAAAACATAATCAACCATAATAATCTGTCATGTGTCTTTGTACATTTATATATATCTGTCTGTAACTCTTTACAATTTATATAGACACGCACACAATGTGTTTCATATCTCAGTTACAAGGTCCTGGGTTCTAACTCTACATTTGTCCCTACATTTATGTAAATATATGCTAGAAATTTATTACTAAAATACCATTTTTATCTTTAATCACTCCATGTGTAAGTCATCATCATCATCATCATCATCAACGTTTAACGTCCGTGTTCCACGCTTGCATGGGTTTGGACGGGGGTATTCCCACTTGAGGCAAGAGTGATTGTCTTGCTCGCATAGGACTGTCTGGCAGGTTTTCTACAGTTGGATGCCCTTCCTAACACCAACCACATTTACAGTGTGGGTCTGGGAGGTTTTTACCGTGTTGCCTACACGGCCACATTACAGCGTGGACTGTGTGTTTTTTTGTCGTGACACCTACACGATCTCATTTGTTTCGGCCTGGATGTTGTGGCACCAACATAACTTTACATAGGAGGGGGTGGGGGTGGTGGGACGGGGGTGTATTTTGTTAGAGATGCCTACTGGCTGTAGTAGGTTTTACTATGTATTTAGGTAAGGTGGGTCTTCTCTATTACTGAGTACCGCCAAAGGTCTCGGTCCAGTGACATTGTCTTGGAGAGGTGTAAGTGTGTGAGGTCGGAGTTTATCAGCTCGTCCCAGGTTTTTCTAGGTCTGCCTATTCCGTGGCTACCGTCTATCTTTATTGCCCTGCACTTTGTTATACAGCTATCGACTTTCATGCGCATCATGTGTCCATACCAACGTAGCCTTCTCTCGAGTAAACAACATCTGATCCCTCTTATTTCTAATTTTTTCCTTAGTTCGTTTATGCTTTGCCGTTCACGTATATTACTATTACACATCCAGCGGAGCATGCAAGCTTCGTTCCTCTCTAGTCTGCGTATATCCTCTGCACACAATGCCCAGGTCTCACTGACATGCAACATTGCTGTTCGTATGCAGGCATCATACAACCTGCCTTTCATTTTTAGGGAGAACCCTTTAGCGGCTAATAGTGGTATAAGCCCTCTGAACTTTTTCCATCCAGTTCTGACTCTAGCTACTGTACTTTCAGAGCACCCTCCCCCACTGCTGATTTTGTCACCCAGGTAACGGAAGCTGTCCACTATTTCTATAGAGCCCTCTGCGCAGTTGTAAGAGCTAGTATTTTGTGGGCACTTGCTGCTACTTATTGCACCAGAGCACAGCCCACATGTAAAATCTATGTTCTTAGTTAGCTTACCTGTGATCCCACTACATCTTTTATGCACCCATACTTTGCATTTGGGACATAAAATGGAGTTTCTACCTACGCCTTTCCTACACACTGAGCATGGCCATTTCCCGGAAGGGACCGCCGCCTTATTTTCTTTCCTACAAACTAGAACTTTAGTCTTAGCCAGGTTAATTTTAAAGCCTTTTGATTCTAGGCCGTGCTTCCATGTTTGGAATTTCTTCTCTAGCTCGACCATTGATTCAGCTATGAGTGTCAGGTCATCTGCGTATAGGATTTCCCATGGGCAGCCGGTCTTGAACTCCTCTGTTATAGCCTGAAGGGCAATAATAAATAGTAGGGGGCTGAGAACAGAGCCCTGATGGACGCCAACTTTTACGCTAAACTCTTCACTATATTCGTTGTTAATTCTAACCTTGCTGACTGTTTCTTTATACATTGCTTGTATAGCTCTCACAAGCCATTCGTCGACACCTAGTTTTCTAAGGGCCCACCAGATAATGGAACGGGGGACTCTGTCGAAGGCTTTCTCCAAGTCGACAAAAGCTAAGTAGAGGGGTTTACCTTTAGCTAGGTACTTCTCCTGTAGTTGACGTACAATGAAAAGAGCGTCTGTGGTACTTTTGCCTGACACAAACCCGAACTGCATTTCATCTAGGTCAATTCTCTCTCTGATTAGTTGCGCTATTACTTTTTCCGTGACCTTCATGACCTGGTCGATTAATTTAATGCCTCTATAGTTACTCCTATCTAGTGCATCTCCTTTACCCTTATAACAGTTAACGATGATGCTGCTATGCCAGTCCTTCGGAACAACCCCATTCTGTACGACTTGGTTAACTATCCGGGTGACCATGGTGTGTCCCACCATGCCAGATGCCTTCAGCATCTCAGCAACTATTTCCGAAGGCCCAGCTGCCTTACCCGTCTTCATATCCTTGATTGCCTTACTTATTATACTACCCTCGACTAACACTGCTGGTCCCTCTATTGGGTCGATGTGGGGGAGACTGTCTTTCTCCCATTTATTCTCCTCATTTAGTAGCCTTTCATAGTGTCACTTCCAAGCTACCTTCTTATCAGCGTCGGTGATGGCAAGTACGCCGTCATCATTAAGTACACACTTCTCCCCGACAATATCACGGTTTTCCTTGACACATTGCCTAGCAATCCTGAACACCTCACGTTTTTGGTCCTCGCGTTGTAGAACATGCTTCAACTTTCTTTCCTCTGCTTCCCTTCTTGCGAAGTACACTTGTCTCCTAGCTTCCCTCCTGGCCACTTGATAGTCTTCTCTACTTCCCCCATCCCGCCATACTTTCCAAGCCTGCTTTTTGGCCTTAATTGACCCCTCCACCTTACTGTTCCACCACCATGTTACTCTCCTCCTGCCAACAGGCCTGCTCCAGCCACAGACTTCGTCTGTCGCCATCAGCAGGTTTGCTTTCAGAAATTCCCACTGTCCCTCTATATTGTCCGACTCTAAATGCTCTTCCTTACTGTCGAAAGCATCAAGTAATATGCTTTGAAATTTATTTCTGGCTGTGGGGTCCTTTAGCTTCCATATTTTTCTCCTGAGGATAGTCCTCTTCTGCTGTCGAGTACGTCTCGTCCTGACTATGAGGTCGCTAATTATCAGTCTATGTTGGGAAATCAACATAAATTATAAGGTTTCTCCTATGGAACCCATTAACTTACCAAAACACAAATTTCAGAGTTTGTATGATTGTTCATATATCCAATAATCTTAGTACATATAGCATACCAATCCTGGACTTCAAAAATTAAATACATTCAATGCTATTGCTGTCATTATTGACAGTATTGGTCTGCTAGTTATAATACATTTCAGGGAAGAATCTTAAGACTATTTGTCTCATGAAACACTTTAACTACACATATTACTCATCATCATTTGTAGAGAAGGCAGTATCGCAAGAGAATTAGTCTAGTGCCTACTATTTCTATAGAACCATCTGGGCAGTTGAAGGAGCTAGTATCCAGTGGGCACTTGCTACTTACTGTACCTGAGCATCAGCATATAAAGAAATCTACATTCTTAGATAGCTTGCCTGTGATCCCACTACATATTTTATGTACCCATACTTTGTATTTTGGGCATAGAATGGAATTTCTATCTACTCCTTTCCTACACACTGAGCATAGCCATTTCCCAGAGGGCAACTGTGCTCTATTTTCTTTCTACATACTAGAACTTTAGTCTTAGACAAGTTAACTTTAAGACCTTTTGATTCTAGGCAATGCTTCCATGTTTGGAATTTCTTCTCTAGTTCAGCCATAGATTCAGCAATGAGAGTTAGATCATCTGCATATAGAAGTTCCCATGGGCAGCCAGTCTTAAACTCTTCTGTTATAGCCTGTAAGGCAATAATAAACAGGAGGGGGCCTGAGGACGGAGCCTTGGTGAACACCTGCTTTTACGCTAAATTCTTCACTATATTCATTGTTAATTCTAACCTTGCTGACTGTTCCCCTATACATGGCTTGTATAGCTCTCACAAGTCACTCATCTACTCTGAGTTTTCTAAGAGCCCACCAGAAAATGGAGCGGAGGACTCTATCAAAGGCTTTCTCCAAGTCAACAAAAGCCAAGTAGAGGGGTTTACTTTTAGCTAGGTACTTCTCCTGTAGTTGCCGTACAAAGAAGAAAGCATCCGTGGTACTTTTACCTGGCACAAACTCAAACTGCATTTCATCTAGATCAATTCGGTCTCTAATCAGTTGTGCAATAACTCTTTCTGTGAATTTCATGATCTGGTCAACTAACTTAATACCTCTATAGTTTTCTTTATCTAGAGCGTCTCCTTTGCCCTTGTAGCAGTTAATAATGATGCTGCTACGCCAGTCATTTGGTATGACCTCATTCTGTATTACTTGGTTTACTATTCGGGTGACCATAGTATGTCCCACCATTACAGATGCTTTCAACATCTCAGCAACTATTTCTGAAGGCCAAGCTACCTTGCCTGTCTTCATATATTTGATTGCCTTACTTATTATACTACCATTAACTTGCTCAGCTGGTCCCTCTGTTGGATCAATTTGGGGCAGACTATCTTTATCCCATTCTTTCTCCTCATTTAGTAGTCTCTTATATACACACACACACACCCACCCACCACACACACACACACACCCACCCACCACACACACACACACACCCACCCACCACACACACACACACACACATGCACGCGTACATATGTGATTATGTAAATGTCATCATCATCATCGTTTAACGTCTATCTTCCATGCTAGCATGGGTTAGACGAGAATTGTCCCATTTGAGGCAAGATTGGTCAGGTGACCGTGTCTCGCTCGTATACGACTATCTGGCAGGTTTTCTATGGCTGGATACCCTTCCTAATACCAACCACATTTACAGTGTGGACTGGGAGCTTTTTACCGTGTTACCTACACAACCACATTGCAGTGTGGACTGTGTATTTTTTTTTGTTGTGACACCTACAAAGAAAGGGTGGTGTTGGTGGGAGTGAAAGGATGGAGTTGGGGTAGTGGGTTGGTGTGTATGTTTGGTTTGGAGGTATATATAAATGTGTATGTATATATATATATATATATATATCATTCCACTGCAAAGTGGTCGTGGAGGTGCCACGGCAAAAAAAGCACCCAGCACTCATTGTAAATGAGGTTGGTGTTAGGAAGGGCATCCAGCTGTAGAAATCAAGCCAGAATCAGTTCCCGACCACCCTTGCAAGCAGGGAAAAAGCAGACATAAAATGATGATATATATATATATATATATATATATATATAAGGACTAAGAAGAAGTTAAGGAAGACCAACTCATGGTATGACAGCCAAAAATACCAGAGTGACATGTTTGATGATGCTATCCCTAAAGGCGAACTCATGTATTATTTTAGTAGAGCTTGAGATAAAATGAACTTGCGGATTAAAGTAGTAGAAAAACCAGGTGCCCTCATAAAATCCTGGATCAGTAAGACATACTCCTTTAAGAAAACCCCCTGTACTGATAGAAACTGTTTAGTCTGTAAAGTAAGCTTACAGATAAATTGCAAAACTAGAAATGTAATCTATAGGGTAAGATGTACAGAGGGACGATGTAGAAACAAGAAAATGACATACATAGAAGAGACAGCCTGTTGCATAGGAGAAAGATTAAAGTAACACTGGCAAGAATTTAAGGAGGAGAAAAGCTCATTAATGCTATACCAACATGCCAAACTTGAACACAGCTCAATAGATAACAGAAATAAAGATCCTATCCACACATAAAACTGGTGCAACACACAGACAAATTATGGAGGCCATATATAGAAGATAGACCTAGCCTGAACAGAAAACATGAGTGAAATAGTAACAGCCTGCAACTTGACAACATGGCCATCCCCAAATATAACAATATATATATATATATATTTTGTTTAGCAAGATTCTTTATCTGAAATCGTGTGTTGAAACCGATATTGTTATACTTTGGGAGGGTCATGTTGCCAATAAGAAACACATATATATAAACAACTATCTGGTTGTGGAACCAACCAACCAACCAGAAATTTATAAATTTATTATAAATTTATTATAATAAATTGAAGTGAAAGCAACTGGTGCGTGTGTTTCTTATTGGCAACATGACCCTCCCAAAGTATAACAATATATATATATATATATATATAATATATATATAAATACTTATAATATATATATAAATACTTAGGTTAAGTTTTACCAATAGAGAGAGAGTTGGTTTCTAACAGAGACACAAGACTCTCTCATTGGAATTTACACAACATCAACTAGGTAGATATGTATGTATGCATGCATGTGTAGATATGGATGTTATTGTATGTGTGGATGTGTATGTTTTGAGTTGTATGTGTGCATGTGTATATACTTTGTATCTGTACATGTGTATATGCAGTTATTAGATGCAAAATTTTTGGAATGTTTTACATATTTTTACTGTTCCATTAATGGATTGTACTTGTAGTTTCCTAACTAGTTGTATTCTTTCTGTTTCTGTGAAGCCTAGCTTCTCAAGATTTGTATTGAGGCAGTTACTAACATATCCCAGTGCCCCAATAATCACAGGCATAAATCTGAAGGTGTAATCAGGGTGGAGTATCTGCAGATTTCTCATCAGTTCTGCATAAATATTCTCCTTTTCACTAATCTTTGATATTATATTGGCATCTGCTGGGCAGCTAATTTCCACTATTGTGCATGTTTTCTTCTCCCTGTCCCATATCATAATATCTGGTCTGTTATGCCTGCATTTTATTGGGGTTTTTACTGGAACATTCCACCAGTACTCTTTCATATTATGTACATGGATGTCTTCCACATTGTTGTAGCTTTTAATGTGTTTATTATCGGGGCTAATATTTTTTACGAACTGCATTGTACAGTGTTTTGGCCACTACATCATGCCTCAAAGGTAGATAGTACTGCGATGACATCTTTGGGCAGCTGCTGATGACATGGATGATATCCTCGATGTTAGTTCTTCAGAGTCTGCACTTGTTATCACATCTAGGTGTTTTGCCTGCATCCCTATCTCTTTTGTGAATCAGGTATTTCGTGCTAATCTTCTGTTCTTGGATTGCAAAAGCGTATACTTCAAAGTGGGAGCCAATATAGCGGTTGTTGGTCCAAGATAGACTACTTTCCTGATCTATATTACTCTCACTCTGGAGCTTCCTGGCAACATATCCATGCATGATTTTTTGCTGATAGGCATGCAGTTTTTCATCCATGGATTCACTGCGATACTGCTGAGCGACATCCCTGGGTGTGAGTTTTTGATTATCACACAGGGAATATCTCTCAAGGAGTTCCTTCCCAACTCTCATGATCTTATCTGTTTCATGCAGATAGACTTGCTCGAGAAGCGGGCTCCTACGCTTCGAGGTTCGTAGATGTTGTCGGAGACATATGATGTGACATTCAAATGTTGTCTGGTCTGATGTTAGGCCTCTGCCTCCGTGCTTACGTTTCAAGTAAAGGCGGTCTATGTCACTGTTGATGTGGAAGTTTCCGGTGTTGTTCAGTATTTTTCGAGTTCCAACATCAACTGCTCGGATTTCGTCTATCGTCCAATTGAGTATTCCAAACATTGGTGTTAGGACAGGCACAGCAAACACATTGTGAGCCACTGTTTTGTTTTGCGCAGAGAGTTCCGATGACCAGATCTTTCTTAATCGGGTGTAGTATTCCCTGGTTACGCGTTCTTTATTACAGATACTATTATAGGATATGTTCTCGTCTATCCCCAGGTATCTGTAGCAGTCCTCATCAGATATCGGTGAAACAGTTAGACCATTGATGACAATGTTGCTAGATTGGGTTGTTGTTTTTCCCCACTTTACAGTCATGTATGAGCATTTATCTTGACCAAACTCCATTCCTATATCCTTTGAGATGTTGTAACCAGGTCAAGATTTTTCTTCATCCCATCCATGTTCTTGGCATAGAGTTTCAGATCGTCCACAAAGAAGTTATGGGTTAGGTTCGTATTTCTGTCCTCCTGTGAGCCAATGATGTATCCCTCACATTTCTTGAGCAGAAAGGACAAGGGGTTTAATGACAAGATGAACAATATCACAAAGAGACTGTCCCCCTGAAATATACCCCTGCAATATTTTATTTTATCAGTGAAAATAGAGTCCTCCCTCTCTGTCTTTAACCTTAGGATAGTAGCCCAAGAAGAAGACAGCCTCTCTATGGCTCTGACAATAATGTCTGGGACTTTAGCAAGTTGGAGGGCCTCTATCATCCAAGAGTGGGGAACAGAATCGAAAGCTTTCTTGTAGTCCAGCCAGACTGTAGTCATATTCCTCCTAAGTTGTCGCACCTCCGACATCGCAGTTTTGTTGATTAGGAGTTGTTCAGCACATCCCCAAACCCTTTTCTTTCCAGCTGCTTGTTCATCTGTGATGATGTTATTATTTTCACAGTGATCTTGGAGGAATAGGTTCAGGCAGGCTATATACAACTTATACATCAGGTTCTGGCATGCAATGGGTTGGTAGTTTTTTGCTAAGTGGGTGTCTTTGTTCTTGGGGACCAGTAACGTTTGTGCTAATGTCAACCATTCTGGTATAAGTTTATCTCCCCTAAGAACTTGTTGGTAGAGGTCAGTAAGATACTTCCGATAGAATATTAGTTTTTTGTACCAGTAGCCGACAATCATATCTCTTCCTGGTGTTTTCTTATCTTGGAGTTTTCCTATCACAGTCTCAAGGGTACCCTTGTATGTATGTATGTATGTATGCATGCATGCATGCATGCATGCATGTATGTATGTCTGTATGTATGTATGTATGTATGTATGTATGTATGTACAACCTGTCCCATGGTCGGGTCGTTGGCGACTAAACTGGCAACCCCACCAAGGTTTCTTGGTGAGGAGGGTGACTTTGGACATCCTGTAGGACTAAAAACAAAACCTGGCAAAGGAGCTCTTAAGATTCAATGGCCATCCAAAATCACTGGGAAAGATGATCCCTTAGCCTTTGTCAAGGCAGAATTCTAGGAGAAGGAAAACTCTGTTATAACACCTGCAACCCTGATGGTATCCAATGATGTTGACTTGTTCTTCTTTTTGGTAAATATCATCTTGGTTAAGAGAGTGGGACTGGCTTTGTGCAGTGCCTTTGCTCACTATAAAAGCTTCACGGCACAGGCATTGCTTTATATCTGGAGATCTCTCTGCACTTGTCATCACATGGTACCATGGGCCCAGCACTATGTGTCAATAATTGTCACAAGTGTAGTGTTTGTACCAGAGTTTTCAAGTGGCTGGCTGGACTAAAAGGTCACACTTGTTCAGCGCATCGGTAGGGGTTCTCCTACATGGATATAAAGTAGTGGCCATACTCAAAAACGAGTTGGCAGCCACCATGTATGTATGTATGTATGGATGGCTCATGGTCGGGTCGTTGGCGACTAAACTGGCAACCTCACCAAGGTTTCTTGGTGTGGAGGGTGACTTTGGACATCCTGCAGGACTAAAAACAAAACCTGTCAAAGGGCAAAGGAGCTCTTAAGAGTCAATGGCCATCCAAAATCACTGGGAGAGATGACCACTTAGCCTTTGTCAAGGCAGAATTCTAGGAGAAGGAAAAATCTGATATAACACCTGCTACTTTGATGGTATCCAATGATGTTGACTTGTTCTTCTTTTTGGTAAATATCATCTTGGTTAAGAGAGAGCGACTGGCTTTGTGCAGTGCCTTTGCTTACTATAAAAGCTTCACGGCACAGGCATTGCTTTATATCTGGAGATTTCTCTGCACTTGTCGTCACATGGTACCATGGGCCCAGCACTATGTGTCAATAATTGTCACAAGTGTAGTGTTTGTACCAGAGTTTTCAAGTCGCTGGTTGGACTAAAAAGTCACACTCGTTCAGCGCATCGGTAGGAGTTCTCCTACATGGATATAAAGTAGTGGCCGTACTCGAAAACGAGTTGGCAGCCCCCATGTATGTATGTATGTACTTCTGGTTTTATAATTTCACAAAGTTTTACCAATAGAGAGTCGGTTTCTAACATAGACACAAGACTCTCATTGGAATTTACACAACATCAACTAGGTAGATTATGTATGCATGCCTGCATGCATGTATATGTGTGGATGTGTTTATGCTTTACATTTGTTTTTTGGAATGTTTTACATATTTTTTATGTATGTATTTATGTATGTATGTATGTATGTATGTATGTATGTAACATCCAGTCCACACTAAAGAGGTTGTGTAGGTGTCACAACAAAAAGCACCCAGTCCGAGCTGTAAAGTGGTTGTGAAGGAGACACGGTAAAAAGGTTCTCAGTTCACACTAAATGTGGTTGGTGTTAGGAAGGGCATCCAGCTGCAGAAAACTTGCCAGATACAGTCCTATACGAGTGAGACACAGTCACCTGATCAATCTTGCCTCAAGTGGAACAATTCCCATCTAATCCATGCTAGCATGGAAGATAGACTTTAAACGATGATGATGATGATGATGATGATGATTATAATGATATATATATACACATATGTATACGTTCCACCTCCATTTCACATGCAACATTCTTGATTCTGAATTTGACTCATATTAGTTGCATGGTTATTTTTTCTGGAAGAAATAATATGAGTATATATGGTAGTCTCGCTATTGAAGAAAAAATATTTTTTCGTAACAAAAAATTATTTTTCTTTGTGAACACATCACAGATCTTTTCAGAATCAGTCGATAAGGTTAGACAGTGCTGTTTCAAAATTCGTTGTATATAATCATTTTTTCTTTGGTAGAATATAGTATATGCTTTCACACAAACCCCTATTAAACATGAAATTATACATTAACACATATAATTCAACCATCTGTGTATAAGCATGCTAAAAAGAACACGATTTTGGAGGCGGGTTTACATGGATACTACATTAAGGTATAAATAATGGTTTTAATTTTGGCATAATGCCAGCAATTTGGGAGAGAAGCGAAAGTTGATTATATCGACATCAGTACTTGACTGGTTCTTTAATTTATATACCTCAGAAGGTTGAAAGGCAAAGTTGACATCAGCGAGATTTGAACTCAGCACAATTACTACAAAGCATTTGCCCGACGCTTTCACGCCTGTTAATCTACCGCCCTAAAATATCAATAATAATTATAAATTGAATGATTCAAGGGACGTGACTCTATTGTACTTTAAAAAGAGTTACGCCTCTTAGTTCTTGGCGAGCATTGAGGGAATCTCTATGTGGTCGTTCGATTTGCTAGAAATAGAAGCCAAATCTCAGCTCACAACATAACATCTAATATATATATATGTATAATAACTGTTCTCATTCTAGTTACTATACTTCCAAGGCAACCTTCTCCACTGCTAATTAGGTCAGCAAAGTAGCAAAAACTATCAACTACTTCTATAGTATTTTTCTGGGATTGGAAAAGACTTATTTCACTGGAGCTCTAACTTCCAACTATCCTTGTGCATCTGCCACATATAGAATCTATATTTCTGTAAGGTTACCTACAATCCCACTACACCTCTTGTGAAACCATACCTTACAGTGTGTACATTGTATAAAGTTCTTACCTGCTCACTCTACGTATCAAGCACAACTATTTTCCTAATGGAATCAGTCTTGTTCTCTTTCCTACTTACTAAAACTTTGGTCTTTGCTAAGTTTACCCAGAGTCCTTTTCATTCTAAGTTTTGTTTCCATAACAGGAATTGCTTATCAAGCTCTTTTATAGATTCGGCTATAAGAATTAAGTTATCAGCTACAGAGGCTCACATGGACAGCCGGTCTTAAACTCTTTTATTATACACTATAAAACTATAATAAACAGAAGGATACTGAAGATTGAGCTTTGATGAACACCCATGTTCACATTGAATTCCTCACTAAACTCATCACCTACTCTCACTTATGTTCATGGCTTGCACTGTTCTCACAAGCCACTCATCTACACCCAGTTTCCTTCAGGACCACAAGATAACAGACCATGGTACTCTGTCAAAGGTCTTTTCCAGATCTACAAAGCCAGTTATAGTAACTTTCATTTAGCTAGGAACTTCTCTTGTAGTTATCTCACTAAGAAGAGAGCATCTTCAATGTTCTTACCTGGCCCAAAGCCAAACTGCATTACATCTAATTCGACTTTTTCCTTAATTCTTTGGGCTAACATTCTTTCTACCTCTTTCATAACTTAATCCATTAGTTTTATGCATCTTGTATTACCTAAGTGACAATGTGAGTGCTTAGTTTGACTTCTATTTCACCAGATGATTTCTGCATCTTAGCCACTATTTCTAACTGCCTAGCAACTTTTCCATTTTTCATCTCTCTGATTGCTTCTTTGACTCTATTACTCTCAATCTTGGTAGCTGGTCCCTGAGTGCTCTGGGTGTAGTCTTTCTTCTTTCCACTACCATGTCCATCAACCTCTCAGTAGTATTTCCAGTCCTTTAGTCATTTACATCACTGAATTTTAGAAGCCTTGATCCCTCTTCATTTCACAAACCACTTTGCACTCCAGCATAGCTATTCTGGTATTAACCAACATGTCCATTGAAGTCGCCAGTTAGGATGATGAAATCTCTATCTTCTGTTTCTGAACTTGTCTGTAAGCAGTCCTCATTGAAATGGTCTCTTTATTCTCTACTTCAGTGCTTCTCAAACTATCTGATGTGGCGAACCGGCATTTTTTTTTCAATGTGCCACGTACCGCTAATATTTCGTAGTAATATTAATTTATGAATAGTTGACCATTTTTTTATCTTCTATTTATTTTGTAAACAAATAATACAATATCAAAACATATAAAAAAGTAATAAAAAAATTCCTTAAATGATTCCTTAGCATGGCCTGAATGATTCCTTAGCATGGCCTGGACACTGGCCGCGTACCGGTAGCTGATGGCTCGCGTACTGGCACCGGTCCGCGGACCACCACTTTGAAGCACTGCTCTACTTAATCTTGAATGCTCTGCATAAGGGGAGATAACTGTTGTTATTTATTCGCCAATGAAAATTTGATACCTAATTTTTGTCATTCACTCTACGTTATTACCTTTTCTATCCACTTCTCAGCTAGTAAAATAACCACACCACCTACCTAATCACTATTTTCTATCCAGAAGAGCTTGTATCTAGATTGTTAATTAATTTCACTAAATTAATTTACATGCTTAAAGGAGAATATGATTTTTGTTTGCTTGCTAAGGAACAACTACAGACATGTCTCGGTATTATTAGACGCCACTCAACATAGTATAGTTCACACAAACCAGCCTTAATTTATTTACAATAGGTTTTACATATCCTTAATAATATAGAAAATGGACGTTAAATGATGATGACGATGAAAAAAAGTTATGAAGACTTTTGGCCAGTTTAATTTGCATCATTAAAACGCCAGCCAAGGGAAATAATTCAAGTGAACCAATAAATAAGATTGATGTATTGAGTGACATATGCCAAAAAAAAAAAAGACTCTCTATTGAAATCTTCCTTTTTATTTGGAGAAAAGAAGTAAAAATCTAGTGGTAAATGAGAGACAATTTTAAGAAATTATGAATGCGGCAAAAGGTTTCGTATTTTTTTCCTACATTGCTTTCAAGTTGACAATGTTGCCAAATTCCTACAAAATGTGCCTTTATTTTACCAGTTTCACCATCATGAACACATGCAAAGTAAATCTGTGAGCAAGACCCTTTGCTGTTGCTTAATCTAGTAGAATAGCTGTCAAATATCTCTCAAACCACAATATACTACCTTAAAAGCTTGGCTGACATGTGTACAGGATAATGTAATCTTGAATACATTTGATACAGTGAAATTCCTTTTTATTTGTTTGGTCTGGAGTATGGGGCTTCCACAGGCTGGTGAAATTAATGTCATTTTTGTTCCACCCAAACTGTTTTAAGTCAATGTCTGTAGGAAAAACATGAGCAGGAAGAACATTCCAGAGGACGTGTTCTTTGCAGGAAGAACTGGACAAGGTGGTTAGTGCAATGCATGGGTGCAGAGAGGAGGAGAGATGAGTAAGTTGGAAGTGCCTGAGTGGAAGTAACATCGTAGTAGTAGTAGAAAGGACAAAGAGAGGAGATAGCATGCCTGTGAATGGTTTTATGCCAATTAGTTGAGTGGATTTTCTCTAGATTTGTTTTAAGATGTCTCTGTGTACATTAGCTGTACCATCCCAGATGTGAGAGCAGTTCTCTCATTTGTACCTTGTAGAGGGTCAGTATCACTTCTGTAGAGCCATATCTACTAGGGACCAGTTCTTTGTCACTTATCAGTGATCTCTTGAGAAGTTTGGTCAAAGCAATATTGTTGCACCTATGGATTTTATTCTTTCATCTTTTGGATTGGAATTTTCTTGTCAGATCAAACCCCCACAGCATACACTGATAGGTTTCTCTCTGACCCACACTCTATCAACTTTAGGGTACTCCAAAGTTCAGTTATATACCCCACAATCTTTCTTTTGTATATTAACAATCTGCTTACTGTTACTTAAAAACAATACTCATACTAATGCAGATTATAACCACTCAAATGAGGGCATAATCTTCTCTCAATAGTACAAAGACATAGTTGTTGCTTATATTAATGGTTTCTGATTTAGGCATAAGGCCAATAATTTGGGGAAAGGGGATTAAATTGATCCCAGTGCATTAGTGGTACTTTATTTTATTGACTTTGTAAGGATGAAAGCAAAGCTAACCTCAGCAGGATTTGAACTCAGAACGCAAAGGGCCGTAACTCTATGCCACAAAGCATGATGTTCAACTCTCTACTGGTACTGCTAATTCACCACCTCTTATATTAATAATTGGACATGCAGCTAAAACCTTAAATGTTAGTTCTCACAATCTCTGATTTTAAAATAACTAAACTGACATCACACATTAGTTTTCTTCCTCTTCAGGGCTAGAAAATATTTCTGCTCTGATTAGTTGCTCATCTTTTGACAAAGCTCAAATAATACATTGGAATAGTGTCTGCTTTTACATCCAATATGATGCTGATGTTGCACACACAAATATTTTAAACTGTATTCAAAAGAAAGCCATCCAATTGATTGGCAATGATTCACCAACATGCTACAACCTCTGGCTCACAGAAATACTCTCCCTCTCTTTGCTTCTTCAATGGCTTCTCCTCTAAATTTTTCCAAAGCCCACCTAATACATAGGTTTCTCCTTGTATCATCACTATTGTCTTACTCACACTTCCAACACAACACAAACCACTATGCCCAATTCTTCCTTCCTGGAGTTTTAATCTTCTGAAATTCCTTCCTAGCACACACTTTTCCTACAAATATTGATTTAGTGTTGAAACTGAACAGAAACTGTCTCTGAGGACTTGCAAAGGCCATGGGCATTGCCTTACCTCCTGACTAAGCTAATCAGAGTTACTGCCCTGTTATACAGGATTGAGGATCATGTCTCACTCATTTGTTCTCTTTCTGTCATGGTTTCTATGTCTAGATGTCCTTCCTAACAGCAGTCATTTTACAGTGTGTACTAGGTGCATTTTATCATGACATCAGTACTAACGAGTTTATTTTGTCCACTGCAAGACTAAAGAGTTATCTCTATATGTTGTCTCTGTGCTTTTAAAGCATGTGAGACCAAGTGGGTGAATAAAAGAAAGAATGATGACCAAGCAGTTGGAAGAAGAGAGAGTAAGTGTGATGGAAGTAGGAGGAGAGTAATGAAAAAGAGATAGCAATAGCAACATGCTGGTTGTTGGTATGGCAAGTTAATAGAAAAACAGTGTGATAGGAAAGTAATAAAGATAGGTGATGTTAAGAGAGAGTAAATGATGGATAGCTATAGAAATGGGTAATGGCACGTGAGAATTGTAGATGTTAATGAAAAGTTATATGGGGTTGAGGGAATAAGGTTTATGGTAGCGGAGGGTGATGGTAGGAAATACTGAATATAGACTGATCAAATGCCATTCCTCATTATACAGGTATCATAATTGAAGTGATACAGGAATGATGGTGGAAGAAAGTTAGTGTGATAATGGGTGATGGGGGAAGGATTGAATATGGACAGATCAAATGTCAACCCATTATACAAATGGCATAACATATAGTGGCGTCATGCAGTATCGGGCCCTCAACTGTGGTTACGCTGCGTAGTTGGTTCGGTGCAGCCATCTGGCTTGTCCCTCCTCGTGGTGGTGCCATCCGATACAGGCCCTCACAAAAGGTGGTTTCGTGTTGAGAAGGGTTCGCCAGGTGGAGAGTACCAGTCCCCAAAACTGGGGTGCCACTGTACGAGGGGTTTGGCGTGGCCAAATTGGCCTGTCCTTTCCTATAGTGGTGTCTTCCAGTGTGGGCTCTAAAAACTGTGTTCCTACTGTGAGCCAGGCTTCCACACTGTGGTTCCGCACCTATCCTTCCTCATAGCGGCGTCATCCAGTATCGGGCCCCTCAACTATGGTTATGCTGTGTGGTCGGTTCAGCACAGCCAGCTGGCCTGTCCCTCCTCATGGTGGTGCCATCCGATACTGGGCCATGAAGCTATGGCTACGCTGTGAGATTGGTTAGGCTCTTCATAACGGTGCTATTCAATACTAAGTTCCAATTGGCCACTTCGCATAGTGGTGCCATCCAACACCATTACCCCATTCCCCCAAAGGAGCTTTTGTACTGAGAAAGGTTCGTCGCGTGGTGGAGTCACGTGGTTATCCAGTTTCGTAATAAGAAGTGTCTGTCGCATAGAGAGTGCTCGACTCCAAAATTGGTGTGCCGCTGTGAGAGGGGTTTGATGCGGCCAACTGGCCTGTCCCTCCTTGTAGTGGTGCCATCCAATCCCAGTATGCCAGAGTTCGGTTTCGTATTGAGAAGTATCTGTTGTGTGGAGAGTGCCCAG
Organism: Eledone cirrhosa; assembly: GCA_964016885.1. Lineage (NCBI taxonomy): Eukaryota > Metazoa > Mollusca > Cephalopoda > Octopoda > Eledonidae > Eledone > Eledone cirrhosa. The sequence continues at coordinate 288,943,857 of OZ024740.1, forward strand.
CTTTGAAACTAGGGTGTCACTGAGAAGGGTTCGGTGCGGCCAACTGGCCTCTCCCTCCTCATAGTGGTATCACTGATGCCTTTGCATAGTGGTGCCGTCCAACGCCAGGCTCCAAAACTGTGGTTCCGCACCTTTTCCTCCTCATAGCAGTAGCACCCAGTACCTGGGCTCAAAAACTATGGTTCCACTGTGTGATGGGTTGGGCTCCAAAAACATGGTTCCGTTGTGAGATGGGTTCAGTGCAGCCAACTGGCCTGTCCCTCCTCACAATGATAGCCCATCTAACCCATGCAAGCATGGAAAATTGACATAAAACTGTGATGATGATGAATCCCACCTTTGAATTGATCAAGGAGTGGTTGATAAAAATAGATGTTTTTGTTTATTCGTCCCATGTTTCATTTTTTTCTGTTCACAACTTTGTTATTGAGGGTGGACAATGTATAGTTTTGTTAGTCTCGTCAGTTGGTTTGGTTCTCTGAATATAATTATGCTTGAATCCAGTTGAATCCAGTTCTACACTGTAAACGTGGTTGGTGTTAGGATGGACATCCAGCTGTAAAATACCCAGCCAAATTTACAGTCCATGCCGGAGCAAGGTGCAATACATGGCCAACCCTGGCCAGACTTGCCTCCCAGTGTGGACGACCCGTCTAACCCATGCAAGCGTGGAAAAATTGACGTTAAACAGAAATGGTGATGACGATGATGAAATTAGCATTTTAATATTACCTTTTTTTTAAATTGATATCCACAAAAATTTCCCTTGTTCATAACATATTATGGTCTCCTTCAGTTTGGCCTACAAAAAGCACCTTTTCTCATAGATCTGCAAATAATTCTCACAGTGACAATACTGTACAGCATATTGAACATTTTGAAGTAAAATACAAAATATGACTTTTCTGAAATTGTCAACTGTAATTAGTCCTTAAATCTGGCCTTTTGTCATGGAGTCTCTTTATGTCATTTGATTAACATTATAAGAATACTAATGAAAAACTAACAAGAATACATTAAATTATTTTTAAATTAATTAAATTTGTAGCTATGCTATTTTAAAATTAGCTAGAAATAAGTTAAATTGTTTATTTTGGGTTGAGTCATTGCATTGTGAGTAAAAGTAGATTGATTGAAATTATTTGGGAGCCTGCTGGATGGACTGTAATTCAAATGGCCAGCCTTGTCAAACACTGTCATGTTGACCCTCCTTGCGGATCACATTAAAAGTACATTTGTTGAATGCCCAGCCACTTTATGTTAATTTCATGATCAAGCTGTCCTGTTGATTGAACAACTGGACTACCCATCATTAAAACTTATGGCAGTCCATTTCATATCTATATTTATTTCTATTTATCCATCAATTTAATTAAGCAAATTATTTAAAACACTAATTCTGTTTTCAAGATACATCACAATCCATGTTATGACATGAAACTTTTGAGAATAATTAACCTAGAGTTAGGTTCATTTAATTATTATAGTCGATGATTGTTGTAAATATAATTATATTATTTTGATGGTGGACTACATTTGTTTGATACTTATCGGTTAATCTAAGCCTGTAGGGTTTTCTGTTATTCATGACATTTTAACCACACTATAATAAACTTATTAATCTAGATTATACATTTACCTTTGATAAAGCTGGATTATTGGAGTTTCATCCAGTGCATATCTCTATTTATATATGCATATTTATATGCGTGCATGCACACATACACACACAAACATGTATGTATGTGTAGTGCTGGCACCATGATAAAAAGCACCCAGTTCACCCTGTAAAGGGGTAGTGCTGGTGCCACAACAAAAACCACCTAGTCCACCCTGTAGGGTGGTAGTGATGGGGTCACAAAAAAGACTCCCAGTACATTCTCTAATGTGGTTGGTGTTAAGAAAGGCATCCTATTGTAGAAACTGAGCCCAAAATGGACCTATCTAGTCTCAGAACATGATAGCCCATCTAACCCATGCAAGCATGGAAAATTGACATAAAACTGTGATGATGATGAATCCCACCTTTGAATTGATCAAGGAGTGGTTGATAAAAATAGATGTTTTTGTTTATTCGTCCCATGTTTCATTTTTTTCTGTTCGCAACTTTGTTATTGAGGGTGGACAATGTATAGTTTTGTTAGTCTCGTCAGTTGGTTTGGTTCTCTGAATATAATAATTATGCTTGAAATAGGTGTTCCTTTCGATTGATAATTGTTTAAATAAATAAACAATTAGTTTCAATTCTTTTTGTATTTACCTGAAGAATAATTTAAATGAAGTGTGTCTGTGAAACATATTCATATACACCAAGTCCGAACACAAAGGAACCAAACTTTCACTATCACTGCCTCCGTCTCACCCTCTTACCCCATCTCTCACTATTATGAACAATTGGGGGCCCATGTGCTGGCCACCCCGCAGCCCCAGCGGACTGGCTGCCCCTCGGCCCCGGCAGACAATAGAGAAAGCGTTTCCCAGGAGGATGGTGAGAGAGACACGCTGGAAGAGCCATTCCAGCTCGAAACTTTGTTATTTATCACTAGTCTAATGCTACACACTTCTTCTTTGATTAACTTCCTGTTTACTTACCCCTTTCTCTTCTTCTCTCTTCCTGTTCTCTGCTTACTGACACATGTTCAGCTACTAATCCCAGGGTGTGACTGATGAAGAAGTTAGATGCTTTTGTTCAATTGTCCCATGTGTTTTGTTTTGCCACATGCAACTTTGCTATATATATATATATATATATATATATATATATATATATATATATATATATATATATATATATATATCATCATCATCATCATCATCATACGTCCGCTTTTCCCTGCTTGCAAGGGTGGGACGGGTGTTATTCAGCACAGCATCTCTCCACTCGTCACGGTCCCTCGTCATCTCCACCGTGAGCTTCAATGATCTGAGGTCTGTTCTCACCACCTCCGCCCATGTTTTTCGTGGTCTACCTCTACCACGTCTTCCTTCAACTGGCATTTCCTGGCACTTCTTCACCCATCGGTCATCCTCCATGCGCATCACATGTCCATACCACCTCAGTCTCCTCTCCCGTACACTACATTCTATCCCTCTCAGACACAGTTTCTCTCTCAACACATTTATGCTGGGTCGTTCACGCACATTTACACTGCACATCCAACGGAGCATGCTTGCCTCATTTCTCGCTACCATGCAGCATCGCGCTCCTCACACAGGCATCATACAACCGGCCTTTCGTACGCAGGGAGAAACCCTTCTTCGTCAACAGAGGAAGCAGCTCCCTAAACTTCTTCCAACCCGTCCTTATTCTAGATACTATGGCCTCGGAACACCCTCCTCCCATGCTAATCTGATCTCCTAGGTACCGGAAGCTATCCACCACTTCTATAGCGCCCTCTTGCATTTGAAAAATGTGTCTATCAGTGCGACTTCTACTGTCTAATTTCCCTGTACATCTACTGCATACATATTTCTCCCTACCTGTTAGTTTGCCTGCTATCCCGCTACATCTCTTGTGTACCCAGGATCTGCATTGTGTGCATTTTATAGAATTTATGCCAGTTCCTTTTCTGCATATCGAACATGGCCATTTCCCTGATGGAATCAGGGTTTTGTCCTCTTTTCTACTCATCAACACTTTTGTCTTAGCTAGATTCACTCTCAGTCCTCTTGCTTCCAACTGCTGTTTCCATAGCCAGAATTTATTCTCTAGCTCCTCTACTGATTCTGCTATAAGAACCAGATCGTCAGCATAGAGAAGTTCCCGTGGACAGCCAGTCATAAACTCCTCTGTTATGGCTTGGAGGACTATAATGAACAAGAGCGGGCTGAGGACCGAACCCTGATGTACTCCTACTTTTATCTGGAATTCCTCACTAAACACCATTCCTACCCTGACTTTACTGAGAGTACCTCTGTACAAAGTTTGCACTGTCCTCACAAGCCATTCCTCAACACCTAGCTTCCTTAGGGACCACCAGATGACAGATCGGGGTACCCTATCAAAGACCTTCTCTAGGTCAACAAAGGCTAAGTATAGTGGCTTATTCTTCTCTAAGAACCTCTCTTGCATTTGTCTCACCAAGAAGAGGGCATCTGTTGTACTCTTCCCAGGCACAAAACCAAACTGCATCTCATCTAGTTTGACCCTTTCTCTAATTAGTTGTGCTAAAATCCTTTCTGCCACTTTCATAACCTGATCTATCAGTTTTATACCCCTATAATTGCTCCTCTCCAAAGCATCCCCTTTACCTTTGTAGCAATTTATGAGAATACTGCTGCACCAGTCTTTGGGTATGACACCACCATATATAGCCTGATTGATGATGCGTGCAACCAGTTTAGTGCCTACGTCCCCTGATGCCTTCAGCATCTCAGCAACTATTCCCGATGGTCCGGCCGCCTTACCATTTTTCATTTCCCTAATCGCCTCTTGGACCCTATATTCATCAATCTCAATAGCTGGTCCCTCTGTCGGATCTACCAAGGGTAGTTTCTCTCTCTCCCATTCGTTCTCCACATTCATCAGTCTCTCATAATGACATTTCCAGGCCTCCTTTTTCTGATCATTCGTGACACTAAGTACACCGGCATCATCCCGGACACATTTATCTCCAACAACATCCTGATTTGCATTGACACACTGCCTTGCAATGTGGAACACCGCACGCCTCTGATCTTCCCGTCGCAGAACATTGGCAAACCTTCTACTCTCTGCCTCCCTGCGTGCTAAGTACACCTGACGTCTAGCTTCTCTCTTAGTGGCTGTATATTCTTCCCTACTCCCACACTTTTTCCAAGCCTTCCATGCTAGTCTTTTGTCTCTAATAGCCTTATCTACTGTGCTGTTCCACCACCAGGTCACTCTCTGTCTGGTTGGAGCTCTGCTCCAGCCACAGGTTTCATCAGTAGCCTGCAGCAAGTTGTCACGTAAGAACTTCCAGTTATTATCTATGTCATACGTCTCTAAATCGTCTTCTTTTTCGTCATATACATCTTGAAGGGCTTTCCTAAATTTGTATTTTAGTGAAAGGTCTTTTAGCTTCCAGACCTTTCTTCTCCACACCTTCCTATATGTCTCATTCCATCTCTTGCTTACTGAGATATCACTAACAACTAACCTATGCTGTGGGATACATTCTTCCCCAGGGTATGCCTTGGTATTAGACACTATCTGCCTGTCCCGCTGCCTAACTAGCAGGAAGTCAATCTGGCTTATGTGCTCACCAGATTTGTAGGTTATTAGGTGATTGGCAGGTTTCTGGAAGTTTGTGTTGCAAATAGTCAATGTACTCGCATCACAAAATTCAAGAAGTCTCACTCCTTCTTCATTTCTTGAACCGTAACCGTGCCCACCATGTACCCCAGTGTAACCATCCTGGAGCTGTCCAACATGACCATTGAAGTCTCCTGCTAGCATAACGATGTCTCCGTCCTCTGTCATTGTGGTTGTTTGCAAAAGTTGCTCATAAAAGCAGTCTTTCTCATCTTTGCCTAGGCCTGCTTGGGGAGCATAGACCGAGATGATTGTCAGTAGTCTCCTACCTACAACTAATCTAAGCTTAATTATTCGATTACTAACTCGAACTACCTCTATTGTCTTATTGATCCATTTCTCAGCCAGGAAAATGCCTACTCCCCCTAGCCCATCATCCTTACCTACCCAGAATAGCTTATAGCTAAGATGTTTGCCTACGACTAGTCTCGCAGAGGCACCTCTCCATCTCACCTCTTGCACGCAGCACACATCGACCTGCCTTCTCTCCAGCATCTCCGCTATTTCAGCAGATCTACCTCTGAGAGTGCCAACATTAAGTGTTGCAACTCTGAGATGCGACGTCTTCATATTTTGTTGTTGTCCCTATTTGTTGCTGTGCTGATAAGCGTTTTGGCATTGATACACTGGTTGGATGCCCTTCCTAACACCAGCGCCACTTTACAGCATGGACTGGGTGCTTTTATTTGTGCCACCAGCACTAGAGAGGATGTCTTACTAGACTCAAGGGCCCTCTCTACCCCTTCATTTTACAGCATGGTCATTAAAAAAAAAAAAAAAAAAAAAAAAAAAAACCTTATTGACACGACGCACACACAAACACTCACACACCAATACTCATGCATACAAACCACAACCACACACACACCACTCACATACCAACACTCATTCATGCATACAATCACACACACCACTCACAAACACATATATATACATATATTACCGACAGTACTGATACAAAATCAAAATCAAAATCATCAAAATCAAAATCAAAATCACTATCATGTCAACTGTTGACCTTTCCCAGTCCAGTTCAGCTTGTATATAATAATAATAATAATAATAATATATATATATATATATATATAATGATTTCATATGAATGGAACAGTTCTAGTCCTGTAAAAGTCATTTCTATATAAACTAAAGATATGTATATATGTATATATGTATATATCTTTATTTTATATAGAAATGACTTTTACAGGATTGGAACTGTTTCATTCATATGAAATTATCATGATTTCATATGACTGAAACAATTTTAGTCCTGTAGCAGTCATATCTATAGAAAATAATAATATACATACACTGTATGTATATATATGCATACACACGCACACACATGCATACATATAAGTGTATGTTTGTATATGTCTGAAATGTTAGACTCATTTCCTACTATATCAAGAATTAAACTAATATATTTCTTCATTGTACTGTCATTTGCTTTGTTATTTCTGTTTACTTTTTACATACATATATATATGTGTGTGTGTGAATTGTCAGATATTAATTATGTTTGAGAACAAAATGTCCAATATGTTGTTAGAATTATTGTTTCACTCTCTCATTGTCTAAATATCAGTAAATATAGATCAATGATAAACAATATCACTTTCACAACTTGTGACACACCAAATCAATAAATCTATATGAAACATATTATTGAAACTTTCGTCTTCTATAACAAGGCTAGTTGTATAAATGTTAATTGTTCAGTGTAAGAAGGTCAGTTGATACTTTATGTATATGTTATTAGAAGAATATATAATGTAAGACTTTGATACATTAAGTCATATAAATGGAAAATATCATTTATTGATTCAGCCCTTGCTAGCAGGGAAAACGGATGTTAAATGATGATGATCCATTTATCTTTTGTTTTTCTTAACTTAAGCAGCATAGATCCTTTTTGTAAATGAAATACATAGTTGAATGGCAATTTAATAATCTTTGGGAGATGAAAGTAATCTTTTGAAAGATTTGAACTCACAAACCTTCTTTGCCCACTTATTCCTGAGGGGATCATGGGGGCAGAGTCCTCAAGCACGCCTCCATGCAAGTCCTGTCAGAAGCAAGTGCCTCTAATTGATCTGGTTGGGCCCCCCAAGTGAGATCAGCTGAGCCTATGGATGTTATCCAACCATCTTGCTTGGTGTCTACCTGAGATATTCTGATCACATGTCCATAGTATCGGAGCTGTCATCTCTCAATTTGGAGAAGTAGCTGCTCTACTAGGAGCAACTCTCTATTCTTTGAGCTATGCACTCTGTTGAGTAATGTTACTCTAAGGACTTTAGGAGGAACCCCATATTAACCATTTGTATCCGTGATCATATTCTTTTGGTCATTAACCAAGATTCATGATCATAGGTAAGGGCAAGCATGAATACTGATGTAGCAAATCAATTACAAAATCTTATGTATGACTGTAAAGAATCTAATATAGATTGTGTGTAAACACTGGTAAGACAGGGAATGGAGAACAACAATAATTTGGGAGGAATTTTGTTGTGCTGAGTGGAATTGGATACGGAACCATTTTTATTTAGAGGTAACAGGTAGGAATATTCTGGTAAGTTAATAGAAGGCCTCTTGGCCAGGGACCAGGCCTTCTGCAGTGAGTATGATATGCACGTGTATCTTTTACTTTTGTGATGGTCACCTTGCAGGTGTTGTGGAGGTGGTTAAATGTTTCTTTGTTGATGATACTGGATAATTTCCTTCAAGTGTTGTATGCATTATACTTTTATACAGCTGGAGAAAAGTTCTGAATGAATGATGGAGATTTTGGAGTTGTGGGAGGAATATACCTAGGAGGATTTTGTTTATTTACTATTTAGTCAGGGTAGGTAGGGCAGTGCTTATGATTTTTTTCATGGCCTCCAAGATTGCCAGGAGGGAAGGTTTAAGGTAACTTCAAACTGGAGACCTGGTATGAATGCTTGCAACAGAATGGACTCCACTAAAGGCACCTAAATCCAGGTTATGGTGTTAAACAAGGTAACTGATTATGACTACCACCCAAGTAGTCAATAACACAAAGAGCTAAAATAAGACAAGGCATCTTGTCTGATCCTCCAATAATTCCACCAGTCTATTGCTCTGGACTAGTAACTATTTTATCGACTCCAAAAATATTAAAGGTAAAGTTGAGTTAGGGGGTGGGGGATTTGAACTCAGAACACAGTTTCTACTTTTGGCACAAGGCCAGCAATTACTCCAGTGCATTACTGGTGCTTTTATTGTTATCGACCGTGTAAGGATGAAAGGCAAAGCTAACCTTGGCAGGATTTGAACTCAGAATGCAATGGGCCATAACTCTGTGCTGCAAAATATGGTGTCTGACGCTCTACTGATATTGCCAATCCACTGCCCTAGATAGAACAAATATTGTAATGCTTTTTGTCGTATGCTCTAACAAAGTAGTATATTGAGAGTCTCTGTTATCCTCAAACCAAAGGTTTGGTCCAATTGTTTCCTTGAGATGAAACTCTATTATAGACATCCAATTGCTAGCAAGTGGTATTACACCAGCCCTTGTTTGAAAAAGGGCTGTGTTATATAGTGGCACCAACTCTTGAGAGATTATCTTTATAGGATTCATTATAGGGCTCAAGCTAGACACTCACATATTTAACCAATAATACGCAACATTCATTCAGATATAATACACACTTTTTTCTTACTTTTGAACCTAAAAATTAGAGGTGTGCATTATACATAAGAACTAAACTATTGTAATTGTGTGGCCATAATCAGGATAACTTTTTTTTAGTGAGAATTTTTATAAATTGAAACACAGAATTAAACATTTTTATAACCTAAAAGAAAATATTTTAAGTCACTCCACCCAATGTTGAGTATGTAATTCTGTGGGATAATAAATTATAATGAAATAATGAAATTATTGTGTACAGTGCTCAGGTGCACTACAACTCATCAAAGGTGCATGTATAGTACATAGAATAATGTTCAAATGTCAGGAAAATGAACAGTGTATGAGTCATGAAATACATGTGTGCGTGTGTATGAAGGGAGGATATCAGGTGTAGTGATGGCGAATTTCAGGAAGCATGGAGGTTTTAAAGGATGCACGTGCATATCATACTCACTGCAGAAGGCCTGGTCCCTTGCCAACTTGACAGCTAACAACTGATGCAGGTAGTTTGCTCCATGCTTCAGCAACTCTGAGCGTGAAAAAATGTTTCCGAAAGTCATGGGAGCTGTGCTGTTTTCTGACTTTGTAGGCATGTCCACATGTGTTAGATACATGGAAATCAAAAAGGTGCTCAGGGTTGTTGTTGGCAAGATGGTTAATAATTTTGTGGGTGTTTACCAAGTCAGTTACCAGATGTCAGAGCTTCAATGTATCGATGCCCAGGGAAGCAAAGCATTCAGAGTATGGTAGATGCCTGATGGAGGGTATTCGCGTGGTTGCACGTCTCTGAACAGTTTCCAGGAGGTCAATGTTCTGAGCAAGATAGGGGTTCCAGACTGGTGATGCAAATTCTAAGTGTGGCAGCACCATAGCTATATACAGCTTTAAATAGATAGCTGGAGAGCGGCTGACAAAGGTCTTGCTGAGTGATGCTGAGACACCCTCGGCCTTCTTGACAATTTTAGAGACATGCTTCGTCCAATGTAAATCGCTGCTGACAGTAATGCCCAGGTCACGTTCACAAGAAGACTTCTTGATATTAGTTTTGTGAGGGAGTATGTTGACACCAAATATAGATAGTACCTATTTAGCTATATATAAATTTCTGCAATTCTGTCACACGTAAAAAGAGCGGAGTAGTTTGACTACCTCATACTATTCCTCTCTCTTTATGTCTGCTGCCTGCGTGAATGTATGTGTGTGTAAAAGGAAGGAAGGGGATGGTGAAAAAACTATGTGAGTGAGTGTATGTGTGTGTGTAAATGAAATGTATGTGTGTGTGTTTGTGAATGTATGTGTGTGTTTGTGTGAATGTATGTCTATGAGTGTGTATTTTTGTGTGTCTGTGTTTGCGCGTTCATATTTATATACTTACACATATAAATGTATCCATATGCACATACACACACATATATACACATACACGTAAGTGTATGGAAGAAAAACATTCTAGTAGTATAAATTTCTGGTCAGATAGAATTTAAAAATAAAAATATAAAAATCCATTTCATTGCTACTTATGTCAATAACCAGTAGAGAATTGCATTTATTTGTTTGTACACATGGAAGGCTGTGTTAGATTTTAATAAACATTTATGAATTGATTTGAATGAATTTTATTTTAAATGCTTTTATAATATCCACACAATGATTTCATGAGTCAGGCATTGCTACTTGTTTGTTAAAGCTATCAATATCAATGTGATTTCCACTAAGTCAACATTTCAGCTGGGGCTCAATTATGGTCTATACCAGTAAAGTTTAAAAGTCACTTTCAGATTTGTTTTTTGTTTCGTTTATGAACATTCTCAACATATTTATGCAGTGATTTTAATAAATCTAACTAAACAGTCTTTTTTCCATACATCGAATAATACCGAAGAAAAGTCTATACATATTATGCACAAGAGATATGTTCATAATTAGAGTTGCACAATTTTCCATTGCTTACATGGATTGGATGAATCTTCCCCAGCACAGTGTCCCTCCACTTGCTGGGTTCCTTTATCTTCTTTGTGAGATTCAGCATCCTGAGATCAGCTTTCACCTCTTCTGGCAATATCTTTCCCTTAAACTAAAGAATGTTTTATTTTACAATTATTATATTGTTCTACAGTGGCTATTGAGTATTTGTGAAACATTGATAAGTTGTCAGAGAACTGGGTTAAATTCTTTGTACTGTTTCGTTTGGTGGTACATTATTCTAAATTCACATTCTATGAGGTTGATCTTGACTTTTTCCTGGCCCATCTCTATATATGTTATGTGTATATATATCTGTGTATGTACATCAATCACTGTCATCATTTTTCATCTGTATTTCTATGCTAGAAAGGTCTGCTCTAACACAGCATCTTTCTACTTGTTATGTTTCTTCATCACCTCCTTCATGATGTGAAGTGTCTGAGATCAGATCTCATCACTTCTTTCAACATTTTGCTTTTTACAGCTGATTTCCTATGGATCATTTGCCACTTAATTTTTCCTCAAAGTGTCATCCTTCAGAGACATCACATGCCCATACTAGCATTCACTTCTTTCTCACCTGCTACAACTGATTCGTTTGATGTTTAGTTTTTCTTTCAGTTCCTTCATCCATAAATAGTGACATTACTTATCCTGTGGTGCATGCACTTTTCATTTCATTCTAACCATTGCACATTCTCTGCATTCAGCATCTGAATCTTACTACCATGCAATATCACACTTTTTATACAAGTGTTATATAATTTTCAGCCACTCAAAAAGAAATATATACACACACACACAGATATATCAATGACACCTTTTTTCTTAGAGTTCTGCCATTTGTTATTTTCATTTCAGAGTTCATGATTGATTTTGTTATGGGAGAATGCAAGCTAGAAGAATACCTAGAGAAATATCCCCCAAGTGAGAAGAACATTAACAAAGCTATAAGTGAACTTTCTGAAGCTGAGGCCCTTTTCAACCGAGTGATTCAAGGGGACACCAGAGTAAGTGTGATGGTTAAAACTATTATTTTCTCCCTCCCTATTTTTAGTTGCCTTTTATTTTCAGCTATCAGTATTTTACATAAACCCTTTCATTACCATATTTCTAAAGAAAGGCACAGCCAATGATTTTCAAATAATTTTGACAGCAATAAAGAATTTGGAAGGATTTAATAAAATAACTAACTTTATCATTAAGATGGGTGTACAATTTAACTTAACAAATTTTCTTACATAAAATTATGAATGAAGTTTTTTTAGATAAATCCTCATCAACATCACCGTTTAACATCTATCTTCCATGCTTGCATAGGTTAGACGGGTGTCACATGCTAAGGCCTGACCAGTCAGATAACTAGGTCCTGCTTGTACATTTTGTTTTAGCTTGGTTTTTAAAATATACTGTTCATTATTGTAGAACTAGGGGTACTTTCAGGCAGTTTGGTATCAAAAGGGTTAAAAAGATTAATTCTGACTGAACATGCTTTGAGAACTAAATATACCACTAGCTATTCTTTCGACTAATAAAAATAGAGCTTCAGAACCTTATCATATTGGAGGAGCTTAAGGGTGTAGACAGATGCAATATTAGATTTAATGATGCTACTAACCTTGCCATGGATTGGAACGATTGGCAAAAGCAGATTGGCCAGTGTTTAGTGTGCAATATCTCTTATGTTGGAGGTTGCTCCTTATAGAAAGGGAAGAGGATACCAAAGAAGAAGAGCATTATGAAGAAGCTCAATATGAATATAACACAGTGACATAATACTACTAAAATGTGTCCCTTAAGTCAAAGAATGTTTTACTTTGACAATTGGTATCTTGTTCTGAATGATTGTTGAGTATTGGTGTTGAGATTGGCAAAGTACTTTAGATTGTTAAAATTAAAGTAAATGGACTTCCATCGGTATTGATTAGTGTTTCAGTTGTCTGGTCAATGAAATAGTCAATTCAATTTTACTCACAAGGCTTCAGTTGACCTGAGGCTATAGTAAAAGACACTTGACTAAGATGTCTTATGATTGTGAAAAGAATTTAACCATTTGGTTATGCCGTCATCCATTTAGTTTGGTAGTTGTACAATAACTAGTCAACAGGCTGTGTACTTTAGGTACTGGCTTTATGACCATCACTTAAACTGTATTACTAGTGTTATTGTGTTGTGACTATTGAAAGGATGTATAATTCTTTTTGCTTTAAGTTGACAGATTTTACCCATACTTTACAGTTTAGCTGAATTATTAGTAGTAGGCAGAGCATCTAAATGTAAACATATTTGCTCCAATCATATAAAAATGTCCAACTGTATGAAAGTCTACATGCTCAGAATAGCTAAGGAAAATGTATGTACAACAGTTAAGAATGGAGTGGAAAGATGAGAACTATAACAAATACTAGACTGCCCGTGACCCGTTTGGTCACGTTCACTTAAAAATATTTTTTGTAAATCATGTTCACTTAAAAATAATTTTTAAATAATTAGAATATACACAGACATGTGAAATGAAACTGAAAGGCCCATATATATATATATATATATATATATGCATGTGTGTATGTACATATATATAAATGTGTGTGTGTGTATATATATATATATATATATATGTATGTGTGTGTGTATATATATATATGTGGGTGTCTGTGATCTATATACACTGGTCATAGACACACACACATATACACACACACTCACATATATATATATGCACAATAACACCACCAGCTCTCTCTCTCTCTCTTCCATTCTCCTTCCCTGTATCCTCTCCCTCTCTCTATGTCTCTCTTTCAATCTACTCTCTCACAACCACTATCTCTTTCTATCTATCTTTCTCTTTCTCTGTTTATAAAGGTACCCGGAATAACCTCATATCGCGGAAACCCATGCTCCGATTTACGCGAAACTTGTTTTATTCCATTTGTATTCCCATTTCAGAGTCAACTTCCTTTCAAAGTATTTTCCCATTATGCGCCCTTTTGGCTGTATTACATCACAGATAAGCAAGCAAGCAAGCACAGAGTTTTAGTAGTATATATATAGATAGATAGATAAAATGAAATGGTCTGTGCTGACTGAAACCCTTTCATGTCCACATATAGAAGGAATTAATATGATTAAATGTTGTTAATGAATTGCGATGAAAGAAATATAAATTATATAAAACAAAAACAAAAAATGTCTTGTTATTTTCAAGTGGTTTTGCTTTCTATATTTCTCGTGAGTACAATGGTGAAGCTTATCAGAAGAAATAGTTTAATATAGATATAATAGAGGTCTTTGATGCTTTCACTGTTTGGCTATATTTACCTTCAAGCCCTTCAATGTAAGCCATACACCCCCGTGTTTCAAACTCCATATCTTTAATTGATTCTATAACAAGAATTCATTTGTTAACAAATAAATGGTTAGTAAATGCATTGTAGAATTGTTCTTTTTGTTAAATACTTCTCTTGTTGCTGTCTTAACAGTAACATGACAGCTGTGGTTCTTTACTCAGAATAAAATAGAAATTGCAACATAACTTTATTTTGTAATAATGTTGTTACAGCTCACACATAATGAAGTTTAGCTGACCTCTGAGGTTGCATCTTATAAGAGATTTCTCAGGTGTTTTAATGATAGGGGCCTCAGTTCTACCACAAAGTCTTACTCCTGGACCAGATGTCAATTTGTTGCAGAGGTTAACTACCAGCAGTTATGCTGCTACTCATTTCTTTTCAGATGAGTAGACTGGAAGAGCATATACTGAAGCATCTTGCTCAAGGACACAGCATGCTGTCTGGTCCAGTAATCAAACCCACAATCTTATGATTGTGAGTTCAACACCCTAAGAAGAAGAAGGAGGAGGAGGTCTTTCCTTTTTGTCTCGCCTTGAGAAGCATTTTCATTCTGTCATAGTTGGGAATTACCTTCATTTTTCTTCATTTCAAAAAATATGTATTTAGTTCATTAAAAAAAATAATTGCAAGAATTATCTCTCTAGTGTTCTGAAAGTTTACCATCCACAAACAAATGCCAAAATAATCAGCTGTATTATGTTAGATTATAGTATGGTCGATTGCCAAAAATGATAAAGGGTTGGACTAAATGTGAGGCTTGTGCTACCATTAACCCTTTAGCATTTAAATCAGCTATATCCAGCCAAAATTCTCTGACCTCTTTCTGTTCAAACTGGCTGTAACTGGCTGCTCATACTGATGTTAAGGTATTGTTCTCAAAATAAATATCAAAACCTCATAGATTCGATATTATGTGAGATAATTATGTGAGGTAAAGCCTTTACCGAGAAAATACAATAGTAAATATAGAGTAATGTAAATGCTAAAGTGTTAGGGCCAACTAGACAGTCACCTAGGGTGTAGATCTCAGAAAAGAGCACTAATTTTATACAAATTTGTATAATTAAATTTAGTATATAATAATTTCATGCAATCAATCAATGATGTATTAAACATCTTTGCCTCGCATTGTGAAAATATTCAAAGTTGTGGAGAGGGTCATATGGTGTTATGACCCGTCACACGGTTTGGTGTGGGTGAATGTGGACTGTAGTAGAAAATGCAGGCTTACTATTTTTCTTATTGTAGTTAGAGCAAGAGGTGTCAAAAAACTTGGGCTGTTAATTTATCAAACTGAAAATTGAAATTATTTTATTTGGAAGAATGGGGTGTATAACAGGGACAAAGTGTGTACATTGTAGAGCTAGCCTAGTGTGCTAAATACCTAGTTGTCAGCTCTGATTAAATGCCTTTTACTATGTCTTTATATTAAATTCAGATCTTATCAAGACCAACTTTACCTTTCACCCCTTCATGGTTGATAAAATAAGCACTGGAATTGCTTCAATTGACCCTGTTCTATATATTTGTAGCTTTGTGTGAAAAATTATATTAAATTACAATAATTCTAAAAGTGAAGCATAATTTGATTTTGATAATTACATGGTGAGGTTTCATTACGACAACTAAATATAAAGCAATAAAGTAACTGAAACAGTAAAATGTACTAGGTGTCTGTTATTTACTATAGTCTTATATGTTATAAGTTTAAATCCTAATATTTAACTCAGTTTAATCCTTTAGCATTTACATTACTTTATAGTTACTATTATATATTCACGGTAAAAGCTTTATTTCACATAATTATCTCAAATAATAGTGAATCTATGAGATTTTGATATTATTTATTTTGAGAACAATACCTGAACATCAGTATGAGTGGCCAGTTACAGCTGGTTTGAACAGAAAGAGGTGAGAGAATTCTGGCTGGATACGGCCGGAATGCAAAAGGTAAACAGATAAACAATACAGAGAAACGATACAGTACATTGAAGATATATATTAGTTTAATGCTTGATATTGTAGAAAAAGAGTCTTAATGTTTTGGCTGTTAGTCCTTCATTAGAAGATAAATGAAATATAAAAGAAGAAACATTAAGACACTTTTCCTACTATATCAAGTGTTAAACTAATATATATCTTCATTGTACTGTATCATTTTCCTGTGTTGTTTATCCATTTACCTTATACACACACATACACACACACATCAAGCTTATGTGGACACCCTAAATTTGTAGGATTCCTACATTAGATTTTCACCTTGGAATTGAACTTCTACCTGGACATCTTCAGATTACTGGGTCTTTCTCTCTGAATTTTGTCTATATATATCATGCCTTGCTTTCTGATCTTGTACCAAAGTTAGAAAACATAACTAAATATGTTTGGATAATTCTGTTATTATTTTATTCTTTTACTGGCTTCAGTCATTGAACTCTGGCTGTGTTAGGGCACCGCTTTTCAGGGTTTAGTCGAATATGTCAACTCCAGTTTATTGATCTCTATTTGTCATAAACATTTATTGGACATAAACAATCCTATATTTTTATTTCTATTTTAGACTAATGTAAACATAAGCACAGACATGGGCACGCACATACATACACAGCTTCCACACAGTTTCTAGTTACTAAATTTCACCTACAACAAGAGTCAATAGTAGAAGACAGTTGCCTAAACAGATGTGCTGTAGGATCAGACATTGAACTGTGTAGTTGGGAAGCATACTTCTTAACCACACATTCATATCTGCTAATTTTGAGGTAGTTTGTGGAAAAGTACAGTTATTAAGAAATTTTTATATTTTATAAACTATGTCAAAGGAAAGAGTATCAAAAATGAGTACTTGGTTGAAATTGAACCTATGTCTCATAGTTGATTTAACTCCCACTAGGTACTCATTCTTTTATTCTCTTTTGTGCGTCTCATTAGTGTTCACATATACAAATACAATTAGTTTAACTCTTAACCAGTAATAGTTTAGCAGAAAATATCTAAAAATAAGTTTATTAACTAAAATGCTTATAGTATCTTTACTACAAGACAGATAATTGTAAAAAAATTACAGTATTGGAGTAAATACTCTAATTTATAACATGATACAGTCAATTATACTAAAAGTAATGTTCCATATGCATGGTGTTTATTTTGTAGAAAATACCTAAAAACAGGTTTGTTAGTTCAAATGTTTATAGTATCTTTATTAGGGAACAGGATGTTGTAAAATTTTGCAGTTTTAGAGTAAGCACATTTTTGAAGTGATGCAATCATAGTGCTGTTTTGTACTTTCCAAGAATGTCTGGCTAATGCAGTCTCATGCAGTATAAGGCATTAAGATATAAAAAAAAACTATTGAACGCAAATATTTTAAATTTGAATCCTGTTTATTCTCAGAATAATTTAATATAATTATTAGGACCTTAACTTTTTCTGCTTATTTTTCAAATTACAATTGTGAACAATATCATTTGATGTCAAAAAGAGATTCAAAAGGAAAATCAGTAGTTGACTACATATTTTGTTATGATAATTCTATGTGGCAGTCCAGGGTTTAGTGGTTAGGTTGTAAGGTTGTGAGTTCAATTCCTGGACAGTTGGCACATTGTATCTTTGAGCAAATGGACAGCAACACATATATTGGATGCAAGCCCACTTTAGCCACAGGTTCTGCACTTTCACAAGCTTGATTTCAGCTCCGTTTGTGTTGGACATTATCATAAACGATCCATTTTTCATCACCTATGACAATTCTGTCCAATAACGGTTCTTTTTCGTGGAGTAACAACAAAGAAATTGCTGCAGAAACACAATTCAGCTTGTTTGTTCTGTTCTATCAGAACAATGTGTTGAGTTTTGAAACGAACCCAAGTCTCTTCAAATGATGATAGGTAGTTAAGATATCAATTTTCAAACTCTTAACAATCTCTTCTGTTCAAATCTTCAGTTCATTCACCATGATAGCAAGCAGAGCATCTTCATTGATGTTGGAAGTTTGCTAGGAGTGTGGTTGATTGTTTAGGTTAAAATCACCCTGGTGAAATCTGCCAAACCACTTTTTGACCATCTGAAGAGCTGGAACATAATCTAAGTAAACTTTCTGAATGTTTTTTGTTGCAGTTCTGATGCTTACTCCTTTCTGAAATTCATAGAGCATAATATTGTGAAAGTGCAACTTTTCATCCTCCATCTTTAAGGCATGCATTTGTGGACAAAACATCAACATTCAACAAAGTCTGACTCACAACTGAACAATGCAAGGTTTCAATCTAGAAGGCACCAAAAATCGGCACCAAAATAAATGCCAGTGTCAAGTTGCAGTTATTTTATATTAACAATGAAAATCAGGCACAAACTTTTGCATTGATCTGAGTGATGGCTGTTCTTGTCTCTGTTTTTAGCTCCTTTGTGAATATATATTGTATTCCTAACCTCTGTACAGCTCTATTACTGATGCTGGAGATATGATCTGTCCACACAAACAGGCTGTTCAAAGTAACATCCTGAATTTAAAATTATTTTTTCATATCCAGCTTCTTTCTTTTTTTTTTATCATTTAGTGAGAAAGGAGAGCATTGCCCTCTTTTCAGGGCTATACTTTCAATGGAGTAGACCCTGCTAAAAGTATCCAAGGGCTTAGATGTGGTGTTAAACCAATCAACAAATAAAGTCTACTTTTAGAATTGTTTTGAACTGCTATGTTATTTACACATACCTTTTTGATATATGTGATACAAAAACATACACATGCCTGTATGTATGTAAGTAGACACATATTCATACACACTCAAACGTTCACACACACACACATCTATATAATGAAAACTTGGATATTTGTATATGAATTGTTTGAATGTGTATTTTCCCCCTACAACTGAATGATTGTGGGAATGTACCTTCACCAATTTTGGTTAACTGCAACATGAAGTGCTGTGCATTGCCTACAAACATAACAAAACAATATAATAAATTTATGATTCCTAAAATGCAATTCAACTTTTGATCGCCCTTTTTTCTTGATAAAGTTATTCTCTTGATATAAAATTAAAAACTACATATTTTGTTATTTCAGTTCAAATTTGACGCTCAACTTTTATTAGTGAAAATCCACTACTGCCGTGGCAATTACACTGGGGCTTATGCTTTGCTGGAAAAGGCTGATATTGATAACATCACTATTAAGTCGCCTTCAATTCGGTTTCTACGGATTTTAGCTGAAGGATATGCTATTAAAGGTAGGGAACACATTTTATTAGTTGTCACCTCTTGCTTGCAATATCTTCTCTTCCATATTTCATCAGTTAAAAAGATACTGTAATCTAATATAAACATTAAAGATTTCATCTTTGAAGGATTTAGTTGAAAACATTTAGATAATTATTTTCCAAATCTCAAGATTTAAGGGAGATTTGGTTGCTATTTCTTTCAGGTTGGGTGACCAGACCATCTAAATGCTCCTTTGTTACATAATGCATGAGTTGTAAGAGAAGAATTATCAACTTTACATTTGTTTTTCCATGTTGTCATGGGTTGGATCAGATGTTTTGAGGCAGTTTTTCTGTGGCTGGATGTCCTTCCTGACACTAACTCATACTTAATTTATAAGTATGGTATATAATGCTCATCTTGGTTGAACTGCTACACCATAGAATGCATTTTTATGTAGGACATAAACAAACATCACTGCTAGTTTTAAGCATTGTTAATATGGAAGTACGTACAATAAACTCTCTCTCTCTTTTGCACACACAAATATGATGGACTTCTTTACAGTTTCCATCTCCCAAGTTCACTCACAAGGCTTTGGTTTACTCAAGGCTATAGTATAAAATACTTGATTAAGGTGCTGGACAGTGGGATGGAACTTGATGTCACATGGTTGCAAAGTGAACTTCATAATTACACAACTACACCTGTGTCTATTCAAGTGCATAGTAATACTATATTTAGTTGTTAATTTGATTACTTATATATTTTTTAATGATTTGTAGTTTGTGGTTTTAAGAAGACTAAGTGTTATTACTAAAAACCGATCCAATCTTCCATACTTAGAATTGTACTATTCTCTGTACTTTTCTCTAATAATTAGCACTTGATAGAGACTCAAATGATTTCTAGGGCATATTTGAAATAGCATTACCAAATATAAAAGAACATATGAAATAATAACAGGAAAGTGAATACAATATCTTGGAATTCCATAAATTATCAACAAAAAGCCATGTCAAAATAGGTAGGGATGCCAGTTCAGTCACATTAAAAGGACATGACAACATCTTTGGTGTTAATGTCATGATAAAACGCACCTAGTACACACTGTAAGGTGTTTGGCATTAACCCTTTAGCATTTATATTACTCTTTATTTACTATTATATTTTCTTGGTAAAGGCTTTTCCGCACAGTTATCTCACATAATATCGAATCTGAGATTTTGATATTATTTATTTTAAGAACAATACCTTAACGTTGGTATGAGCGGCCGGTTACAGCCAGTTTGAACAGAAAGAGGTGAGAGAACTCTGGCCGGATACAGCTGGTTTAAATGCTAAAGGGTTAAAGAAGGCACCTAGCCATAGAGACCATAGCAAAAATGAACCATATTGAACAAGACATGTTCTCCTGACTTGATTAAGAAGACAGTAACCCTGATTAAGTATGATTTGATCTATAATGATCCATCCAGCCCATGCCAGGATGTAAAATTAGATGTAAAATAGACAGCAAACATTTTGAAACATGAGTCAATTATCAAGGAAGGTTTTTGAATTAAAGACAACCAGCAAGATGAAGATAGACTTGATGGATATTGCAAGAACCCTTTTAATATGCAGAAAAGGGGTATTATAAGAAATATAGCATTTACAGGCTTTGTTAGCCAACTGTAAACATTTTTAAGTAAGGACTTAATGTTGATATTTTTATATGTCAAGACCATCATATGCACTTGTTTATGTATTTCATTATCATCAACACTATTTTTACATCTGCTTTTCATGCTAGCATGAATTGGTTGAGACTTTTGGGGTAATTTTTCTTCGGATGGCTACTTTTTGTTTTTAAGTAAGAGTACTGATTATCACATAACATGCTGCTGAACTGCAGGACGTAAACAAACTTCAAATTTGAAACAAAGGTGTAGGTCTGTTCTCGCGACGGGGTCACCAATTTAGAAATAGTATCTTATGACTTTATAATGTTTATAATATATAATTTATTTACAAACAGATTACAAAGGTTTAGCTGGCATGCCATAATGAAGTGAATAGACAAATTAAGAGTTTAAGGAGGTACGGTCAACTGGCTGAGGCGTTAGCCAGACCCGTAGTGATATTTGTTGCTACATATTGTCTATGCTTGAGGAACAAAATCAAGAGATGTTTACCTTGGTGGTGTCGAGCTGCAAGAGAGAGATTTTCGGCGGAAGTTGAAATACATCTCCCTGCGCTGGTAGCGATTGGCTGAACTTAACCAAACAACGTATGGAGAATGTAGTCAAGAGCCATCAGAATGTAGGTCACTACAAAGTCACACACATATATACACATGTATGAATACACATATATACATTAATATATGCATGCACTGTAAAGTGGTTGTGTAGGAGTCATGACAAAAAGCACCCAGCACACACTGTAAATGTGGTTGGCATTAGGAAGGGCATCCAGCTGTAGAAACCAAGCCAGAAACAGTACTATATGAACAAGACATGGTCACCTGACCTGACTTGCTTTTAAGGGGACAACCCGTCTAACTCATGTTAGCGTGGAAAATGGACATTAAACAATGATGATGATATATATATATACACACATACATATAGAATAACTTCTAGAAAGTTACTGATGGGTAGATTCCTAGTAAAGTAACCTAAAATAAGATAGCTTCACTAGTAACCTCTCCCTTACTGCAGTTTTGAGTATTAAGAAACTGCGTTGACCATCTCAAATTAAAACAGGCAATACTGGAATAAGATAATCTCATCGGATGATATTCTTTGAAAGAGTAAAATAATATTTACCTGTTAGTAAATGGAATTAATCCCTACTGATCCAGTGTGGTTTATAAAATTGCATGCATGCATAGATCAACCAATTACTTGAATATTTGTATATTATGGACAATGTGACAAGTATAAAATGCGTAGGCTTCCTTGACAGGATGAGTGTCCCAGTTTTTGCAACACTGATTTTCATTCCAGCCATGCAGCACTCGGCACCAAACCTATCAAGTGCAAGTCGGAGATCATCTTCATCATCATTTCATCATTTCATTTTACGTCCGCTTTTTCCCTGCTTACAAGGGTGGGACGGGAACTGATTCTGGCTTGATTTCTACAGTTGGATGCCCTTCCTAACACCAACCTCATTTACAGTGAGTGCTGCGTGCTTTTTTGCTGTGGCACCTCCACGACCACTTTGCAGTGGAATGATAGGGACCCCAGTCCCTATCATCTCATTTCTACAGCTGAGTAAACTGGAGCAATGTGAAATAAAGTGTCTTGCTCAAGGAAACAACACATCACCCGGTCTGAGAATTGAACTCACAACCTTTCGATTGCAAGGCCAATGCTCTAACCACTAAGCCATGTGGGTTAAGTAACACCATGTCGTCTGTAAATTCCAGCCAACTGATTTTACACCCACCAGTCATGACACCACTTCTAACCAAGCTGCTTATGTCAATCCTGTTCATGAAACTAATGAACAGCAGAGGTGACAGTTTAGTACCATTTATCCAAACATAAAATGTCGGGCATTCGTATAGAGGCGTCAGGGCAGCAATAAGTTGACCATCGATCCCATACACCTGCACAGCATTCCACAGCAGGTCCCGAGAAACGTGGTCATATGCCTTTTCAATAACTACGAAACAACAATATATCTCTTGGCAACACTCTCACGATTTCTTGAAGACCTACTTCAGTGTGAATATTTGGTTGGCTGTGCTGCACCAGGGCGAAAAATGCACTGTTTATCAGCTAGCTAGGACTCAACAATCTTGCTGCATCTCTTTGCCAGACACTTAGCATAGACTTTACCGGTGAGGCTTAACAAGGAGATCCCTCTGTAATTGCAACAGTCTCTCTTGTCTTCATATATATATATATATGTATATATATAATAAAAAAAACCCGATGAAGTTTCGTTTACTTGTTTTTATTGATTATCGACCTGTTATGTACATTTCACAGAGTGCTCATATTGATACCACCACCAGTAATTCAACTATACTATATATATCATCATCATCACCGTTTTACGTCAATTTTTCCATGCTAGAATGGGTATATATATATATGACGAGCTTTTTTACAATTTCTGTTTGCAAAATTTACTCACAAGACATTGATCAGCTTGTGGTTATAGTAGAAGACACTGGCTTAAGGTGCTATGTAATGCAACCACCTGGTTGCAAAGTGAACTTCTTAAGTACATAACCATGCCTGCATCTATACAGTCATATCTGTAATTTTTTATCTAACTCATTATAAAAAAATTTTACGAATTTTTATCTATGTATATATATTTTCTCATTGCAGGTCTTTGCTTAGAACGGATGCCCCCTGCGACCACTAGCAAATTTAAAGCTGCTGAGAAAGAGGAAAAGATAATTCATTATTTTGAAAAAGCTGGAGACCTAGCATTGCTACATTTACAAGAACAGGAGAGGAGTCAAACCAGTGGACAGCTAACTGTAGGGCAGGTGTCACTAGCCCCTGTTAATTTGAACGACGTGGGACTTATTCTGGAAACTGCTATACAACAGGCTCCCATTTTACATATTAAAAATGGGTCAGTATTTTGAGTTTTTCTTATCTCCCTTGATGCCAATTATCTCCCTTACTTTTGTATTGCTCATTTTATTTGTTTACCAATCATTGATCTTCTTTCTCTTTCATGGAATTTATTGATTAGAAATCAGATACTATTAACTCAGTGATTTTTGATAAAATCGAATGGCTTAAAATAGATCTTGTTTGTCTGAAGCTAGTTAAGATTGCCGTGACCTATATAAGAATGGTAGTCTTCGTGTGTGTAAATGAAGTTGGCTGTGCAACTGTTGTAATTAATGATTGCATGTTACATTATTTGTTGCTGTTATTGTTATCATCATCATCACCACCACCACCACCACAACCGTGATCATGACCATGATCTCAGTACTATTATTATCTCATTATTTTTATTATCTTTTTATTATAGCTATTATCATTATTCTTGTTATTCTGATCATATACTTTTTCCTGTTTTACCCTAAATTTACAATTCATCTAGAATTCCTTGTTTGCCTCAGTTTTATTGGTTGATCGGTACTACTCCAACTTCACAGTTGAGTGGTTAGTGGTAAGAAGGACATTCAATCAATAAAATATTATATTTCTCACCCAAACGTTTGCAAATCCATAGTCTAAAATTAAATGTTGTTATGAAAAACGTATTAATACTACCCCCACCGCACCAAATATCTGAAATCTTCCTGCTTTTAAACAGAAACCACCCGTTTAGCTATTTACATAATTAATCAAAGAGTACTGCTATTATGTACAGAGAGAATGAGCAACACATATATTCACATATATTTGTGCATATATGTATTTACTTAATTCATGGTATAGACTTTAATATAAATTCTGAAAGAGTATGTGATGACTACCCAAATACATACATATCTATATGTACATATATGCATATGCACACACATGCATATGCACACATATGCATATGCACACACATGCATATGCACACACATGTATATGCATATGCACACACACGCACATACACACACACCCACATTAATCAAAATCCTTTTATATCTGCTCTTCATGATATATATCGTCACCACTATCATATCTGTTTTTCCAAGCTTACATGAGTTAACAAATCCTCTCTAGTATGACATCCTTTCACTTATTTTTGGATGCTTTTCCAGAGTGTACTGGGTGTATTTTATCATGGCACCATTACCTCCAATTACAGAATATACTAGGTGCATTTTATCATGGCATTAGCACTACCAACCATTTACAGAGTGTACTAGGTGCATTTTATCGTGGCACTAGCCACAATAAATCAACATTACAATTGACAATGTTCATACTTGGAAGGAAGAAGCTTCAAGTAATATGATGCAGTCTTGAAATTTTTGTTGCCACAATGCATAAATAATTTTAGAGGTGGAAGCTGTTGTTGAAAAGATGACACACATTGTTGAACAGATTGGATTCAATGAAGTTGACTCTACTAACAATTATGAATTGTTTGACTCTCATAGAGTCAAGCAATTCCTAGAGGAATTATCTAATGGTGATCTTCTTTGATAAGATGAAAAAAAAAAACATTTGAAGAAGCAGATAATAATTTTTTTTCTTACATTAAGCAAATGAAGGGGTTCTCAATCAAGAAATATATTTAGAAATATGAAAGCATTATACGAAATGATCATGTATACTGATCCCAATATTGAATGATGCTTGTAAGTCTGTCATAATCTAGATAAAGATTTCATAAATTACAAGTGTATCATGCATATCATCTTTATCATCATCATCATTTTCTGTCCACTTTCCTTGCTGACATAGGTTGTTGGTTGGATAGGGTGACATGGGCCAAGTCAGGTTTTATTTAAAGTTACTATTTAAAACTTTTTAAATCAAAAATTTAGTTTTCTAAAATAAAATATACCATATTGCATTGTTAGTACTATATAATGCTTTCTAATTTAAGCACAAGGCCAGCAATTTTAGGGGAGCAGAAAGCCAATTAAAGTGACTCAAGTACTTTACTTATATTTTAATTTATTGACCTTAGAAGGATAAAAGGCAAAATTGGCTTCTGCAGGATTTGAACTCAGAATGTAAAGAGCAGTAACAAATAAGTATTTGTCTGATGCTCCAACGACTCTGCCAATCCACTGTCTTTATAATTTCTAGTATAGACACAGGGCCAGCAATATTGGGCAAGAGGAAAGTTGGTTGAATTGAGCCAGTATAGGACTGGTACTTTATTTTATTGTTTCATTCTTCTGGGGTCATCATCATCATCATCATCATTTTCGTTTAATGTGGAAAATGGACGTTAAACGAAGATGATGATGATGATGATGACCCCAGAAGGATGAAAGGCAATGTTAATTTTAGTGGTATTTGAACTCAGAACATAAAGAACTAGAATAAATACTGTGACACATAATTACAATGCTCTAATGACTCTGCCAACCCACTACCCTGTTGGTCTTATCTAATAAAAGTAGAGTTTAGTATTAAACCCTTTCATAATGGACAGCATGTGCAGCATCAGTACCATGTAAGCATGAAAAACATCCCAAAAGTGTAATTTGGGAGAGTGCAGCAGTCCAACTTGCCAGGAAAGAATGTTGTGATGCTGAATAGGAATACAGGCTACATTGATCAGAGGTTAATAGAAAAAAGTGCAATAGATCATCTAACCATCTCAAGCAGATGGCAAAAAAGGCAGTGCTTGAATTTGAATAGTGTATAGCAACCAACTCTGATAGCAAAGTATTCTGGAAATATGTACATTCAAAGCAGAGACTTCACTCTCCAGTTGGTCTTCCACACAGGCCGGGTTACTGGCGATCCCAAAGAATGTACAGAGCTTATTGCTAAATGTTGTGCAGCCATTTTTACTATTGAAAATCAAAATGTACCATCTCCACCACCTCTAACAACAAATTCTATAGCATCTATAGAATTTACACCAGCAATGCTGCAATGCCACCTTAAGAATAAGTGCAACTATACCTCTCCTGCTCTTGATGATGTTACATACCTGCTTCTCAAATATGGTGGGTACTTTTTTTCTGCACCAGCTTTCACTCTTCTTTCAATTCTGCCTTTACAACAGTGTTACCCCAGAGCAGTGGAAAACTGCCAGTGTCATTCATCTGTTCAAAAAAAGGTAATTGCATATAACCTGTCAACTATTGTCCAGTCAATCTTACTAGCTGCATCACCAAACTGATGGAGTCCTGTGTCTGAGAAACACTCTGGAACTTCTGGAACTCTCACAGCCTTATCCGGCCTTCACAATTTGAATTTAACCCTAACTCCAGCTGTGATCAACTCATCGATTTTCTTGAAGACATTACCCAAATCACTGATGGTGGCTCATGGGTGGATATTATTCATCTTGACTTTGCTAAAGCTTTTAATTCTGTGCCATACAAAAGACTTATGGCAAATCTCTCTGCAATGGGTGTGAGAGATGATCTTTATAACTGGTTAAAGTCCTTCATTCTCAGTCGAAAAGAGGTAGTCCCAGTTCTAGGACAGCATTCTTCACCGTATGAGATGTCATCTGGGGTACTGCAGGGATCTGTTCTTGGTCCCCTTTTGTTTGTTGCATATATTAATGACATAGATGCCAACTTACCATAGTGCTGAAATATGCAGATGACATAAAGCTGTACCTTGAGATAAAAAGGACAGACCCTGTACGCTTTCCTGCAATGGATTATGGACTGGCAACTCAAGCTGGCTGTGGACAAGTGTACTACCATGCATTTTGGGAGAAAAAACCCAGCGTTCACATATTCCCTCCACAACAGCAATCTTAAAAAGTCTTCTTGTGAATGTGACCTGGGCATTATTGTCAACAGCATTTTGCATTGGACAAAGAACATCTCTAAAATTTTAAAGAAAGCCGAGGGTGTAAGACCTTTGTCAGCTCTTCTCCAGCTATCTATTTAAAGCTATATATAGCTATGGTGTGTCCACACTTAGAATTAGCATCACCAGTCTGGAACCCCTATCCTGTTATGAATATTTATTTTCTGGAAACTGTGTGCGTTGGTATGGACACGTGATGCGCATGAAAGTCGATAGCTGTATAACAAAGTGCAGGGCAATAAAGATAGACGGTAGTCACGGAATAGGCAGACCTAGAAAAACCTGGGACGAGCTGATAAACTCCGACATCACACACTTACACCTCTCCAAGACCATGTCACTGGACCGAGACCTTTGGCGGTACTCAGTAACAGAGAAGACCCGCCTTACCTAAATATATAGTAAAACCTACTCCAGCCAGTAGGCAAATACACCCCGTCCCACCCCCACCACCCCCACCCCATCCACACCACCCCGTTCTATGTAAAGTTATGTTGGTGCCGCGCCATCCAGGCCGAAACAAATGAGATCGTGTAGGTGTCACGACAAAAAAAACACGCAGTCCACGCTGTAATGTGGCTGTGTAGGCAACACGGTAAAAACCTCCCAGACCCACACTGTAAATGTGGTTGGTGTTAGGAAGGGCATCCAACTGTAGAAAACCTGCCAGACAGTCCTATGCGAGCAAGACAATCACTCTTGCCTCAAGTGGGACTACCCCCGTCCAAACCCATGCAAGCGTGGAACACGGACGTTAAACGTTGATGATGATGATGATGATGTTCAGAGACATGCAACCAAACAAATTCCTTCCACCAGGCATCTACCATACTCTAAATGCCTTGCTTCCCTGGGCATGGATACATTAAATCTCTGACGTCTGGCAACTAACTTGGTAGACACCCACAAGATTATTAACCATCTTTTCAAGAACAACCCTGAGTACCTTTTTGAATTCCATGTGTCTAACACCTGTGGACATGCTTACAAAATCAAAAAACAGTACAGCTCCCATGACTTTTGGAAATATTTTTTTATGCTCAGAGTTGCTGAAGCATGGAAGAAATTACCTGCATCAGTTGTTAGCTATCGGGAGATTGCATCCTTCAAAACTTCCATGCTTCCCGAAATTCACCAACACTACACCTGATATTCCCCCTCCATACACACATATGCATGTGTGTGTGTGTATATCATGACTTATACACCGTTCACTTTCCTGACATTTGTACATTATTCTATGTACTATACATGCACCATTGATGAGTTGCTGTACACCTGAGCACTGTGCACAATAATTTTCACTATTATTATTATTATTATTATTAAGGGCGGTGAATTGGCAGTATTGGTAGAGGGTCGGACGCCATGCTTTGACGTATAGAGTTACGGCCCTTGCCATTCTGAGTTCAAATCCCGCCAAGGTTAACTTTGCCTTTCATCCTTACAGGGTCGATAAAATAAAGTACCAGTAATGCACTGAGTAATTGCTGGCCTTGTGCCTAACGTAGAAACTATTATTATTATTATTATTATTATTATTATTATTTGCACTGGGTAATTGCTGGCCTTGTGCCTAAAGTAGAAATAATAATTATTATTATTGATAATAATAATAATATATAACTATATTTCTACTGACTGACAATCTGTGGAAAATTTTATTCTAAATAGGAACTTTTTAAAATTAGTGGTTTTGTTTCATAGAACCAGATCCTGATGGCATCTGGCACAAAAAGGAAATGGTCAGTCAATGTCTGGTATTTAGTTATCTTTGCTCTTCAACATTATGGCTGCTTGGGTTTGTGGCTGAAATAATGTTATTAAAGTTATACATTTTCATTGGGTTGGAATCAATTGCCATATTTTGTATGCTCTAATAACTGAATAATGTGATTTCAATATGTACAAAGTTTTTGATAGGATTAATTTTTCATACAAATTGAAGTTTGGTTGTATCAATCGTCATATAAAGAATAGGCTTACTTTTATTTTAATATATCTTTTGTTTGATATTTAAATTTAGGTTTTCACCTAAAATATCAAAATCTTAAAGGATAAACCTAAAAGGTTTTGTTGTATACCATTAATTTAAATCATTGCTGTGGTATCATGCCAATGAGGGATCTTTTACAAGACAGCTCACTCTGCTAGAAATAGCAGGTAAATCTCTCTCAAATTACACTCTTCTGTCTTCAAATTAGGATTCATTAAATATTATACTCCTAGATGTATCTAAAAATTTGAGATGGTCATAACTAAAACATCTATAATCAAAGGTGTATTGGATCAGATTTGACTCATGTCTAAATAGCAGTAACAGCAATCATCCCAAATTAGCTTCACTCATGATCATGATCATTATACTGTTGATTTTATACAAAGCTACAAAAACTAGTTTTGCTGGTTTTTTTGGAGGGAAATACTTGGTTATAACAATACAGTAATTATTTGATATTCAGAAAAGATATCTTGTTTAGAGCTATAATTTTATAGTTTAAGACTAGCTGAAATCATGTCAGGTTTTTCAGAATGTGATGAGTAATCATGCAAATATCTTATTATTGATATAGCTTTGATAGTTAAACTACAGACAGCATTAGTTTAACATTGTGCTTTTCCCATGTTTTGATAATGATGTGTGAGGCCTCTGCTTCTGGTTTACCTCAACCATTACTTGTCATTCATCATTCATCATCCCTTTGAAATGCTTTCCAGTACAATCATCCATCTAAATACATTAAACAATACATGAAATATCCAATAACTTTCATAACTCACTTGAATTTAAACTGGCTTTCTTCAATTCGGTATTCGTGCCAACCCTTTCCTATGGTCATGAATCTTGAGTAATGACTGAAAGAATATGATTGCAAATACAAATGGGATTCCTCCAAAGGGTCTTTGGAATAACATTACTTGGTAAAGTGTGTAGCTTGGAGATTAGAGAGTCACTCCAGGTAGAGCCGTTACTTCTAATTGAGAGATCACAGCTCCGATACTATGGGCATGTGTTTAGAATTCTCAGGAAAGAATCGCTGGACAGATTTTACTGCTAAAACCAACTGGCAAGAGACCCAGGGGCAGATCCCGAGCAAGATCGTTGGATGACATCCATAAGCTTGGCTGGTCTCACTTGGGGATCCAGCTGGATCAGTTGCTTCTGACAGGACCCACTTGGAGTGTTTGAGGACTTTGCCCCAACGATCTTTTCAGGAATAAGTGGGCGAAGAAGAAGGAGGAAGAGGTGGAGGGTTAATTGCTGTTATTATTGACAAGCAAATTCACTAACCCAGTCCTCCTTGATATGATATTGCTAATTGAAAGTCATTAGAGTTTAAGAGAAAATGTCCTGTAATATATTTTCTATCTCTCTGTGTTCAGAGTTAAAATCCTTTGCTTTATTTTTTATCATTTTGGATTTGGTAAACTAAAGTCCATGATTGACAGTATTGATGGAGTGTTGCATGAAATGTTTTGCCCTGTTTGTTCCAGCTTTTAGCATTCTGAATTCAAATCCGTATGTGGTCTATTTGGGTCATAAATAGATTTAATCTGTCACCCAGTTTAAGACCACCACCTGGCCATTGGGTGCTTTTAATGGAATCCACTCTGTTGCATGCATTTGGACTTGGTCTCCAGTTTAAGGATAATTTCCATGCTCTCTCCCATCAGTTTTGGAGGCTCCTGAAAAGGGTCATGAGCACAGCCCTTGTCTTATTGACTAAACCGGAACAAAAAAATAAATCCCTGTTCACATTATATATCTAACATATAATACTTGGTTCATTCCTTTCCAATTTTCTCCATGTTTCATGATCACACAACTTAACATATTTGACACTAATCCTCCCTAAACCTTTTCTGGATCACAAAGATTATCTTGGATATAAGCAGATGAGTATAACATCTCTTGAATAGTCTTTCACAAGTAACTTTACCCAGAACTGAAATTGAACTTAGCACTACATGTGAATGAATAGCTACTCAATTACACTTTAAGCTAGCTGGATTGTATTACAGTTTACAGTTTATGTGGACTTTACCTTTTGAAAGTTAAATATTTGGGCTAGACACACAAATACATACACCACACATATAGAGTATTCATGATTACATATGAACCACTGATCTCTTGACTTAGCATTTGATATCCTCATGATTCAACCATCTGTTTCTCTTTAATGCGTGTGCACATGCATGTGCACATGCAAACAATACAGTTTGTTTTTCAATATGTTATCAAGCTCCTTCCATTCAAGTTCCTTGTACTTAATTAATTAGGAAACTATTTCAGACATTTCATAGTTTTTTAGCATATATGTCCATTAGTTGTTGCAAAATCGTGAAATCAAGGCTCCAACACATTCATCTCACAACTACTGGTCTTTTGTCACTAGTATTAAAACTACTGGCACGGCCTAGAATCAAAAGGCCTTAAAATTAACCTGGCTAAGACTAAAGTTCTAGTTTGTAAGAAAGAAAATAAGGCGGCGGTCCCTTCCGGGAAGTGGCCATGCTCAGTGTGTAGGAAAGGCGTAGGTAGAAACTCCATTTTGTGTCCCAAATGCAAAGTATGGGTGCTAAAAGATGTAGTGGGATCACAGGTAAGCTAACTAAGAACATAGATTTTACATGTGACCGGTGCTCTGGTGCAATAAGTAGCAGCAAGTGCCCACAAAATACTAGCTCTTTCAACTGCGCAGAGGGTTCTATAGAAATAGTGGACAGCTTCCGTTACCTGGGTGACAAAATCAGCAGTGGGGGAGGGTGCTCTGAAAGTACAGTAGCTAGAGTCAGAACTGGATGGAAAAAGTTCAGAGAGCTTATACCACTATTAGCCGCTAAAGGGTTCTCCCTAAAAATGAAAGGCAGGTTGTACGATGCCTGCATACGAACAGCAATGTTGCATCGCAGTGAGACCTGGGCATTGTGTGCAGAGGATATACGCAGACTAGAGAGGAACGAAGCTTGCATGCTCCGCTGGATGTGTAATAGTAATATACGTGAACGGCAAACAAAGCATAAACAAACTAAGGAAAAAATTAGAAATAAGAGGGATCAGATGTTGTTTACTCGAGAGAAGGCTACGTTGGTATGGTCACGTGATGCGCATGAAAGACGATAGCTGTATAACAAAGTGCAGGGCAATAAAGATAGACGGTAGCCACGGAATAGGCAGACCTAGAAAAACCTGGGACGAGCTGATAAATTCCGACCTCACACACTTACACCTCACCAAGACAATGTCACTGGACCAAGACCTTTGGCGGTACTCAGTAATAGAGAAGACCCGCCTTACCTAAATACAAAGTAAAACCTACTACAGTTAGTAGGCATCTCTAACAAAATACACCCCCGTCCCACCACCCCCACCCCATCCACACCACCCCTTTCAATGTAAAGTTATGTTGGTGCCACAACATCCAGGCCGAAACAAATGAGATCGTGTATGTGTCACGTCAAAAAACACACAGTTCACGCTGTAATGTGGCCGTGTAGGCAACACGGTAAAAACCTCCCAGCCCCACACTGTAAATGTGGTTGGTGTTAGGAAGGGCATCCAGCTGTAGAAAACCCGCCAGATAGTCCTATGCGAGCAAGATAATCACTCTTGACTCAAGTGGGAAACCCCCGTCCAAACCCATGCAAGCGTGGAACACGGACGTTAAACGTTGATGATGATGATGATGTCAGGTTCCAAGATATGTTTAGTTTTTTAAATAAATTCAGTTATACTAACAAATGACCCAGTTGGAACATTATACTATCTCTTGTTATTTGATCATACTTCTGACATATGAGAGTTGAACGCAGTATAGTTGAAAGGTTAAAAAGTTTGCCTCACAATTATAAGGTCTCATGTTTATTCTACTGTGTGGCATCTTGGGCAAGTGTGATTTACTACAGCCCCAGGTTGTCATAAGCCATGTAAGTGAAATTGGTTTAAATGGAAACTGCTTGGAAGCCTGTCGAATGAAGTGTACCTGTATGTAATTCAAAGGGCCAGCCCTGTCATCTTCTTGAGAAGTACGCATGTCTGTGGAATGCTCAACTATTTGCTCATCACTTTCATAAGCAGGCTGTTCTATTGATTGAACAATTAGAACACTCATTATCAAAACTGATGGAGATCCATTCCATTCTAAATGTATGATTAAAGGTGTTTTACATCTTTTATTCAGTCATAGCATATCTAGGACTAAAATTATCGAGTGTGTTCTTCCTTACTTGAAGACGATAGTGTGTGATTTAACCCTTTAATGTTCAAACCGGCCAAAACCGGCCAGACTTCTTTACCCTTTTCTGTTGAAACTGGCTGTAACTGGTCACTCAAACTGATGTTAAGGTATTGTTCTCAAAATAAATACTTTCAAAATCGCATAGATTCGATATTATCATAATCTATAAAGCTCAGTGTGTGGTCATGCTCCTTTCTTATAGAAATCTACGATATAGAATTTCTTCAATTGAAATTTACAATTCAGTATTCCAAATAGCTTCGATTGCGTCTTGGCACAGATAATTTTTTCAATTTCACTCACAATTACGCAAAACATAGATAAAACTCAATATTTTACGATTTTTCTCTGTCATTTAAACTGCTAAACTCTTTCCACTACCATTCAAAATCTATACAACTTCATACTTTCTGCTACTTTCTCTTTCCAAGCTTGATGGTGATACTGTCCGTTTTACTCTCTCATATCATCTGCTTCTTATTACATTTCATACGAAACGACAATTATTCAAAAGCAACAGATACATTTATTCAACAACAAGCGATAAATCTTTTTTAAAACCTCTTTTCCAAACGCATACAAACACACACTCATTCAACAACAACAACAACAACAATCTGCCTTTTATAGATAATGATAAACAATAATATCCTCTATGAGGTCACTAAACCTTCTAGAAACAGCAGCTAACTCTCCCCCATATCACACCCCTCCCTAATGTCTTAAATTTAGAAAATATATCTTCTATGAGGTCACTAAACCTGCTAGAAACAGCAGCTAACTCTCCCCCATATCACACCACTCCCTACTGTCTTAAATTTAGAAAACACATATCCTCTATGAGGTTACTAAACCTGCTAGAAACAGCAGCTAACTCTCCCCCATATCACACCCCTCCCTACTGTCTTAAATTTAGAAAACATATCTTCTATGAGGTCACTAAACCTGCTAGAAACAGCAGCTAACTCTCCCCATAACACACCACTCCCTACTGTCTTAAATTTAGAAAACATATCCTCTATGAGGTCACTAAACCTGCTAGAAACAATAGCTAACTCTTCCTCATATCACAACCCTCCCTACTGTCTTAAATTTAGAAAACACACAGACAACCATGCAGAACAACTCCATCGCAGCTCTGTTGTTCGGCTGGCATCGTCTACGCGCGTGTTGCGCAAGTACTGTGAAACAATAAATTTCAACACTTTTTTGCACAGAGATAATATCCATAGGCGAAACTACAATTGTCACTGCTGGCGCAGCTCCTGCTTCCAGGTTTGCAATTCATTTACCGAGTGCCTGGCAGACAAAAAAGTACTGCCATAAAATGGGTGGTGCAACCTAACTTTGGTAACTTAATGACCCCGAGCAACGCCGGGCTTTAATGCTAGTGTGAGATAAAGCATTTACCATGAAAATATAATAGTATATATAGAGTAATGTGAATGCTAAAGGGTTAAAGGAAATTTAACAGATCTATCTTGCATGTGTATTGACAATGTAGAGGCTCTCTTGTTAGCTTGGCTGGTTGTGATTGTGTTAGTATGTGTAGGGTAAAATATATGTATATTTGTATTTGGTTATGTTGGCGTGATATTGCAAATGTCTCATACACGTATGGTGAGTGTTGACTTCTTGTTAAGCTGGATGGAACACTTTTGTATTATTGGTAATGAGTGAATGCTTTGTGGTTTGGGCACTTGACTCATGATCTTATGGTTGTAAGTTCATTTCCCAGACGGCACATTGTGATCTTGAGCAAGATGCTTTATTTCTCATTGCTCCAGTCCATTCAACTGGAAAAAAATTAGTTGTGGTGACATTGGTGCCAAACTGTATTGGCCTTTGCCCTTCCCTTGGACACCATTAGTGTCTGTCATGAAAAGGTGAGATGTGCATGCATGGATGATTGCTGGTTTGTCACAAAACATCTTACCTGAGTTTGTACTTCAAAGAGGCAAACTAATAATCAATCATGGGTATATTACCCATAGCTAGAGCTAGTCATGACCGGAGGAGGCCTTTTCCTTTTTATAGGTAATGTTACATTCCCAGATAATCTGATCCTATTCCCAATAGCTAGGTGGAATGCTTTTAGCAAAAGGGTTCCTGTCCAAGGATAAGTAGAGGTTGATATCCTTTAGCACTACCAATGGTCAAGCTGCTTGACCATGGGTAGCTATTGAATTTAGTTGCATATTCATTGTAATTGAAAATAGCATTGTAAAATAGGGTGAGTTCAGTTTACGCTTGAGTTAATGAGTTAATGTTGTCTTGAATTTCCCAAGAGTTGAGTAAATAATTGACAATAATATAGTGAAGATAAGTAAATTGACTACTCTCCTTCTCTTTAGCACATTGTGTGAGATAAATAAAACCAACTATATTTTTATCATTATGTCTACTTTCTCATTTTTATGAATTTAGACACTTCCTCTTTTGAAGTTGCTCTATATTTAAATATTTTATCTTTGTATTTAATTTGAATATATTTGTATCAATGAGATACTAAACTACACAAATTATATTCTAAATGCTATATAACTTGTTTTTGTCAGCTGTTGCTTCCTGTTCAATTCAGGTCTGCTTTTGATATTTTAAGTACCCCCTTACCATAAGATATTTATGTATTTAAGGTGGGATAATGGTAGAAGTAGGATCGTGCCTGACTAAATGGCTAGCAGCATTTAGTTACATCTGTTTATGTTCTGAGTTCAAAATCCTTTAGAGTGGACTTTATT
Source organism: Eledone cirrhosa (assembly GCA_964016885.1). Lineage (NCBI taxonomy): Eukaryota > Metazoa > Mollusca > Cephalopoda > Octopoda > Eledonidae > Eledone > Eledone cirrhosa. The sequence continues at coordinate 288,980,722 of OZ024740.1, forward strand.
TTCCATTCTTCTACTGTGGGTTGATAGACTGAGTACCAAGCATATATCAGAGTTAAACCAATGATTTATATCCCTCTCTTACAAATTTGTGGCCTTCTTCCAATGTGAGAAATCAGTATTTATGTATGTTGCTATAGATGAGAATATATCAAACCATGAGACTTATTGTTCAAACTATGGACAGTATATACTTCTATCACACTACTTAATTATGTTCTCTGTGGTACATTAGCCATGCCATACCTTGCTCTGATGGGACTGTAAATTTGGCCAGGGTTTTTACAGCTGGATGCCCTTCCTAACACCTCCTTACCTCTTCATATATATATTTAAATTTTGAAGACCAAAACAATGCATTATGAAGATTGTTAAATTGCCAAGATAACAAAAGAATCTTGCCTTAGCAAATTTAACGATCCCAAATATTTTCGGGTTTAAAAACCCATTATCAAGGGAGTAACCCTATAAGAGACTTAAAAATCGATCGAATAGACTTGCTTGTATGGGAGCAGATTTAAGTGAAATGAAATGAAATGAAAAGATGTTAAAATTTCAAACGTGCGCATTGTGAAATGTATGATATATGTATGATATATGCATGTGTGTGCATGAACGTTTGTATTCATGTGCATGAATATAAGTTTATATAGTGAAATATGTGTGTGAATATGTATATAATAAAACGGGAAAAATATGTGTGTGAGTCTGTGTTTGTCTACTGTTTGTTCATTACAAATCTGCCCTCCCCAACAGCTCTAAAAGAGGGTACATCTTCAATGAAATGGGTTGCATACGCAACCGATGCAGCGACACTGCTAATAGAGCCACCCATATCAGACGATTCCACAAGGTACTAGAGATATATAAATATATATATATATTTAACGAAGGGTTAAAATGAATTAAGAAATGGATATATGTGGTTATTTAGATATGTGATAATAACAAAATTGTTAGAGGAAATAACATGAATAATAAGAATAGGTGTAATAACAAGAATATAAAGAATATAAAGAATATATGATTTGGTTATATATTGTTTACTTCACGTGAATCAATTAAAAAGTACATATGTTACAGTTACCAAGAGTTGTTAATGTTGTTATTGTTTCTGATGTGAGGCTGTTGTAGTCTGTTGTTGTTGTTGGTGTGAAAACAGCGAGCGACAGATAATTGTTGTTAGAATTTGGAGTCTGTGGTAGTAGTTGTGAGACTGTAGTTAATAAGAGAGAGAGACATGGTTTGTATATCTCTGAATGGTCTGTAGTAACTGTGAACTACCGTGGTCTGCAGACAGCGGTGAATCTTCCACATTTGTGTTCTGTAGTAGTAGGGTTCCAATCGCTCTGGGTGTATCTGCAGACCTCATGGGGTCTGTTGAATAGTGGTGAATCTTTACGTAGCTTGTACTGTAGTGGGGTGTTCCGATGTCTCTGTGTTTCTGTAGACCTCAAAGGCCTGAAGGTAGCGATGAATCTTTACATAGTTAGTTGTGTATCCTAGCGCTTCGATATCTCTGTGTCTGTAGACCCTTGGGGTCTATTCATAGCAGTAAATCCTTACATAGCTTGTTATAGGTCTAATGCTCTGATGTATCTCTTTTTGGGATGATAGCACAGGCTTTATATACCTGTCACTTCCTGTCCCCCACCGCATCAACCTGTCTGCACCAAAAGGGTGTTGACCTAGAATTTAACCTTTAGGTATCACCCTAAGTTCAAGACGCGGACAGATTTCGCTACATATATATATATATATAAATGAATATATATATACATATATATATATATACATATATATATATATATATATATAAAATGGAAGATGTCTGTCTGTGTGTGTGTATGATTTTTATACATTTCCACATTTCTCTACCGATTTTGATGATTTTTTTTCCAATGTGCTCCAAATTTACCATGGATAGTCACCGCGTAATAAACTTTGCCAAACATTTCTTGCTTCTATGAAAAAAATCTATAAAACTAAATGCATGCTGTAACCCTCTCTCTTACATGCTTATTCACTCTCACTACTACCCTAAAAAATCTATGAAACTACATACATGTTGCAACTCTCTCTCTATATATATACACATATACATATACATCTAAAGAGAGAAAGGGAGATGTAGAGAGAGAGTGAGATAGGTCGTTATACAGAGAGAAGTACAAGATTAACAGATAGAGGGACAGAGAGAGAGAGAGAATGGCGACGAACGCTGGTTCACACATACACACACACACACACACAAACACATATATATATAAAGACAGAGAGAGAGAGATCTGCACGTTCTTTATTGTTCTCCATTCTGTAGAGGAAGAGAGAGAGGGGGTATGAGTGAGAGAGAGAGAGGGTATGAGAAAAAAAGGGAGAGGGGTTGAGAAAGAAAGAAAGTTTAAGCAAAGAATCGCTGCTTTTAACATTAACTGGATCTTCTGAAACTAAAAAATTCAATCTGTGAACGCAGAATTAAATATTTCAAGAAACGTTGCAACCGAAGGAAAACAGGAAGACGATATTTTGGTTCGTGAAGACGTTCCGTGGTAATGAATGGAAAAAAGCGAGGATAATACGTCGTTATGTGGACCGAGATGAACAATTTCATGCAAAGACGAGACCAAGTTTATGGTATAAATGGAGTCGTTAGACTAATATTCTATTTAAAATAACAGAATGATTTCCAGCCCCAGAGTTTAAGAATGATGTAAATAAAATTGTAAACGTAAATGACAGAGGTTATTAAAATAGTTGTTTCTACTTTTGGTACAAGGCCAGCAATTACCCAGTACATTACTGGTACTTTATTTTATCAACCCCGTAAGGATGAAAGACAAAGTTAACCTCGACGGGATTTTAACTTTGCCTTAAAATAGTAAAAATAAATAGTGAAGATTTAGGCCAGTACATACGTATGCGCCGACGGACATACACATAAACATACATACGCACACACACACACATGTGCGTGTGTGTAAACCTTATGCATTTCTACAGTATTTTCACCAAACTTAAGACATAGGTTACTTATGTAGTCCGGATGGTCATGGGCACTTTCATTTTCCCAGATATTGATTATAGGGCCTCCCGGCAGATAACCCTCTTTAACCACTTCCTTGGAGTCGACTGAAACACTGCAGTGCAATGCAACAAAACGTCATAACTTCTGGAGTTCGCAAAACTTGACACATGGACTACGTTTGTTCTACAGAGGAATGTGAACTCTCAGAATTGGCACATATTGAGTAGGGGTCCCTGGGGGCAGGAACTCCCATTTGGAAAAAGCCGATGATTTTGTAAAAGTATAGTTTTCGAAGCCGCACTGAAGTATTGACATGACTGGTATACATAACTGCTATTTAATACCCGAGCAACGCCGGGTACCTCTGCTAGTATATATATATATATATATATATATATATATATATATATATATATATATATATATATATATATATATATATAGAGAGAGAGAGAGTAAATTCCAAACTTGGAAGCAGGGACTAGAAAGAAAGGGTCTCAAAGTGAACTTGACAAAGACTAAGGTCCTTGTAAGTAGACGAGAAAACAGAACCCAGATCTCCTCAGGGAAATGGCCTTGCTCACTATGTAGGAAAGGTGTAGGTAGGAACTCCATTCTCTGCCCCAAGTGCAAACAATGGGTACACAAGAGATGTAGCGGGATCTCAGGAAGCTTAACTAAGAATGTAGGCTTCACATGTAGCAGCTGTGCTGGGACAGCAAGCGCATCAAACAGCCACAGGAAACAAGTACGACCAATCTCTGGGAGGGCTCTGTAGAAACAGTAGACAGCTTCTGCTACCTAGGTGACCGAATTAGCAGCGGAAGTGGGTGTTCGGAAAGTACAATAACTAGGGTAAGAATGGGATGGAAGTAGTTCAGGGAAGCTACTGCCACTGCTAGCTGCAAAAGGCTTTTCCCTCAAAATGAAAAGCAGACTGTATGATGCGTGTATACGATCAGCAATGTTACATGGTAGTGAGACCTGGGCGCTGTCTATAGAAGACTTGCGTAGATTAGAAAGAAACGAAGCCTGCATGTTCCGATGGATGTGTAATAGTAATATACGCGAACGGCAAAGCATAAATGAATTGAGAGAGAGACTGAGCATAAGAGGAATCAAATGCTGTGTGCAGGAGAGGCGGTTGCGTTGGTATGGACATGTGATGCGTGTGAAGGATGACAGCTGCATAAAAAGGTGCAGAACACTAGAAGTCGATGGAAACCGCGGAGTGGGGAGACCCAAGAAGACCTGGGATGAGGTAATAAAAGCCGACCTTACCCAATTACACCTCTCAAAGGCGACGACACACGACCGTGACCTCTAGCGTCACGCAGTAATACAGAAGACCCGACCCTCCACGGGTACAAGCCGAAGCTGAAGCATATAGACAATATGCCCCCACACCCTCCCACTGCAAAGTGGTCATGGAGGTGCCACGGCCAAAAAGCACCCAGCCCACACTGTAAAGTGGACATGTAGGCGCCACGGAAAAAAAGCGCCCAGCACTCACTGTAAATGAGGTTGGTGCTAGGAAGGGCATCCAGCTGTAGAAATCAAGCCAGAATCAGTTCCCGTATGAGCAAGACAAGGTCAGCCGACTGAACACTGCCCACAACAGGACAACCCGTCTAACCCATGCTACCATGGAAGAACGGACGTAAAACGGTGATGATGATGATGATACACACACGTCCCACCCTTGCAAGCAGGGAAAAGCGGACGTAAAATGATGATGATAAATAACACACATATACATACATATATACATACACACCTTGGCTTGTGAGGTTGCGAGTTCAATTTCCAGACCAGGAATGTGTTATGTCTTTGAGCAAGACACTTTATTTTACATTGCTCCTTCTGCCAGGAGTTGCGACCAGTAGATAGTATCAGCAATGAAAAGACCAATGGAAACATTGGTCTTTCCATTGCTGATACATAATGAGTTCCACCCCACCCGGTAAGCGAATGAAGTTTGGGATCTTGTCAGTCAATTCCTCCTCCTTCTTCCATACATACAGATGGACAGACATATATTTATATATACATACATACATACAGACTGATATGTATTTATATATACATGCACATATTTATTTATACATTCTAACCCATGCTAGCGTGGAAGATGGACGTTAAACGATGATGATGATGATGATGATGATGATTCATATATACTTATACAGTCATGTATATATGAAAGATAGAAATAATATCTCCCTCCCTCTATTGGGGATTTCGATTGTTATAATTGTTTGTTTCAATATTTTTACACGACTGTATGTAAAATCCCCGGCATGTGTCTTTGTATTGTCCCCTTTTCTTGTGCGCCCTTGTGGCAAATAAAGAAATATATCTATTTCTCTGAGTGTCTACCTATCTGTCTAGCAATCAACCTAACTGTTTATCTATCTACCTATCTGTCTATCTATCCATCTATCTGCCTGTCTGTTTGTCTGTCTATGTCAGATTGACTATCTATAGCTGTCTATTTATGTATATTTTCCAATGTATCTATCTTTGGACAAAAACAACAATAACAACAAAGCATGAGTCCTTATAGCAGTTTGAAAATAGGAACATAGAACAGTCATGGAAATTTAATGGATATATATTTAGTAAAGATTACAGAAAATTGAGTTGAAAATTATTGTAGTTAATTTAAGTGAATGTACAATGAAATATGGCAATGGCTGGGGTGATAAGAAGCAGAAAGTCAAGGAAAACTTAAGGGTTCAAACATCTTGTTATGTTGTAATACATTAAATATAAACAAATATATCTCAAATATCAAGTTTGAAACATGAGTGTATTAGAATTCATATGGAAGCACATGGCTTAGTAGTTAGAGCATTAGCCTTGCAATCGAAAGGTTGTGCGTTCAATTCTCAGACTGGGTGATGTGTTGTTTCCTTGAGCAAGACACTTTATTTCACATTGCTCCAGTTTACTCAGCTGTAGAAATGAGATGATAGGACTGCTGGGGTCCCTATCATTTCACTGCAAAGTGGTCTTGGAGGTGCCACGGCAAAAAAAGCACCCAGCCCACATTGTAAATTGGACGTGTAGGCGCCATGGAAAAAAAGCACCCAGCACTCACTGTAAATGTGGTTGGTGTTAGGAAGGGCATCCAGCTGTAGAAATCAAGCCAGAATCAGTTCCCGTCCCACCCTTGCAAGCAGGGAAAAGCGGACGTAAAATGATGATAGTAATTGGAAGCTGTTAAAACAGCAAAATGCTGTGAATGGAGGCATTGTCTTTCTTTCTTCCTTTGCTTGATGTCGTTCGTACATGTTACTGCCGCTTAGAGAGCCATTGTTTTCCCTTTTTTACAGTGACTTGAAGCGGAGTGGACACACTTCATTCTTCTCTCTCTCTCTGACCTGTCTGTCAGCCTATCAATCTATTTGTTTCTCCCATAAACATTATACAGTAAATATTTTTTTTACTATAAACCTCATCATTTTTAACAGGTACTATGCTAGTTTATATAGAGAGATTTTGGTGTAGCCACTATAGTCAACATCAGACCTCTGTAACTATCCTTTTATGTTCTGAGTTCAAATCCTGTTCAGACCCACTGACTTTCATTCTTCAAGCTTGATAAAATAAGTACCAGTTGATAAATTGATAAAATAGGTACTGGTGTTGATGCAATGAGGTTGTAGTAAGCAATAGTGCTACTTTATCATGGTGGAGTAATTTGGTTGTGCTTGGTCACTCGCCAGCCCTTAGAGTTGGTGGCGTAGGAATACTTGAACGAATTCCACCCAGCAGTCGATTTTGCACCTGATTAACAATTCTCTTGCAGTTACATTTGGGAACTTCTACTGAGCAGTACCATGTAACTTGCTTCCTGATTTTCTTAATCTTGCCCTCTAAAGCCGAGGGTAATCTCGATATATAACTCCGCGGAGAATTATGTTTATCGTTCAACTTGATTATGCGATATGTTTGTAGCTCTTCACTCGTCTTGTACTTGTATTAATATGAAGAAGAAAATAAATCTTTATTATGTTTTGAAGTATGCCTTCTGATCTTTTCTGCTACCATGGAATATGAACATCATTATTACATCTGTGTTTTCCTGAAGTAGTAATCACTACTAACATACAAGTCCAACATTGAATTGCTACCTTTATGAATTATGCCGTTGTGAATCTCTCTTGAATGCTTTTCTGCTACCATTACAACAAAAGTACTTATTACAAAAAGGTGAACCCTAAAAGGTGGTGTCCCAGCATGGCAACAATATACCAACTGACTGGGTAAACACCGCCTTTGGTCACGAATAATCATGGGATTTGCATCTAGAAAGTTCCCCTCCGAGGCATAAGTCTAGGCAAGGTTGTTTGTGAAAGACCAGCAGTCGCCCATGCATACCAGTATCCCCTCTCCACACCACCGATGTTGTCCAAGGGAAAGGCAAAAGCTGATACAGCTTGGCACCAATGATGTCACAACTCATTTTTACAGCTGAATGAACTGGAGCAACGTGAAATAAAGTTTCTTGCTCAAGAACACAACGCAAAGCCCGGTCTGAGAATCGAACTCACAACCTCACGATTATAAGCCTGATGCTCTAATCACTAAGCCATGCGCCTTCACACCAACTGAATATTACCACACCATTTAACATCCCCACTGTAGCTGTTAAATTATGGAATATAGTGTCATTTACACTTTGTACAGTCAAATGGAAAAATTATTATATTCCTGATCTGATTTTATTAATTTTTTTTTTTTTTCAGGAAAAATCATTTTATTTTGCCAAGCTTTTCAATGTTTATCTTTCTTCATTTAAACACAACTATTCTTTTAACATTTGTAATGTTGAACTTTCAACATAATTGTGCATCTTTATTTTTTCTCCATTGATCATGTTGAAATCATTGTTAATGTTAGCACATCTTTGGGTATTTTGTAGAAAACTCTCCTGTGGCATTAGCAGATTTCGAGAGCTGCTACGAGCAGTTGAATCTCGTTACACTCAAAGTTTACGACAGGTAATATTTTATGTGATAAACATTACCTTTTGTGTGTTTTGTTTCTGTGGTAGAATTATTTAAAACTAACATCTGCTCCATTTATTTCCTCTTATATTACATCAAAGCTCATTTTAAACACTTTTCCCAATCCTTCTTCCCAAAGCTGTAACTCTCTGGAACTCACTCTCTATCCAACACCTTCCTCGTTAGACATCAACCACATGAATAATCTGTATTATAAAAGAAGAGCTGTTTCTCCACCTGTCTGCCACACTTATAAGGGCAGGCAACCCCTTTTTTAAGTTGAGAAGAGAAGGTAGATGACTTATGTCATGCTTATAGTTTATTGCAAGCTTAAGAATCTACAAGGCTTAGAGGTAATAAGGTAGAAATCTGTAGTAGGGGATGGTGGTGAGGATCCTCCTGAATTTCTGAAGTATCTGTTCATCTAGGATACACCAGGGGCATGGTACTTCAATAAATACATCCAAAAATACATCAGAAAGAGATGTCTTAAAGTATTTCAGCTGTCATATTTCAGTTTATTACTTATTGTCAGTTTCTATTTCCTGAAGTAGTATTATGTTCTGGGACAAAAGTAAGAAAACACCTACACACACACGGAATCTGAATATAAACATGCTTCTAAAGATATATTTATGTTGAGTTGCCATTATTATTTACTAGCATCTGAGTTCAAATCCCGCCAAGGTTAACTTTGCCTTTCATCCATACGGGGGGTCGATAAAATAAAGTACCAGTAATGTACTGGTTAATTGCTGGCCTTGTGCCAAAAGTAGAAACAATTATTATTTACTAGCATATTGTCCACTGAGTGACTTATTTTTCTCCCGATCAATGTCGGGTACTACTGCTAGTAATTATAATCTAATAATATAACACATCATTTGTTATCTTTATATATACACAGATACCTGAGTCAGAGTAGCAGCTGATAGATAAGTGCTTCATATCATCTCATCAGCAATTCACAATGTTCTTGGCCAAAGCACTTAACTCCTGCTCATTTAGACCACCTGTTTGTAAACAGATACCATGGATACCTCTATAAGCAGCAGTAGGTCTTTTATAATTAACAAGTATCTCATTAGATGACTGTAAAGATTTGAAATCTTCCTATGAGCCCTGTGAGATTTAGTAAGGATATACTTCACTGAAAACCTTGTAGATACTACATTAATTTGTTGGTGTTAATTAGCATCACTTGCAATGTCTTTTAGACATGATATTTTAAAAAGCATTAAAATAAACCTTACAAGGCCTAAAGAGGAAATTAACATTTGAAAAAGGTTAGTCCGAGAAAGAAAAACTGTGCAAATGGTTTCTAGTTAAATTGATGCAACCTCCATGCCCAGTTTGAAGAGCATAGCAAAGGAGGGAACTGTCTGTCTGATTTGGATATTTACAACACAGCACTCAAGAACCATAAGGTGGTGTTAAAATTGCCAGTAATGTAGCACAGGTGAATTCATGACTCAGTCTTTAGCAATGATTCAGATTTTTAATCTGGGCTTGATGGCCACAAATTGTTTTTTTTAGAAAGAGGTGTAGTTGATTTTATCAATTCCAGTATATTACTGGTACTTAATTCTTTGATTTTGGAAGAATGAAAAGCAAGAATTGAATTCAGGATGTAAAGGGATGTAACTTAATACAGCAAGGCATTTAGTTTGCCATCAGCTACTATGAAGAATCAAGCTTCATATCTCCTAGAGATACAAAGTTTGATTCTTCGCAGCAGTCAATGGCAACTTCTTTTTCTGTCTCTAAGGGTGTTCATCCTATTTTATAACCTACTTTATAGCATCTCCACACATGAGCACACCACTCTTTATAATAATAATAATAATAATAATAATAATAACAATAATAATAATGATTTCTTTATTGGCCACAAGGGCTGACATCAAGAAAAACATTACAGACGGCACAGGACGGTACGATGTGGGTTTTGTGCGTGTAAATATTTTTATTATTTATATAAGAAAAGAAAAAAAGGACATAGAAACATATATATATATAAACAATAAAAATGAAAATTGAAACAATGAAAAATTCCCCAATAGGGGGGAAACCTCCGAGAGTTACTCGTGGCGAAAACCACTCAAAAGACCACGGCCACCCTGACCACCAGGGCACGCGCCCCCTCTCAATTTTTCCATTTCTCAAACTACAGACGTATATTCAGAGCGGTCCCGTTCACTCGGACCATTCTCGCTACATTTACCCACCTTTCAACAAACTTGCTAGAGGGCAGCACTTGCCTCTCCACCCTGATTTTCCTCTTCAAGTGAAACTTGAAAAAGTTAATTAGGGATTCGCCGAAGAGGAAAGTGTCTGTCTTTAACCCTTTCAACCTTGTCCACCACGCAATCTCTTTCGCCATGACCACCAGGCAGATGAAAACCGCCTGCCCTCGAAGGAAGACGGCGAGACCATCTCTACAATGGACTCAGTCGATAACTGGATCAGTCCTACACACGACAGCAACTGTTCGACATAGCTCCACAAGTCAGCAATGCTCGGGCACCGAACGAGTGCGTGCAGGATGGTTTCGTCGCTCTGCGCGCATCTCGGACAGGCTCGGCTGACGGCACTTCCGTGCCTGTAGAGCTTATCTCGAACCGGCAGCGCTCCCCAGTAGCACTGCCAGGCCAGGGATTTTTGGAAGTTATCCATAGGCCCTGGGCTGAAAGTTCTCCGGAAGAGAGCAAACAGCTGATCTTCTTCGACGCCCAGGATCTCTCCGAGAATGTCGTCGCTCTTCCCCTCCACTAGTCCTCTATAGAACGCCGAGGTGGATGTTCCACCGATACTGGTGCCCAGCTGGCAGAGAGCAGTGAGCACCTGGAGACATTCCAGTTTCCAAGCGCTATCCCTCGGTCTTTTTCTGACCCAGGACTGCAGCTCCGTCAAGGAGACGAGCTGTGGGAAAACGTGCCTGGCGAACGGCGACCACACCTGTTCACCGTCAAGGAAGCACCAGAGATGTCGCAGCCTCAGCGCATGTTTGCGCATCATCAGCCATGGCATGCCCAGTCCTCCACGCAAAGGGTGTTGGCAGCAGATGGATCGTCTGACCATGGGAGCGCGTCCCTTCCACAAAAAGCGGAAGAGGAGGCGCTCCATTTTGGTGAGAGTTGGGCTGGAGCAAGGGACGACGGTGAGGTGGTAGCAGATGACGGATGTGATGTACGCATTTGCGACCTCCGGAATAATAAAAACAATAATACTTAATCTATAGGATTTATGATCCCATGAGTTGTCTAGCACATGATGACTATTGATGACTGTAGATGGGTAAATATGTAAATATTGATTGATTGATTAATTGATTCACTAATGTAAGCTATCCTTTAGAAATTCTACTTCAGGTAGAATTGTAATAAAGCATCTGCCACCATTTTTATGTTTCTACTAATTTCTGGTTATTCTCCACCTCCATTACAATGATTATCCCACCCAGCTGTTGCATGGTCTTTTACATCATTCTGCTTTATTACTTTCAATGGCAAAATACCTGATTAAGTGGTATAGAATGGATTTTCATCAGTTTTAACGATGAGCATTCGAGCTATTTGATCAATTGTGCAGCCTGCTCATAAAATTAATGTACAAGGGGCCGAGCATTCCATAGACACATGTAGCCTTAACCATTTAGCATTTACATTACTCTACATTTGTTATTATATTTTCATGGTAAAGGCTTTATCTCACATAATATCAAATCTATGAGATTTTGATATTATTTATTTGGAGAACAATATTTTAACGTCAGTATGAGTGACCGGTTACAGCTGGTTTGAACAGAAAGAGGTAAGAGAATTTTGACTGGATATGGCCGGTTTAACCCTTTGGCATTTAAACTGGCCATATCCAGCCGGAATTCCCAGTGAGATTCTATGTAACACAGTATCTGACTAGGCTGCACTTTGAATTATAAGTACAGTCCATCTGACAGGCTTCCAAACATATTCCACATTCATTACCCTTGTCTCGCTATCATGTAGCTTTGAACTTCTTTCATATTCTTCAGTCTGCTTTCCACATGAAGATGTTGTCAACCTTTTGTAGACAGCATAAATAACCATTCTATAAACTTATTCCACCCCTTCATCGCTCCAGCAACCATGTTTCCACATTAATCACCACCAGTCTTCCTTCCAGCACTAATTATCAAACTATATCTAGTGAACCATCTGAATAGTTCATAGATTTCATTTCATCATCACTGCCAATTACCTCCGTGCATCCATTACACCTGAAGTCCTGTCTCATTATTCAAGCATTAAGAAATATAATCTATTTGTATTGTGTAACATCTGTCTTATTAGTCCTGGGATTACTTCAGGATTTCATAACTATTTTTCTATAAGTCTCATTATTCAAGCATTATGAAAATCAATGTTATGCCTGCAACTTTTAACTGTTTTAATAATATCTGTATTCATGCAAGTATCTGTATATTATTACCCTTTTAGTAACTTTTAAGTTTTACCATATTTAGGTTCTTTCCCGTCAGCTGGCTGAAGTTTTGTTAAGGGGTGTCTGTGAAAGAACATATATTCAATTAGATCTCAACCCTGAGAATTCAGAAACAAAATGTGGAAACACAGCTGTTCCCAGAATGTATAGTGGAGATAAGTAAGTAAAGCTTTGGAATTTTTTGTGAAAATGTTTAGAAAATATTTGGCTTGAATATGAGTTGAGAATATTAGGAGAAAAAAATGTACTGTGTGCTACTGGTTGATAGTGGCTTAGTCAGAAGCAGAACAATGAAGATGTATTAAGTTTACATATCAGTCAGTCATCTCTGTATTTAACAATGAGTATTGCTAATGGAAAGTGTGGATAGCCAAGGGAATATAGTCTAAGACAAACTTCCCAAAGAGCAGTGGGTCATATCCCATTGCTAGCAATGTGTTGTGTTTATATTTCTGACAATTAACTCTCAAATAACTGTCTGTGTAGATGTATATGAACTGAGCAAGGCATAGAGGCAGCACAGTAAAATTGACATGCATTCCTTTAGTTTTCAATTTTGGCTTTAACTCCTCTTCTGAGTAATGTTTGGAAACAGGTAGATGGACTTGTTGACTAGGTTGACTTGTCATCCGCTTTTCCATGCTGTCATGAGTTCAATGAAACACTTTATTGAGGCAGTTTTTCTATTGTTTGATATCCTTCCTGATGCCAACCCAAATGTTGTTTTTAAGTATGGTATATACCACTCATCTTCATCAAACTGGCCAGCTGTGACATATATTGTTTTTATAGAACATAATAAGTGCCAATACTTTTAAGTGGTGTCAATATGAAGACAAAGTTGACACACACAAACACGAATACACGTGTATACATCACACACATACACACATACATATATCAACATCATCATTTTATGTCCACTTTCCATGTTGATATGGTTTAGTTGGGTTGTCATGGTTTGAGACTGGCCTGGTTAGAGGATCTCTTCTTACTTGTATGTTCCATTTTTGGCATGGTTTCTATAATCCCCTTTCTAATGTCAACAACTTTACAGAGTGGATTTGGTGCATTTTATTGTGGAAGCAGCACAAGTGAGTTTGTCTTGGGGCTCATAAAACTAAAGGGCACTCACTATCCTATGTTGTCTCCACTCAGTGAAGGCAATATCACCTAGAGAGTAGATAGACAAAACAGCAATGACAGAAGGACCACGGTGAATAGGTAGTTGGATAACAAGTAGACTAACAAGAAGAGAAGACTTTGTATGTAAAAGATGCACAGGGGTAATCAAGGAGAAGAGTGTTAGTGATATAAACCTTTTCCAATCACATGAAGTATCTATAGAAGTGGTTGATAGCTTCTGCTATCTAGGTCACCTAATTAGCAGCAGAGGATGATCCGAGAGCATAATGGCTAGAATAAGGATAGAATGGAAGAAGTTTAGAGAGCTACTCATATGGTTGACCCAAAAGGTTTCTCCCTACATAAAAAAAGATGGCTGTATGATGCCTGTGTGCGAAGTGCGATACTGCATGGTAGTGAAACTTGACCAGTGACTGCAGAGGACATGCATAGGCTGGAGAGAAATTAAGCTACCCTGCTTTGTTGGATGTGCAATGTAAATGTGAAAGAAAAGGCAGTGCTTGGATGAACTGAGACAGAAATTGGATATAAGATGAATCTGATATGGTGTGCAGGAGAGAAGATTGTGTTGGTATGGATGTGTGATGCACATGGATGATGATCGCTGGGTGAAGGTGTGCTATATATATAATATATATATATATATATATATATATATATATATATATATATATATATATATATATAATATAATATATAAGAACAAAAGATGGTTAAAAGAGTTCCATGTATTTTATTATGCGCATTTCAAAAACAAATATCCTCATGCAATAATATTTGTATTTTCATCAGATAAAACATGAAGACATGATATGAAGGTTAAAAAACACTTGTGGATAGTTCAGTTTTAAATCAACATATGAAAAGTAGTTTTAGATTGATGTGTGATATCGGGAAAAATATTTTATTTTTGTGGGGGGTGGGGGTGGGGGTGGAAAGGATGAAAAAGAGGAGGAGATGAGAGTAAAAAGTGGAGAGGGAGGAGTATAATGAGGAAGGATGAGATAGGAGGAGAGATGGGTGATAGAGAGAGAGAGATAGCTTTTATAACTGAGAAAGATATATTGTTTTACATAGAGAGGTTGAAAACCGTTGGAAGATAATGTATAAATTAAAAGAATTTGAAAATTAACGAAGAGAAAAATAATGTAAAGTTAAGGTTTGTATATTGAGCGGTTTGATAATATGTGCGATGAAAAAAGAAAATGTTAATATGTATTGAGAATAATGTTTAAGGGTTTAATAATATGTGCGATGTTAAGAAAATGTTGATATGTATTATTAAAAGGAACAACAGGTTATTTAAGTAAGGAAATATTGTGAGATGAGCATCAATGAGTTAGATGAAAGGGAGAAAAGAATAATGAATTGAGGATGAATAATCTAACGTCAAAAAAATGTATATGTTTACGAAGGATTTTTACAAGGTGATATAGAGTAAGAATGTATTGTATTATGTAATAATTGATTCTATGTTAGGCAAGAGTGAGAAAAGGTACAGATTAGGGGTTAGACATTAAAAGAAGAAGAGAAGAAAGGGAAGTGATAAATAGGAGCGATGTAGAATGAGTAACAAGTATTATAGAATGTATAATAACCTTTGAAATGAGGTAGAAAGATGGGTATATTTTTAAAAGAAGTGTATATATATATATATGTGCCTTTGAGAAAAAGATTCTAAATTGATAAAGAATTGAATATTAGCTGTATACTTTGTGAAATGTTTTATGGAATTTATGCAAGCAGATAGAAAACAAGTCAGTGCGTCTATTTATTATAGAATCTAAATTAGAAATAATGGTAAATTTTTCATTTAGACAGAGATTGCAAATTTTGGATAGAGAACTGTTCAAGTATGGAGACGCAGAAGAAACCTTCCAAAAGATGCTATATTTAATATTTTTGTCTTTCAAGGACCATATGAGTTCTGAGAGAGCCGTGTTGGTTCTTTTAAGTTTGTATACAGGAAGGGAATCCAGCTGTAGAAAACCCGCCAGACAGTCCTATGCGAGCAAGACAACCACTCTTGCCTCAAGTGGGAAAACTCCCGTCCAAACCCATGCAAGCGTGGAACATGGACGTTAAACGATGATGATGATGATGATGATATATATATATATTTATATATATATATATATATAAATATATATATATAAATCATCATCATCATCATCATCACTGTTTTACGTCCGTTCTTCCACGCTAGCATGGGTTAGACGGGTTGTCCTGTTGTGGGCAGTGTCTGGTCGGCTGACCATGCCTTGCTCATACAGGAACTGATCTGGCTTGATTTCTACAGCTGGATGCCCTTCCTAACACCAACCTCATTTACAGTGAGTGCTGGGTGCTTTTTCGTGGCGCCTACACGTCCACTTTACAGTGTGGGCTGGGTGCTTTTTTGCCGTGGCACCTCCACGACCACCTTGCGGTGGGGGGGGGGGGGGCATATTGTTTATATGCTTCAGCATGTACCCATGGGAGGTCGGGTACCCTGTATTACTGCGTGACGCCAGAAGTCACGGTCGTGTGTCATTGACTTTGAGAGGTGTAGTTGGGTAAGGTCGGCTTTTATCACCTCATCCCAAGTCATCTTGGGTCTCCCCACTCCGCGGTTTCCATCAACTTCTAGTGCTCTGCACCTTTTTATGCAGCTGTCATCCTTCATACGCATCACATGTCCATACCAGCGTAACCGCCTCTCCTGCACGCAGCATTTGATTCCTCTTATGCTCAGTCTCTCTCTCAATTCATTTATGCTTTGTCGTTCACGTATATTACTGTTACACATCCATCGGAGCATGCAGGCTTCGTTTCTCTCTAATCTACGTAAGTCTTCCACCTTCAGCGCCCAGGTCTCACTACCATGCAACATCGCTGTTCGGATACACGCATCATACAGTCTGCCTTTCATTCTGAGGGAGAAGCCTTTTGCAGCTAGCAGTGGTAGTAGTTCCCTAAACTTCTTCCATCCCGTTCTTACCCTAGTTATTGTACTTTCTGAGCACCCACCTCCGTTGCTAATTCGGTCACCTAGGTAGCAGAAGCTGTCTACTGTTTCTACAGGGCCCTCCCAGAGATTGGTGGTACTTGTTTCCTGTGGCTGTTTGCTTGCTGTTTCAGCACAGCTGCTGCATGTGAATCCTACATTCTTAATTAAGCTTCCTGAGATCCCGCTACATCTCTTGTGTACCCATTGTTTGCATTTGGGGCAAAGAATGGAGTTCCTACCTACACCTTTCCTACATACTGAGCAAGGCCATTTCCCTGAGGGGATCTGGGTTCTGTTTTCTCGTCTACTTATAAGGACCTTAGTCTTTGTCATGTTGACTTTGAGGCCCTTTCTCTCTAGTCCCTGCTTCCAGGTTTGGAATTTATTCTCTAGTTCTACCATAGATTCAGCTATGAGTGCGAGGTCATCAGCATACAGGAGTTCCCATGGGCATCCGGTCTTAAACTCCTCCGTTATTGCCTGCAGGACTATGATGAACAGGAGAGGGCTAAGAACAGAGCCCTGGTGGACCCCGACCTGTACGCTAAATTCCTCGCTATACTCATTGCCAATCCTAACTTTGCTGACTGCTCCCCTATACATGGCTTGTACCGCTTTCACAAGCCATTCATCTACTCCTAGTTTTCTAAGAGCCCACCAGATTACTGCACGTGGAACTCTGTCAAAGGCTTTCTCAAGGTCGACAAATGCCAAGTAGAGTGGCTTACTTTTAGCTAGGTACTTTTCCTGTAATTGCCTCACAAGGAAGAGCGCATCAGTGGTGCCTTTCCCTGGTACAAACCCAAATTGCATCTCGTCTATATTCACCCGGTCCCTAATCAGCTGTGCTATAACTCTTTCTGTTACTTTCATGACCTGGTCCATCAACTTTATACCTCTATAGTTTCCTCTATCTAGTGCATCGCCTTTACCTTTGTAGCAGTTGACAATGATGCTACTGCACCAATCTTTTGGTATGGCCCCCTCTAGTATTACCTGGTTAACGATACGTGTGGTTATAGTGTGACCTACAGACCCAGATGCCTTCAGCATCTCGGCAGCTATACCCGATGGACCGGTTGCCTTCCCTATCTTCATATCTCTGATTGCCTTACTTACTACGCTGCCGCTGACTTGTACTGCTGGTCCCTCTATAGGGTCTACGTGGGGTAGGGTCTCTTCTTCCCATGCATTCTCCTCATTTAGTAATCTATCATAATGACTCTTCCATGCATCTTTCTTCTCAGCACTTGTGAGGGCAAGCTCACCTTTATCATTCCGGATACACTTCTCTCCAATGACATCACAACTATCTCTGACACACTGCCTCGCAATCTTGAATACCTCCTGTTTCTGGTCCTCACGTTGTAAAACATGCTTGAATTTTCTATCCTCTGCTTCCCTCCTAGCTAAGTATACTTGTCGCCTAGCTTCCCTCTTGGTCTCTATGTAATGTACCCTGCTCCCCCCGTTCTTCCATTCTTTCCATGCCTGTCTCTTGGCCTTGACTGCTTCATCTACCTTATTGTTCCACCACCAAGTCACTCTCCTCCTGCTTGAGGTCTTACTCCAGCCACAAACCTCATCCGTCGCCTCTAGTAAGTTATTTTTTAGGAACTCCCAGTTCTCTTCTACGTTAAATGTCTCTATCTGTTCTTCTTTACTGTCGTAGGCGTTGAGTAAAATATCTTTAAATCTGTTACTGGTTGAGGGGACTTTCAGCTTCCAGATCTTTCTTCTCCAGGTTGGCCTCTGTTTCAGGGCTCGTCTAGTTCTGACCGTGAGGTCGCTGACAACTAAGCTATGTTGGGATGTACATTCCTCACTAGGGAAGGCTTTTGTGTTTACGACCGTCCATCTGTCACGTCCTCTGATGAGGATAAAATCTAACTGACTAGAGTGCTCCCCTGATCTATAGGTGATCAGGTGGTTGTCGGGTTTTTTAAAGTTTGTGTTACATATCGACATGTCATTGGCGTCGCAGAATTCTAGAAGTCTGAATCCTTCCTCATTCCTTGTGCCAACTCCATGGCCTCCATGTACTCTATTGAAGCCGTCGCAGTGTTTACCTACGTGTCCGTTAAAATCTCCTGCAATGATTAGGAAGTCCTTGTCGTCTGTTAGAGCAGTAGTGTGTATTAGGGACTCGTAAAACCTATCCTTAAGTTCGTCTGGCAGCCCCGATTGGGGTGCGTAAGCTGATATTATTGTGGTAATTGTCTTATTCAGGACTAGTCTGAGTTTAATGATTCTTGCATTTACCCTGTACACTGAGATTACTTTATCTACCCACTTGTCAGCTAATAGTATACCTACACCACCCATCCCATCGTCATTTCCCACCCAGAAAAATTTGTAGCACTGGCTTTTTCCTACAAGGACTCTAGCAGACCCTCCTCTCCATCTAGTCTCTTGCACACAGCATACATCAACTTCCTTTCGCTCTAGCATTTCTACGATTTCTCCTGCTCTTCCTTTCATTGAGCCTACATTGATGGTACCAACTCGGAGTTTTGGGCATTTGTCGACACTCGTAGGGGAGGGCCTCTGGGTTGGCGCTTCACGTGGGTGCTTGGTAGCTCGCAGATTCATATTTCATCTATTGATTCAGAGTTGCTCGTGTATTCCCAGCTCATCCATCCATAACGGTGGGAGAATTGAGGGCTAGAAGGACAGTGGTGGTGGGGTAATGGCAGGGTGTGTTGGGATGCGCCAGAGGAGGAGAGAGTTAGTTAGGCAGGTAGTAGCAGCAGCAGCAGTGGAAATGGCATGCTAGGTTTGATTGGTCGAATAGACTATGGTGGTGTGTGGGGGTGGGGGGGGGAGGGAAATTGTGAGGTAGGAACTGAGGGTCGCATGGTAAATATCCAAGTTAATACTACATCAGTAAAATTAACAATAATAATGTCATGAAAAAAACTACTAAGAGAAACCCTCGAAAATTTATCGCTAATACAGCAGGGAAAATTTAACGCTAATACAGCAGGGAACATCATAATATTAACGACAATATGTAGGCTAAAATACCTTCGTAGATTAGATGGATGGCTGGCTGGGAAAATTGGAATCAGCTCTAGTGATACATTTTAGCAGAGAAGAATGGGAAAGTGTCTTATCTCTTCAATATTTTCAGATTGAATGAATTAGGTTAAAGACAGGGTAGTAAGCCTTAAAGAAGTGCATAGAGAGGGGGGGGGGTAGGAACTGAGGGTCGCATGGTAAATAACTGAGAGAGTTATATATATATATATATATATACATTATATATATATACATATGTATATATATATATATAAATATATATATATATAATATATATATATATATATATATATATATATATATATATATATATATATATATATATATATACATATGTATATATATATAATGTATATGTGAGGCCATCAAGAAGGATTATAGTAAAAAACTATCATCTTTTTTATGGCAGCCTGTAAAAAGGAGCACTTTATGCAAAGTCAATTTTTATTTTATTTGCAAATTTGGAAATATATTTTAATGACCATAAAGAGGTGCCATGAAGAGATGAACCTTATAACTGTAAACAACAGTTGCACTATATGACTAATGAATGTTTTCTGAGCTTGTAGTATTTAGTCCAAAGCCTATCATAGGTATAGCTTGGCTTGGGATGATTTCCAGCAGGTTACTGCTACCATCTCTCTAATGATTCAGATTGTCACAGGATTCAGTAGGGCATTAATACAATAAACATTTATTCATTGAAGTGTATATAATGTACCATAGAAGATATCAATGGTAAATATGAGGTTTTACAGCATATAAAGAATAGAGTTTTACTAATTAAAAACTTGGCTAAATCCATTGTATTATACTCCCTATGCAAAGGACATGTATCTTATTTCATTCAACTAAACTAAAAGAGGGGGACTGACACTATATCTAGTAAACTAGAATGGTCTGTGTCAGCAAGGATTGGATTGAAATTTTAAATCATAAGATGCATCTTGGAGTGTTACTAAAAATGGCTGTTCACCCAAATTTAGAATTGTCTTAGAGATGATGTCATGTACATCATCATCATCCAGTTTTTGATTATGCAGGACACAATTAATCCCTAAGCACTCCTTTGCATCTTGCTCCATGTCTCACTTCCTCCATCCAAGTCCTTTTTGGTGTTCCTAGGCCTCTACTGTCTCCTGGATCAACATTCATCACTTTGCTGATCCAGCCTTCACTGCACTTGACATGGCCGTACCAGCGCATGCACCTCGTATGAAGCACATCCTCGAGGTCGTTGATCAGCAGTCTTATCAGGAACTCAGTTGAGCTGACATCATCCTTAATGTCACACTGCACATCCAGCGGATCATAGCTCTGTCATTTCTCTTCAAAACTATCACTGATTTGTTCTATGTTTAACTGTTTTTCTATTGTTAAATAGCTCCTGATTATTGCTTAAGTAGACCAAGACACTTCATTCATGTTGTATCACTCCACTCTGTTGGAAAAAAAAATGGGTTGTGACGGACTGGTATCAAGCTATATTGGCGTTTTCCATTCTCTAAGATATCAGTTGTGTGGAGAGAAGAGACCAGCATACATTAGCAACTGTTGGTCACCCTCAAAAATACATTGCCCAGGCTTGGGTGTCAGAGAGGAACCTTCTAGGTGCTAAAACCCTTGGTTATTTGTGACCAAAATTAGTCTTATGTCTGTCAACCACCGATGAAAAGAGCCATTTTTTAGTGTGTCGATTTGATTTATGTCCCTGCTCTTTACCAGTGGTCATTGTTCTAGCTGTGATCCTTATTGTAAGACGTGTCTTAAAATTTAAGAATTAGAACATGTAGCTTCATTTTAAAGACCAGCAGAAAATCACCATTCGGGTGGTTTTCTGCTAGCATGTGTAGTGTGTATATTGATATTATACGCAAGTATATATGCATGTAGATATGTTACATCAAATAAAATCGTAATTGACAATATACACAGAAATTGAACGAAGACTGTGTTATACTCTCTTATGTAATCAGTAACGTAATCCATGATACATTAAAAAAAGACGATATTATATATCTGCTAGCATGCGTAGTGTGTATATTGATATTATATGCAAGTATATATGCATGTAGATATGATCAGATAAAATCGTAATTGACAATATACACAGAAATTGAACGAAGACTGTGTTACACTGTCTTATGAAATCAGTAACATTTTCCATGATACATTAAAAAAAGACAATATTATATATAAACTGAATTAGCAGAAAATTAGTGACAGAAATCACGATATGAATATTTATTTAAACGATCGCTAACCAGAAGTGTTGACATTTGAACATTTTTAAGAAGTGAATGTTTAAATAAGTAATAAAATATATTTAATGAACAGCCACAAAATTTAGTAGATAAATTATGTAATATTCATTCATTATTAACCGAGGTTAACTTTGCCTTTCATCCTTACGGGGTCGATAAAATAAAGTACCAGTAATGTACTGGGTAATTGCTGGCCTTGTGCCTAAAATAGAAACAATTATTTATTCAAAGTAATCCAACTTATTTTAGTAAGGGGATAAAAATTATAAACCGTACACAGTCCCGCGCTTCTTACTTTATTATAGTTTAGATGATAGGTTGTTGCATGTAAAAGGTAAATGTTAATACTACCCAAACCTTGTGGGTCTATCAGTATTAAACAGATGGGAGATAAATGCTATTATTCCTCCTAGATAGGACACCAATATATTTCAGCTCACACTCTTGTGTGACTTGTCCTTAATCCTAACAATTAACTGAACCAAAACAATATAGATTAAGATGTTCTGTTCACAAGTACAAAGAAATAATTTCTGTGGATTTGAACTCAAGACCTATGAGCAAATGGTTCAATATATTATATACTTGGCCATTTCACTTTTATAGGCAATTTACTAAGAGTGATTAGTTGCTATATTGACAAGTCATATGACTGGCTAGGTAAGTTTTATCGGTGTTCGGTACACTGTAGTACTGACTCGTGTGATTGCAGTCAGCTGGTTGACATTTTATTAATTCCACTACTTCATGGTTGACTGGTTAATGTTAGTAATATTTTGCTGCAATCATTCAGACATTCCAAATCATATGCTAACACAGAAAATGACTGTGAAAAGATTTTTTAAAATTAAAATTAGGAAACAGCAATGTTAGACACCCTAGTCATCATCATCATTGGCATCATTTAACATCCATTCTGCCTACTAGCGAGGATTGTACAGGTTGTTACAGATGAAGTTTGTACTTAATTGGAGCTACTGACCTTTCAGATGAGCTGGGAGCTGTATCGTGCTCACATACTTTCCCACTTTCTCACTCTTTACAGAGTGCCCAAGTGCACTTTTGTGGTACCAGTGCTAGGGGGGTTATGTCTCTGAGACAACTGAAGATTTTTTCCAACCCTCCTTTTGGCAAGTTTTCTATGGCTGGATGTCATTCCTATGACCAACCAATTTACTGGGTGCATTTTATCATGTCCCTCAATGCTAGACATGTTGCTGTGCCTTTGATGGAACTGAAGAGTCCTCTCAATCTTTTGTTTGGCATGGTTTCTATGGCTAGATGACCTTCCAATCACCAAAATTATTAAAATAAAATACTGTGGTTTTAAGAAACAAAATTATACAGACCTAAGCTTCTACACAAAGATTCATGCTCACACACACATATGCACATTCATGTATATAGTTGCGCATTTCCTCATACACAGATGCATACTCATACACAGGAAAAATACTGGTTGCATCTTAGCCAGGCACAGTAGTGAGAGGGTGTAGGAATGTGATGTTCATACTTTCACCAACTGCATTAACCCTCTCATTACCATATTTTAAATGAAAGTTTCTGTCTATAATTTTAAATAATTTGGAAAATAATCAAGAATTTCTCATTATTAAGCTGGTGTCTAGAATACATCTTAACAAAGGTTCTTACATAAAGTTATTATAGAATTTTTTTAGATAAATATAAGCACTCTAAAATAAACAGTTTTATATCTTAGAACTAGGGGAACAAGTGGTTTGGTATCAAAAGAATTAACAGTGTAGATGAAGTAAATTAGTTTCTATTGGGCTTTGGAACCACATAACATCTTTGACTCATCCAGAGCTTAACTCTTACATTATGACATTTGTCTAATAAGAGCCATATTAATATTAATTTCTTTACAAGACCACAAATTGGTAAAGAAGAATATAGTCAATTGATTTGACTGCACTACCTGATGGGATATTCTGCAAAGTCAAACCTTGCAAGAATTGAAGATAGAATGTAAATATGGACATAACTAAATATTGTAAAGCATTGGGTACAACATTTTGTTGTTGTCATCATCATCAATGTTATTGGCACCTTCTCCTTCTTTCTATAAATTTACAACAACTTAGGAACCTTATTAATATTGATGTAAAAGGAAAATTTACAAATAAAATGTCTCATGAGAGACAAGGAAAAAATAAAATTATGAGGTGATAAAATTAAGAAGATATTTTAAAATCTTTTTGTGAACTCATTTCTATTGAAACTATTTCAATTAATTGGTGAATAATTTTGAAGGATTTACTAAAATTATTAATTATTTAATTACTAAGATATTAACATAACATATTCTTATATAGAATTATGTTGGAAGATTTTAATTTGAATAGGAACTTTTTTAAATGGGTGGACTTGATTTATAGAACCAGAGCTGGTTTTGGCTGGATTGGTATCAAAAAGGTTAAAAAATAAAGAATTCTTTGTAATTCCAGACAAATTGAGTTGAATGTCTATCTAAGAAGCGTGAATTACATTAATTAATTGTTGTATGTATATAAAATGTTTGCCAGAAGTTCTGGGGTACATTAAATACATACACCACATAGATAGATACAAATACGCAAACAATCTATTTTAATCTCACAGGAATGTGTTTCTCTTTAATTATAGGCTATTTACACCAGCAAATGAGAATGAGGAAGCTCTGTTATTACTTCTTATTGCTGAAGCTATTGTAAGTAATTATTTACTATTTACTTAAAATTTGCTGTAAAGATTCAATGCATGTTACTTTCCATTTACTTGAGTGAACAGCATTTGCTGTCTCTCTAAAAGAATTCTCTCTCTTTGTGTCATAGACATATATGATATATGTCACATGTATGACACTCTAGGTTGGTGAAACTAGACCAGAAGACAGAGTTGCGATATTGTATGGCAGTAAAAGTAGAGAACCTGCAGTGACCAGAAAGACTGTATGATGTATAAATCAGAGGTGTGGAGTTGTATGGCAATGTACATAGAACATCTGTAGTAATTTTATTGTGTATATATCAATCGGCTGTGTGTGTAGTGGGCCAGTAGTGACTGGAGAGACTGTATGATGTATATGGCAGTGGAATGATGTTGTATGGCAGTGGAGTTGGAGGACCTTTAAATGCTGGAATGATTGTCTGGGGTGTCAATGGTGTAATGTTGAATAGCAGTGAAGGTAGAGACCCTGCAGTAACTGGAGAAACTGTACAGTGTCAATGGCCTGATGTTGCACCTGACATGCACTGATAAATCAAGGGATTCAGAATTTCCACTCTTCACTCTGTTCCTGTGTATCTGTACATTCTGGTAGTGGTTCCAGTAGAGGCCAGGTAAGCTGAACATGGTGCGAGGGAGACAGTTAATATTCTCCTGCATTTATTATTGAAGTGTTTGGTGTCAGTAATGTTGCAGCTACTTCTGTGTGTATGTGTTTTTTATGCTTGTCTGAGGCGAGTGGAAGAGATAGTGTTTTTAGTATGTTACTGTTGTGCTCTGGGGTTTTCCATATATATATATATACACACACACACAGTAGCCGTAAAAATCCCAGCCAAATCATAGGCCCCACTATGAGCAGGGTACAGCGCGGCCAACTGGCCAGACCCACCTCATAACAGGAACACACAGTTCCACACTGTAAACGTGGTTGGTGCTATGAAGGACATAGAGCAGTCGTAAAAGCCCAGCCAAAATGTGGTCAGTACGAGCAACGTACGATATGGTCAACTGGCCTGACTTGCCTCTGGGGCCACCCAGTCCCATGCTATAAATATGGTTGGTATTAGGAAGGACTTTCTAACAGCTGTAAAAAGCCAGTCAAAATGTGGTCCCGTATGTGTAAGGTATGGTGCAGCCAACTGGCCAGATCTACCTCATAACGGGAACACACAGTTCCACACTGTAAATATGGTTGCTGTTAGGAAGGACATCTAGCAGCTGTAAGAACCCAGCCAAGGGAAGGTCCTCTATGAGCAAGGTATGGCACGGCTAATTGACCAAACTTGCCTCATAAGAGCGACCAGCTAGTCCCACACTGTAAATGTGGTTGGTGTTAGGAAAGGCATCCAGCAGCCATAAAAATCCTCAGCCAAAACACTGGCCCTGCTCTGAGCAGTGTTTGATCCAGCCAACTGGCCAGACCCTTCTCATATCAGGACCACTCAGTTCCACACTGTCAACGTGGTTGGTGTTAGGAAAGACATCCAGCTGTAAAAAATCAGTCGAAGTACAGTCCCATTTGAGCAAGAGACAGCAAGGCCAAATGGCCAGACTTGCTTCATAGCATGGATGACTTATCTGACTCATGCAAACTTTGAAGATAAGACATTAAACCGCGATGATAAGAATGATATATATATGGGTGTATGGAGGTAGCTTTACATGTGAGAAGAACTGGAATGCAGGTTGAAGCTTGTATGGCAACAAACTGTACCCCTCACATATCTAGGTGGCTCTTTCATTTTTAGTATTTTTTCACTGTGTAGGTGGATTGGTTGTAGTTTGTTGTATATACTTAGATTAATGCACTGTTTTGTGTTCTTTGTAATTTATTGTGGAGAGATTAGAGAACTAGGCAGGGTTGGCATAGTCTATGATAAATCTAATGTACTGTTTGTACACTATTGTTTGTGATTCTGTTCACCAAATGCAGTACCTGTGATTGCTCTAAATATATCTATCGTTTTGCTTTCTTTACCTATCTTCTATGTATTTTGTGAAGTTGTGGATACTCCATCTAGAAAATTGCAGATAGGTTTCTAGCCAAAGTTTTGTCTTGTTTCTTATGATGGTGTTGATTATTTTTGTTGAGTATTATGAGTGAATAGAGGAGAAGGCAGCAAATTAGCATGGTTGTTAGAACGTCGGATAGAATGTTTGAGGTATTTGTTTTGGCTATCTGCTCTCTGACTTCAAATCCTGCCAAAGTCAACTTTGCCTTCCATCCATTCAGGGTGGATAGAAATGTACCAGTCTCGTACTGGGATCATCTTCCTCTATATCTCCTTTTCATTTTCATTCTCTCACTGTATTCAGACCTGGAGAGTATATGGGCTCTGCCAGATTTTAAAAATAACCCCTAGAAATACTGTATGTCAATACAGCGCCACTATGATTTCCTCAGGAGTTACAGGTTCACACCTACAGAGGAGAATGGAGTCAAAAAGCTTTGCTGATACAGATGTAGATAGAATGGTACATGTGGGGTTTCTTTTTGATGTTTAAGCCATGATGTATTTTCTATGTTAGTAGTCTGGTGGTTGAGTGTAGTGATTTGAATCCATGTTGTGATTTGGAAAGGGTATATGAAGGTTGGAGATGTTGAGGATTATTCTTTCTAGAATTTTTGAGACTGTGCATAGGTGGATGATAAGTCTGTATGATGTTACTTGGGGTTTTGTTGGCTTTTAAAATTACAATTTTATCTGGCTTCCAGAGTCTAGGAATTTGATAGTATTGGTATAAGTAATTGTATTATAGATGTCATGGGTGTGATGATGTAAGGCAGTCCAGGTAGAAGACCTGTAGTGACTGGAGAGAGTTAATGTGGTATATAGGTCAGTGGTATAATGTATGAAGTGAAGGTAGAAGACCTGTAGTGACTGGAGTGAGACTATGTGGTGTATATGTCTGGTGTAATGTATAGCAGTGTGAGTAGAAGAACTGTTAGTGACTGGAGAGGGACTGTATAGTGTATATGAATAAGTGTAACATATGGCAGTGTATATAGAAGACTTGTAGTAATGGGGAAAGAAACCGGTTGCAGTTACTGGAGAGAGAGAGGGAGAGTGAGATATATATATATATATATAGAGAGAGAGAGGTATGTATATAAGTCAGTTGTGTAACAGGAAGTGAAGGTAGAAGATTTTTAGTGAGTCAATGCTGCAGGTCATTGAAATATAAGAAATAAGATTACAGGACATGAGACAATACTTGGATTTTGCTTGCAGAAAAACAAGTTGAGTATGATTAAAATTAATGTGTAATGTCAAGCTGAATGATAGGTGAAACCTAAGTGAATTAAAAAAGTAACTGGATAGCTGCATATAACCCCCTCATCATCTCTCCAACAGACAACAGATGTGTTTTCACAAAGACTTGTAATTTAATGGACATATAATATACCACATGGTAGATGGGACAAAAATCCATAAGCTAATGGTAGAGATTAGTTGAAGTTGAAGAGGCAGACTGAGGACAACTTAGAGTGAAGTAGTTGGAGCAGATGTGAAAAACTTAGACATCTAAAATATGAAAACAAAAACAAAAAAAAACAAACTATTATAACAAAAGAAAGGCGCTGCATTGCATTATTGTTCAACGTACAGAAGCATAGAAAGAAAATAAAACACATTAAAATTATCGAGGATAACAATAGTGATGTATGCGTATTTAACTTATAAACACTATCCTTGTTTCCCTATAGATCATATACATAACAATAATAAATAAATACATAAATAAATATATGATGAATAAATGAGTAATAAATGAACTCAAAGAAATAAATATGTAAAATGAAAATAATATAGCAGGGAATTTTGGTTTTACTTGACAAATACAGTTACTGTTGAATGCGTTAATGGAATGATTATAGATTGATAAGTAATTAAGTCCAGGAAAGGCATTCAACTATAAAAGCTATGATATGTATGGTACCTCTGGAGACAAATGTGGCCTTGAAACACACAAATCATACAAGCATGGGAAAACAGCTGGCTAAATGGGAATGATAATGAGAATGACAGCAGCAGTGCTGGTAATGGTGGTGGTTGTAGGGGTGATGGCAATGGTAGTGATGGTGGTTCTTTTGTTGATTTGCTGTCCAATGTACTTTAATACTATGCTAATGCACTTTCACTGAATTCCCACTTGATATTACCTTATTACATGGTATAGTGGAGAAGGGCACTAAGTTTGTCCTATTTCATTGCTAGCCTTTGGTACAAAGATGATATGTTTGCTGTAATATTCCTGTGTAAAATGAGGATTTGTGCATATGGTTTAGCTGGTTGCTTGATTTGTTCCCTGGTTATTTGATTTACTTCTTTTTCTTCTTTGCCCACTTATTCCTGAGAGGGTTGTAGAGGCAGAGTCCTCAAACACCCCTTCCAGTGGGTCCTGTCAGAAGCAATAGTTTCCAACTGATCCAGCTGGATCACCAAGCGAGACCAGCAAGCTCAGGGATGTTATATAATCATCTTGCTCAGGGTCTGCCTCTGAGTCTCATGCCGGTTTATTTTGCCTGTAAAATCTGTCCAGTGATTCTTTCCTAAGACATTCTAACCACATGCCCATAGTACCGGAGCAGTGATATCTCAATTTGGAGAAGTAGCAGTAACGTTATCCAAAGACCCTTCAGAGGAATCCCATTTCAGCTGCTTATATTCATGATTGCATTCTTTCGGTCAGTACCTAAGATTCATGTCCATATAAGGGTTGGCATGAAGACCGATTTGAATGTAGTGAGTTTGGCTTTTATACCTACTACCCTTCTTCTGATTACCGAATGCTGAAGCTGGTGCATTACTGCACCAGCTCCTGCAATTCTTGCACTTAATTCAGCCTCCTGCCTTCCATCACTCATGAACATGGCCCCAAGATACATGAATGTCTCTACCTGCTTCAGTGGAACTTCATTCATATATAGTGTGCACTGCACAGGCTTCCTTGTGAGGATGAGTGTCTTAGTTTTTGCAGCACTAATTTTCAATCCAGCCATGCAGCACTCAACATCAAACCTATCAAGTGCAAGTCGGAGATCGGCCTCTGTTGAGTTAAGTAATACCATGTCATCTGCAAATTCCTGCCGACTGATTCTATGCTTGCCAGTCGTGACACCACTTCCAACCCGGCTGTGCATGTCAATCCTGTTCATGAAAATAATGAACAGGAGAGGTGACAGTATGCACACTTGGCAGAGCCCACTTCCATATTGAATGGTTTCGATTTAGTACAATTTATCCATACACAAAAACTTGGGCATTCATATAGAGACATCAGGGCAGCAAGTAGCTGATCATCGATCCCATACTCCTGCAGAATCTTCCCGAGGAACACTGTCATATGCCTTTCCGAGGTCTATAAAACAAGTTAAAACCACTTGGCAATACTCCCACAATTATCTTGAAGACTGCCGCAGTGTGAATATTTGGTTGGTTGTGCTGCACCAGGGCAAAAAATACACTGTTTATCAGCTAGCTAGGATTTGACAATCTTGCTGCATGTCTTTGCCAGACACTTAGCATAGACTTTACTGGGGATTTACTGATGATTTAAATCATACCATCAGTGTGGTGATCATTGTTAAATATGTTTTCTATGTTTGTGAAAATGTTGATAGTTTATACCAGCTACAAATAAAATTGTCTCAAATGTATATAATATTGGTGAAGAGTGATATGAGAGTGTATAAGGGACATGGTAATATTTTCTATAACAGGGAACAGATGTTTCACAGATGTGAGCTGTTCTAAAAGCTTACTTCCATTATCAGAAAAGAAAAAAAAACATTAAAAATGTCTACAAAAAACAAAGAAAAAAAAATGAACAATCTTCAACATTATGATGTTTCATGTCTTTATTAAGGAAAAACATGAGATGTCAGGTCAAGTGATTTAAAATTGTGGCCTTAGGCCTTAATGAGAAATTAAACCCAACCCTAATGAATATGTGAAATAAATAACATTCCTTCCAGTATGAATATAAAGAGAACTAGCTGTTCCACATGTGTATGAGGTGTTCTCTATATCCATGAGGTGTTTCACATGTACATGGGAAACACTGTACACATTGTACCATGCAGAATACTCTCTTCTCTTTGTGTAGTTCTGTTATTTATTGCATTAGACTCACCTCAAACTTTTGAAATTTCACCCGAATATTTAATCTGTAATGGTGCGGGACATTCAGCAGATGCGACCTGATGTTTTTAGAAAATGCTTGTGGGAGTGGAGGTGTGTATTTTTTTATGTAGTTATGACTAATATTTCAGTGTTTCATGTACTTCTTCTCTGCTTACTGAAAGCTGTCTCATATTAAAGCTGTCTTGGGAATAAATAATAGTATGTTAAAATAAAACAAGCTGTATTCGTACATAACTCTTCACTCTGAATATATACTAGCAAATAAAGTAAACAATAGCAAAACAAAAGACATATTTATACTACTTAAATTAAGGGTGGATGCAAATGTAAATGCATATATTTAGTTGGCCTGAAAACAGAATTTTCACACTGAGAAAATAATTTATTTTATTATTACAGTTTTTCTAAACAACAATTCTTCTTCCTTAATAAACAGGTAGAAGTCTAAACTATTCTTTATTTTACTGTAACTGCGAGCACTTCTGAAAAGTTTTTTTTTTTTTTGATGTGAGTAGTTAGAGCAATTACATTTTTGCATCTGGAAGTCCTTTCCTACAAATGTCCATACAACATCATCATCATCACTGTTTTACATCCATTTTTCCATGCTAACATGGGTTAGACGAGTTGTCCTGTTGTGGGCAATGCCAGGTCAGGTGATCATGTCTTGCTCATACAGAACTGATTTGGGCTTGATTTCTACAACTGCCCTTCCTAACTCCGACCTCATTTACAGTGGGTACTGGGTGCTTTTTGACGTGATGCCTACACGACCACTTTACAGTGGAGGGGGTGGTGGGGTCATACTGTATATATACTTCAGCTTCGGCCTGTACCCATGGGAAGTCGGGTCTTCTGCATTACTGCGTAACGCCAGAGGTCTCAGTCCTGTGTCATCACCTTTGAAAGGTGCAATTGGGCAAGATCGGCTTTTATCACCTCATCCCAGGTCTTCTTGGGTCTCTCCACTCCAGGGCTTCCGTCGACTTTGAGCACTCTGCACCTTTTTATGCAGCTGTCATCCTTCATATGAATCACATGTCCATACCACTGTAATCTCCTCTCCTGCACACAGCATTTGGTTCCTCTAATGCCTAGTCTCTCTCTTTCTCTCTCTCTCTCTCTCAGTTCATTTATGCTTTGCCGTTCATGTATATTACTATTACATATCCATCAGAGCATGCAACCTTCATCTCTTTCCAATCTACACAAGCCTTTCTGCACACAACACCCAGATCTCACTACCATGCAACATTTTCATTTCACAACAGTGAAGTGATAATTGTGGTACCTATTGTTTGGTAGGTAAGTTGAAGCAGAGAAACATACCTTGCCTAGAATTGTAAGTAGAGCCTATATCAAAGTGGTTCAACTGGTACATTAGTCTGGAAGCCCAGAGAGGAAAGGAGGGACTCCTTAACATCTGAACCTCACCATTAAAAAAGTCTATCTTCCTCTCAAATTTTGATAGCAGCTTCCGCCAATCCTTCTTCAAGGGTCTTGAAAGCAGTCTTGTTCTGCCATTCAAACTTCTCTTGAAGGCTTTGGTTGCAAGTTAACGACTGTAGCAATGTCGAAATCTTCACTTTGCTATCAGTTCTCTAGTATTGTGACCCTATAGACTCTTTATTACATTTGATGCTGTTAGTCCATTTTAAATTATATCAAATTCATTATTAAAATGATATTAGATATTATATACACCAAATTGAGACAAAAAGAGGGCAATAGGCTTGTTAACAGGACCAATTCAAAATGTATTTTTGTTATGAGTAATATATTCATTTCATGGGTGGTATATGGTAAAATCAATAGAGCATCAGACTAAATGCTGTGTGATATTTCATTTCATCTCTTTACATTCTGATTTCAAATCTCACTGAGGTCAACTTTGTCTTTCATCCCTCTGAACTTGAAAGAATAATTAGTAGTCAGGTACTGGGGTCACCTAATATATACTAATCAATTAATGTGCAGATTGCTACTGACTGAGATCGTTATTTTCATCAGTTGTGATATTTCCATTTTCAAGTTGTTATACTGATGAACAATGCGGTTTTCGCCCTGGACACAACAGAGCTGACAGGTCTTCAAGAAATGATGGGAGTATTGCCATGATGTATATTCTTATTATGTAGACCTTGAAGAGGCATATGCCTGCATTTCTCTAGACCTGCTGTGGAAGGTTCTACAGGAGTTAGGATTGATGGTCAACTTCTTGCTGCCTGATGTCTTTATACAAATGCTTGAGTACTTGTGTTCAGATAAATGGTGCTAAATCAAAACCATTCAATATGGAAGCCAGTCTCCACCAAGTGTGCGTACTGTCACCTCTTCTGTTCATTATTTTCATAAACAAGATTGACATGTGCAACCGGGTTGGAAGTGGTATCATGACTGGCAGGTGTAATATCAGTCGACTGAAATTTGCAGACAACATGGTGTTACTTAACTTGACAGAAGGTGATCTCTGACTTGGACTTGATAGGTTTGATGTGGAGTGCTGTATAGCTGGAATGAAAATCAGTGCTGTGAAAACTGAGACACTCATCCTCTCAAGGAGGCCTGCACAGTGCATTCTACATGTAAATGGAGTTCTACTGAAGCAGGTGGAAGGTGGAGAAGTTCAAGTATCTCAGGGCCATGTTCACGAGTGATGGAAGACAGGAGGCTGAATTAAGTGCAAGAATTGCAGGAGCTGGTGAAATAATGTGCCAGCTTCAGCATTCAGTAATCAGAAGAAGGGAGGGAGGTGTAATCCCCGCTTGGGGATCCAGCCAGATCAGTTGGAAACTGTTGCTTGAGAGAGGACCCACTGGAAAGAGTGTTTGAGGACTCTGCCCTCACAACCCTCTCAGGAATAAGTGAGTGAAGAAGTTCTTAGATTTGGCAGGTGGTAGATTGGCAGAATCATCAGAGCATTGAAGAAAATTATTTGCAGTATTTAGTTATGGCTATTGCTTATACTAGAAATAATAATAATATAAATAATTTAATATTGACAAATCAATGAATTCCCCACTTTG
The DNA here is from genome assembly GCA_964016885.1 of Eledone cirrhosa. Lineage (NCBI taxonomy): Eukaryota > Metazoa > Mollusca > Cephalopoda > Octopoda > Eledonidae > Eledone > Eledone cirrhosa. The sequence continues at coordinate 289,014,587 of OZ024740.1, forward strand.
TAGGTTGGGTGGTGAGAAATGTGAAACAATAAACCACATTATTAGTGAATGTAAAATGCTTGCTCGTAAAGAGTACAAGAAAAGACATGACAACATTGCCAGATTGGTTCATTGGAAGCTCTGTCATAAGTATGACATGAGCAGAAGTGAGAAATAGTTTGAACATCAACTGGAAAGGGTTGCTGAAAACGAACAGTATAAGATATTGTGGGACATGATCATCCAGTGAGATTATTTTATCATAGCTAGAAAGCCTGACAATGTTGTTGTAGAAAAGAAGAATATCAAGGCATATATTGTGGATATTGCTTCACTGGGACCACAGGGTGAATGAGAAGGAAAGTGAGAAAGTTGAGAAATACCAGGAGTTGAAGAGAAAAATCAGGAAACTATGGAGAATGAGACATGTAGAAGTAGTACCGATTGTGGTCGGCACACTGGGAGCAGTTAGTAAAAGGTTAGAATTATGGCTTGAGAAGTTAGAAATTACCATCAGGGATTGTTGTAGAAAATAGCCTTGCTAGGAACAGCAAGGATTCTAAAGAGGGTGTTGGAAAGTTGAAGGAGAAGGAATGACTCAAAGGATCTTTGGCTATGGCTTGTGTTACAAATAATAATAAATGTTACAAATAATAATAATAATAGAGACTCCCTATCAACACTATGTGAAACACTAAACAGAACTGGGCTAGGGTATAAATGCTACAATGGGAAAAATTAACCATCTCCTATATATGGATGATCTAAAGCTGTATGCTACTAATGAAAAACAACTCCAAACACTGCTCCAAACTGTGCACGGATTCACAAAAGAAATAAGTATGAAATTTGGATTAGAAAAATGTGTCAAGGCAGCTCTGAAGAGAGGGAAACTAGTGAAAAGCAATAATATCATGTCAGATAAAGAAGCAGAAATAAGAGAATTAGATCAAACTCAGACATACAAATACTTAGGAATCATTGAACAAGATAAGATTCAACATAGATGAAAGAAAAGATTAGAAAAGAATACTACAGAAGAATTAGGTTAATACTTAAAACTGAACTAAATGCAAAAAATAAGGTGATTGGCATCAACACTTTAGCAATCCCGGTAATGAGCTACAGCTTTAACATTCTGAAAGAACTAGCTGGAATAGATAGAAAAACAAGAAAAATAATAACTGCATTTAAAATACACCATCCAAAATCAGACATAGAAAGATTATACCTACCAAGAACACAAGGAGAAAGGGGCCTTATGCAACTAGAAAACTCTTATAAAATAACTACTGTAGGACTACAAAAATACCTAATAAAAAACAAAGGAAAACTAATACAGACAGCCACGAAACATGAACAAGACAAAAACTTTTCTCAGTCTTCAAGGAAGCCAAAAAATTCAAATCAAAAAGAAAAAAAGAACAATAGAAATTGTGAAAGACATAAAATTTAAACTGAAAACTGACATCCAGAATGCCATGTTAAAACAATGGCAAGAGAAATCTTTACATGGCCAATACCAAAAAAGCTAAATAGAAAGGAAGTAGACAAAGAAAACACATATAACTGTCTCCGAAGCACTGGACTAAAAGCTGAGACGGAAGGATTTCTCATTGCAGCGCAGGACCAGAGTCTATCCACCAGAAACTACCAGAAGTACATAATGAAACAAAGCACAATAAGTAACTGTAGAATATGTGGAGATTGGGAAAAACAATGAACCACATAGTCTCTGGATGCCCAACTCTAGCCAAAAAAGAATATTTCCACATAGAGTTGGGACCTTCATACACTGGAAATTATGCCAGCATTATGAAATACCAACAGAAAAAAGATGGTATAAACTCACACCAGAAAAAGTGTCAGAGAATGACAAAGTAACTATTCTCTGGGATATGCCAATACATGCAGACAGACAGATCAAGGCCAACTGACCAGATATTATAGTCAAAGAATACAAAGAAAAAAAATCCCTTGTAATAGATGTACCGATCCCCACAAATGACAATATATCTTCCAAGGAAATAGAGAAACTCTCCAAATATAAAGATCTAGAGATAGAAATAACTTGGATGTGGAAAATGAAAACAGAAATGATACCTATAATATTAGGTACTATAGGAATGATAAAAACACACAAACAAATACATAGCTAAAACCCCAGGACTTACAATTATATACAGCATACAAAAGATAGTACTAGGCACTGCACACATATTACGTAAAGTGCTATCAATACAATAGAAACAGCATCAGCAACAACTACAAGGCGCACAGAGCTGTGCTTGGTAAAGCAGTAATGATGCACAATAAAAATAATAATAATAATAATAATTAATTAATTAATCCCGCTGAGGTTAGCTTTACCTTTCATCCTTACGGGGTTGATAAAGTAAGCACTGGTAATGCATTGGGGTTGATTTAATCGATTTTATCCTCCCCCAAAATTGCTAGCCTTGTGCCTAAAGTAGAAACAGTTATTATTATTATTAATCTTATTTTTGTTGTGCATTGTCACTGCACTACCGAGCACAGCTCTGTGCACCTTGAGTATATGCAGTGTGGGTTTTGATAGTGCTGTTTCTATTGTGTTGAGAGTATGCTTTGTAATATGTGTGCAGTCACTAGTACTGCTAGTAAGACCAAAGACCTGGACAGAAGTAACAAGAGCTAATCTCAAATCACTGAAGTTTACAGAAGAGATGATAAAGTGGAGAGATGCTGTACTGAGAAGGACCCATCTAACTCAGGCAAGTGTGGAACAGCAGACGTAAAATGATGATGATGATGATCTTCAAAGCCTAAAATGGTCTAACGAGCTGTGCCCTGTTGCTGTTTAATGATCTTATGGATTGGAAGGATAGATATCCTACACTTACTTGCAACTGGATGGGTTGACTGTCTATCATACAATATCCTTAGCTATGTGAATTGAGACACAATAAAAGACACAGCTGGCAGGAACTCTAAAACATAAGTCCAATACTTTGACTTGAAGAATTTTTCTAATGTTGCATAAAATATATATAATTAAGTGGAAGCTAACATAATATAGCCCCCCCCCCCCCCCCCCCCCGCCAGAAAAAAAATTACAAAATCAATATTATGAATGGCAGTAATTCTTGATAAAGGCAAGGAAGATAACTCAAAAATTAAAATTGATTGAAACTTGAATGAAACTTGAATGATGCATGCGGTGGGGAGTGACTGATGTTTCATAAATAGTGACAACTTTAGATATGTTTTGATCTTATTACAAAAACACTGTATGAGATTAAAGTAGTGAGGTTCTTAGAACTATGCCACTAAAGCTCTAAACCACTCCTGTTCCACTGTTTAACTGGAAAGTAAGATGTGGTTTCAGTAATCTTCAGTGCAAAGATCAAATTTTTTTGAATAAGAATGATAATGATTTCTGTTTTTATAGGGAACAGAGTGTATTTAGCTCTAAAGTAGTGATACATACTTTATTTACTCTTGTCAGATAAAAGTTGACTTTAGTGTGAATTAAATGGAGAATGTCACACTAAACTCTGGAATTCATAAATCATTATTTGGCTTTCTACAGGCTCTTTCACCACCCTTACCCCACATTTTTTCTCCTTCAGGATATACCTTTTCACAACAAAAGATATGTACTGTAAAACCTCTAAATAATTATATTTTGCTACATAATCTATTTTACTTCATAAATAATAATCAATCTATTTCACTATGTAATAAATAATCTATTTTAGTGCATCACCTTATGTGCATTCTTGTGCATTTACTTAATGATTCTTGCATTGCTTCCTAGACAAGTATGGTGAAAGTTATGCTTCACCAATGAGGTCAGAATATGACTGAAACATTTTCAAGTTTCTCATACTGACTGATATTGTTTAAATATCAAATATTGACTGATGTTCTTTGCTGTACTGCATATTTCTAGTTAGTGTTTTAATTCTCTTTGCAATAAATATGTTAATACTTAGGTAGGATGGTATATTTGTTGGATAAGATGTTTTTACAAATTGATACACACCCTCTCTGTAGGTCATCATATTTGCAGAGTCATGCAGTATTTGTTCTACTTCTTTGCACTCTGAGTTTAAAACTCACCAGAGTCGTCTTTCATCCTTTTGTGCTTGATAAAAAAAAGTACCAGTCGAATACTGGGGCCTGTTCTTTTCCTATATCTCTTTCTAATTGTCTCACTATAACTCTATTTCTCTCTCCTCTGGAAGAAATCAACTGTGTTCAGACCTGAAGAGGGGATAGGCTCCAGCAGGTTTAAAATGCCCAAGACATACTGTATGTCATTATAGTATTCTTACGACCCCACCAGGAGTCAGGGATCCATACATATGTACTCTTCCTACCACTGACTACTCAGCTATAAAGTAGAGATGGAGCCTGTTTTATTGTTGTTCAGTCAGGAAAACTAATGCCAGAAGAATTAGGTGCTCTTTTGAGAGGTACAAAAACAATAATAGCTGATTTGAACACATGACTGTGTTCAATAGACCAGCAACTTAATATTACCGCCCATATACATTTCAAGAATATCATAAATATTAATAATTTGTCTATGTGTGTGTGTGCATGCACATTTATATATAGCATAACTTGCAATACAATAGTTAAAATAAGATAGATTAGCTTCAAGATTTTTAGCAAAAAATTCAGGTTTAGGCCTGTAGTAAAAGTTCACATTTCATAATTGGCATGTAGGTTGACCTCCTTTTATGGATAGGTTTATTGAATTTATTATATTGTGTCACAACCCACTGTGTATATATGATATTATGTTGGTATTTATACTTATGAATGTGTGTGTTAAGTAGCATTACTTATTTCCTGACATAGCTTGCTGTGTGACATTGTCATAGCATGTGTGGAGAACAATGGAAAAGTTTCCTCACTACCTTTGCTAAATAAGGCATCTAATCTATGCATAATGTAAAAGAGAGATGTTCGTTTGTTGGTTTCTTTGGCATCACACAAAACGAAAAGTGACAATTGAAAAGTAAGTACAGCAATGGAATAAGGGTATACCCAGGAAGGTTTATTGATACTAATTTTATAAAATCAAAGAAGAAAAACATCTTCGGTATGATAACCAACCTGACTGCCATTTCTAGCAGGCTGGGAATCAACCATAAGGGATTCTCTCTGCGCGTTCATTGTCAGTGATGATCATGTTTTGTGGCCAGTGTCTCTGATTCAAATGCTGCTTTACACACACATACACATACACATACACATTTATATATAATTATCTATATATATATATAATGTAAAAGATTGGAACTTTGATCATCCTTTTGAGAAACATGGACCTACCATGTCTATGCAATGAAACATACTTTACAGCCAGGCAGAAAATAAACCGTCTCCTAGTGGTCACTATTCTTGGAGGCAATCATCAAGGAGAAAATGCATTTATTCTCAAAATTCCTCTTATCCTTTCCTCTACTGAGCTGCCTTTCAAACTTTCAAGACTTCAGTTCCCTGTTAGAGCCAGTTTTGCTATGACCGTACATAAAGCTCAAGCTTAGAGTTTCAAAGTTGTAGAATTGAATACAAGAGAATCACTTTTTACACGTGGACAGTTATATGTAGTTTGTTCATGAGTGGGAACACCTAGAAATTTTCATATACTATGCATGAATGGTAAAACGAATAATCTGTTGTATCTGGAAGAATTTTTGATATTTTTTTTGTCACACACACACCACGGTCATGCCTCATACTGTAAACCAGACAATGTATCCAATACAGTCGTTTTCTTTTCTACCTGTCTTCTGTTATCATCTGTTTACCTGTGTCAAGCTGGGTATGTCAGCTAGTCTATGATTAGTTTAGAGGGAGGTGTGAATAAGAATATATAAGGTTCATGCCTTCTCAATTAAGGGATATGAAATGATTCCACCTATGAATACAAACTGAATTGCTGATTTGAACTGCTGTAAACTTAACTTTAATACAATTTGTGCATGTGTGTGAGAGAGAGAGAGAGGGTACATATGTATTTGTGTTTGCCCGTGTGTATATTACACGCACACACACACACAGACAGACAGACATGCACACACACACACACGCACACACACACACACACATGCGCACACACACACACACACACACACACACACACACACACACACACACACACACACACATAATATATATATACAAATTTAACTAGGAAATAAATTTAATTATTTGGAAGCCTGACAATGCAGGAGATTATAAGTGCCAAGGTAATAGGAATTAAAGAAAGTAGGATAAAAGATTGAGAACGGTAGAATTTTACCTTACCAATTTTAATGATCTCGAAAACTTTCGGATTTACTTTCCATTATCAAGGAAAGATGTGGGGTGGGGTTAGAGAACAATCTGAGAAGAATTGTTGATGGCTGGTTGATTTAATTTGAATGAATTTGAATCCCACACCTCAGTGAAGAAACCACCAATGCTATATGCAAAGCCATCAGGAGAGAGTACCTCAATATCAGACTGGCTCACTTGGGACCTTCCCTGCGGGGATGCCTATCCACAACCAGTGAAGATAACAGAGGCACACTAGCCAATTGCTCTATCTGCAAAACTAATTGTTGCCTATGTGGTATATAGGTTAGAATGTGACAAATGAAACCATAGGCAGCACTATTCAACCATTTCATTTCCGAAGAATTAAAGGACACATTAACCCTTTAACTCTTTAGCATTTAAATTACTGTATATATACTATTGTATTTTCATTGTAAAGGCTTTATCTTATATAATTATCTCACATGATATCGAATCTACAAGATTTTGATATTATTTATTTTAAGAAAATGACCTTAACATAAGTGTGAGCCACCAGTTACAGCGAGTTTGAACAGAAAGAGGTGAGAGATTTCTGGCCGGATATGGCCGGTTTAAATGCTAAAGAGTTAACACCCACTTCTCTTCCTTCCACAAACACATCATCAAATGTGGAAACCAGGACAATAAAATAATCACCACCGTTTTGGCTACCGAACACAGTATAGGCACGCTGAGAATCAAGGAGGCTCACTTGATCAAGCAACTAAAACCTGCCATCAATAATAGAATGGAAAGAAGTGTGCCAGAAGGGCTAATTTAACTTGTCCAACCTAATTATGCCATTGTTCCAACATGCCAGCTGCCCGCTCTAACAAACATCCGCTCCTTTGGCTGAGTCAAGGCAACTAATGTTAACAGCATGAAAATCCCTTAATAGCTATGAATAGTCATCCAGTTTGACATGGTCAATACTAGCAGCAAGCACATTCATTACTAGCTTCGAGTGGTCATCTAGCAGACACATAAACAAAGAAATGTCACAGATCAACTACACACACACACCTTTTACTCCCTTACCTTGAAATCTGTGTTCCTCATTACACATACATACTTACACTCACACACACACATACATATACACATATTCACAGCTGCACTCATTAAGAATAACCTACAGTAAGGACAGATTTGCATGAGTGAATAATGAGAGCAGTAGTGAAAGAATGAATATTTTCCCCTATAGTCCTGCTTTAACTATAAACAAAAAAATATATACATTAGATATCTTGTCTTTAAAACATAGAAATATCCGAGACCCCCAGTAGACAACTGATGAGGAAAACTCCCCCCCCCCCCCCTCGTTCTTGCTTTCTTTGTATTCCCACTGCATTTTAAGTTACCTTAAATAGCAACTACACAGCCATTTCTATTCTCCATATATTTCATCATGTTTTTCGCTGTGACCATTCTTCTCTCTCCTTCTACCTTCCTATTTCGCTACTTTCTACTCTCACCCCTCTTTCTACCTCTCCCCTTCTCCCTATCTACTCTTACCCCACTTTCTTCCTCTCCCTTTCTCCCTCTCCCTTTCACCCCTCGCCTGACCGTTTAGCAGTTCTCTTCTCACTTACAAATGCGGCGATCGGACGTGTGTCTCTTTCCTCTCGACCACTCAGTTTTGAACTTAAGTTGTCTTATCGTGTGGTCTTGGATTTCCTATCTATAGTTGCTCGCACATTGCTCGGTTTGTTTGTTTTTTTCGCTGTTTTGTTACTGTTTTCTCTTTTCTGCCCCTTTGCTTTCCTTCCCCTCTTCTTCCGTTTTCCCAATAACTTACCCAATTATTGAACGCCCTGGGCGGTAGATATCTTGTCTTTAAAGCATAGAAATATCCGAGACCCCTAGTAGACAACTGATGAGGAACCCCCCCCCCCCCACGTTCTTGCTTTCTTCATATTCCTACTGCATTTTAAGTTACCTTAAATAGGAACTACACAGCCATTTCTATTCTCCATATATTTCATTATATATATATATATGAGGTTTATTGAAAAAGTATCTGATATTAGGCTGGACACAGCCAAGTGATCCTTCCATTGATCAAAACACTTCTAGTATGGCTCTCAGCTTTTCCATCACATTCCACATGATGTTCTCTAAGCCATCAAAGTTGGTGCCTTTCAGTGGCATCTTCAGTTTTGGGAACAACTAGAAGTCAGAAGGAGCCATATCAGGAGAGTAGGGAGCTAGGTGAATAAGAAAAATACTTTTCTTGGTGAAAAAACCTTGAATCAGCTGTGACAAATGAGCCAGGGGATTTTCATGATGCAGCTGTCAGTTTTCCAAGACCCACAGATTTTGTATCTTGCCCCAAACTACATCATGAGGACATTGGAGGTCTTCCTGATAGTATTCCGTTGTAACTATTTATCCTTTTGGTGGTGTCATGTAAAAAGCACCCCATACACCCTGGTAGATGGTTGATGTTTAGAAGGGCATCCAGCCACAGGAACCATGCCAAATTGGAATGTATGAGCAAAATGGCTTGATCTGACTCAGCTGGTCTCTAGGACCATAACAATATGTCCAACTAATGTCAAAATGGAAAGTGGAGGTAAAGATATGTTAGTATGCATGTGTGTGTGTGTGTGCTTAGAAAATGAGACAAAGAGAAGTAAGGGAGAGAATGATAAATAACAGGTGAATGGTGATATGGTTTTTACTACTCCATCCATGTTTATTTTCAAGGTTGTCATTAGAAATAATAAATCAGAGAGATTATAAATTAGCTGCTTGTTGTAAGTTATAGCACTATGAGTTCAAGTGTTCAAGTATCTCTTGGCCTAGTTTTATGTTTCTTATCACTAAATGAACTGCCATAAACATAATAAATTGTTTCATTAGCAGATACAACATAACCCCTATATGTGCTCTCTCTCTCTTTCACACACAATGTACATAGACCCCCTACTGTCCTTATGAAACATACTAGTCAAGGGGGTTATATGGCTTACTGTTGGTTGAAAGATGAAAAATTTGTATCCTACTAAATGCTTACCCAGGGGACACAGTATAATTTTGAAAATTATATATATCAATTTCATTAATTATAATGAACCAGACAATTAGATTTCCTCTAGGTTTACTCGCTATCTACACCCAATGAATTTACAAAAATCATATATTATAAATACAAATTAGCATATCAGAGTGGACATAATACGTTACATAGTGAATAAATGGATTAGTGTGGGGGCACAAAGAATGCTCTGAACTGTACAGTTTCATGGCCACACCCACGTGTAGTTGATGCATTAACAAACATCACACACAGAAATCACATGTTAATACCAAAAAAATCCAACAAAGCTCACATAGTCGGGACCGATGGGGCGAATCTTCGGCAGAGTTCAGTCATAAATACTAGTGAGGAGATTTGTCCAAGACACTAGCAGGGACAAAAATTAACCCCACTGTGGCAGAGGAGTAGTTTCACACTGGCAACATCGTGTGACCTAAAGAGGAAGGCAGTAGAATTCCATCATTACAACAAAGCACACTATTGGCAGTTAAATTCAAACGGTTAAGTACATTGTGCAGCTCTATTTAACATGCCATGTAGAGTAAGTTTCTTCAGATATTGATAACTGTAATAGTAGTACAAAAATGCAATCAAATACTAACTGTTGATGTTATAGTTGGTAACAAAGTAGTTAGAAAGCTGGTGTCTCAAGATCCCCTAACTCACTTGAACATTTCCATATGATTTGGAGGCATATTCTGCAGCACTATAGACCAAGGCTAGGGCACTGGTACATAGACTGGATGTGCAAGCACCTCATGATAAGCCTTCCAAGCCGTGTAGAAGGTTGTTCTTTGTGGACACTTTTGCACATAAGGACTTGACCTCCTCGAGTTGGGCCCTGGAAACTGATCACTAATCAGTCAAATGACAACAACCTGAGACAGTAGCAGCATTCAAGGTATCTGTTGTAGAATATGCCTCTCAGCATAACCAGATATTAATCATCCTTATTGATGCACTAAAACAACAGTGTAGCAGCATCAGTGCAATGAGAATCAACACCAAGTTGTACCGTTTTTTTCCTCAAGGATGGAGAGAAAAGAAAATGTAAAGAGCATAAACAAAAGAAAGTAAATACCCAGACTTCTGCATGGTGTTAATGAGTGGTAGGTGCAGAGGCAATTGGAAGAAGTGCTCTTGTTTCTAAGCCATATTGCAGTAAAGAAATAGCATTCTGACCACATGGCATGGTCTGATTTGATGAAATGGTCCTGATTGTTGAGTTGATGGTGATCAAAGAAGGCAATATGGGATGGGCACATGAAAGGTAGGGTTAAAAAAAAGGACTAAGGGAATTTTTTGAAGCACAAGAATGGCAGCTAATGCAGCTTGTGAGTGAATGTGGTAGATGGAAACTTGTAAAAGCTCCTTTTATACTTATATATATATATACATACAAATGAAAAACGGAGTTAAAAACTTGCATTAATACCCTGTAATTAATGAGCTCTGTCAGTAGTTTGTCCAGGAGTTTAATAGTTATTGAAATGGTTAGTACATTTTAATTAATTTTTTCCGGTTATTATGTATTTTCCGTTCATAGATTATATGCATTGCACCAAAGTGGTTTTTCAACACATGTAATTCAAAACAGACTTCTTTGTGTGTTTCATCATCATCATCATCATCATTTTACGTCCGCTTTTCCCTGCTTGCAAGGGTGAGATGGGAACTGATTCTGGCTTGATTTCTACAGCTGGATGCCCTTCCTAACACCAACCTCATTTACAGTGAGTGCTGGGTGCTTTTTTTGCCGTGGCACGTCCATGACCACTTTGCAGTGGAATGATAGGGACCCCAGTCCCTATCATCTCATTTCTACAGCTGAGTAAACTGGAGCAATGTGAAATAAAGTGTCTTGCTCAAGGAAACAACACATCACCCGGTCTGAGATTATATATATATATATATATATATATATATATATATATATATATATATATATATATACATATATATATATGCATATGTGTGTGTGCGTGTGCGCGTGTGCACATAAAAAATCAAAAGCATCTCTGTAAAGGAACAATGTAAAAGAACCTCTACCAGCATTATTAAATCATATAATATTGGTGCTACAAAAACATGCACCGAGTGCACTCTGTAAATTGGTAGTGCTGTTGCCATGATAAAAGTACCTGGTACACTCTGTAAAATAGTTGGCATTAAGAAGGGCTTCCAACCATAGAAACGAGGGCCAAAATATGGAACTTTTGAGCAAGACACGATTCCCCGACCATTTTAGTCTCAGACTGTGACAACTCACCAAACCATTGCCAGCATGGTAAGCAGATATAAAATGATGATGATGTTGTTGTTAATGATGATGTAGATAATAGAACATTTCTACTATTTTTTTAATGAGCCATTCACAGCTGTCTTTGGCCTTTAGATTAATCACCTACCTGCTGCATCTGTGCACCCAGTGCATTTAAAATGTCAGACTACACCTCTTATGTATCTATCAGAATGTCTACACCTTTCTAATGTATTTACTTACATTCTGATATTGAGCATTGCTACTTTCCTGGTGCTAATAGACTGAAAGTAATATCTATATTATTGTTTGAATTCTTGGAATGGGAAGAATTAATAACAAGCAAAAGCACAACAATAAAACATTAACATTACAATGCAAAAAGTTTTTTTTAACTTTTCCACAAAGTTGTTAATAGAGATTGAGGGATATGATGTAACTATCATCTGTTGTTATAAATGATGAAAAGTAATTGGGGGAAAGGAAAAGGATTAAAAGACATTTTGAGCCATATCATGTTTAGACATGAGATGTATATAGATTTCATAGTTCTATATTTAGAACAAGATAATTGATTAAAACATGAAATAATGTTTTTTACAGCAGTTTTGATTTACAATTAAAACAATTTGTGTAATTATTAATTAACACTGATATTAAATTACAGGCCACCAGCAATGTAGTTCTTAATCGCTCTCCAGAACATTCCGAATTCCGACAACTGACTTTCAAGAATGTTGGCACTGTATATGATCTATTAGCTATAGCATTGGTGAAAAGGGCTCACTTCACTTTACTAGCTGAGGTGAGTATTTTTATATTTATATATATATATTAATCATCTTGACTCCAAACTATGTTTACTTTCAACCTGTTTCAGTGTGTTTTGATGTCGTATGATTTTGGTGTAAAAACATTGTTGACAATAATCAACGAATACGAGTGAATACAACTAACATACCATGAAAAATAAATAAGGATTGATTTGAATGACTGCCATGAAACAGTAGCTTTATTGAGCAGGTTTTCTTATTGTTTTGCTAGATTTATTTAGCATTTGTTAATCTATTATTTATTATGAGAGTGTAGCTGTCGAACATCCTCATGTTCACTTAATCTCTCAGCTGAATTTGCCACCTTTCTACAGAGTGATGGATGCCGTCCTTCTTCAGAGGGTGGGGTGGTGAAGTAGGGTTGAATTTCATACAAATACAAGAGAGAAAAAAAAGATATCAAAGCAGTTACGGAAATATTGGTTTTATCAGCATAATTATCTTTTGAACTTGGCCTTCATCTATTTCTGGCAACTGAGGAAGGTTTTGCAGTTAGGACAGTTTTAATACTGAATTGGCAGACGTTCATCTCTCTCTCTCTGTCTCACACACAACATGGTCTAGGTATTTTACTAGATGTACTTTTTCTTATTACTCTTTATTTTACATTTCAGAGCTATGAGAGAGCTATGCGCTTTTCTTTTGATGAATTCCATATATGGTACCAATTTGCGAATTCCCTAATATGTACTGGAAAGGTGAGTATTGGTTGCATTCTCGTCCAAGTTATTATATCTGTTAGGCTCAGTAGCAGTGAGGTTAAAGTACTAGATTACTGATTCACACATTATTTATGATTTAAACTGTTTTTTTATAAAAAGTAATTCAGTCGTTAGATGTACAGGTTGTACAATTGTTCCATATAGATACATGTATGTATGTGTGTGCGAATGTATGCATGCACAGGCATTGCTTGATATGTGACATTTTTTGCGATGCATGGTATTGCTGGCCATAGGCAAGTCCCTTGCAGGACTAAAAAGCCATGTCCGTGATGCTCATGCTTAAGTATCAAGCAATGGTATTACTTGAAATCAAGTTGCAGCCATTATGTATGTATGATATCATCATCGTCGTCATTTTTATGTCCATATTTTCATGCTGGCATAAGTTGGACAAGATGGTTTGAGACAATCGTTTGTAGCAGATGCCCTTCCTAATACTAACCCATTTTGTCACCTCTTATGACATGCAGAAATACAGTGTGCCTATTCTAAAAACTGGGATACATACACTCTCACACCCCTCTTCCTCCTTACCATCATCCTCATCATCTTGATGACTGACCAAGGGTTTGACCTGGAAAGTTCCTCTCCAAGACACAAACAAGGTGTTTTTGTGGAAGACCAGTTCCCAACCTTTTCTCTCCATAACACTAATGTTGTCCAAGGCAGAGGCAAATGGTGATATAACTTGGCATCAGTGTCATCATAACCTATTTTTTTCAGTTCAGTGGATGGGAGCAATGTATAATAAAGTGTCTTGTTCAAGGACACAACATGTTGCCCAATTCAGAAATTGAACTTATGGCTTTAGGATTGTGAGTCCTACATTCT